>CP032575.1:10441815-10821314 GCA_008044935.1 Gossypium turneri
AATCACTTCCTAGAAGTCCAATTGCTTATGGAAATATCACATGAAAAAGTTCAAGTCAAATAAGCCAAGAAAACACTCAGGTTGTCCCAATGTCTTGATTGATCAGGTTACTAATTAGACATGGAGTCTTTAGTGTTGGAAAACCTTAGTCCTAACAAATTCCCCCTTAGCTTTTTGACAAAACATAAGCAAATGGTATATGCTCCCTCTATCATCATGTCATTAGTAAACAAGAGATACCAAAGAGAAAGCTGAAATAAATCTCAAATTCATAAACCATAGTCAACATAAACATGAACCATACCATACCAAAATTAGCAAACTTACTCCCTTTTACTCTATGCTCCTCTTGTTAGTTTGTCTCAAGTTTATTCAAGGGGATGAGGTGCTACATTTTCAATAACAAGGGTTGTAGCTTGTGAAACATTAATTACTCTTTCCACAAAATGGAGTATGTTTGGAATATTTTTAATATCATCAACATGAGTTGGGACCTCATGCTTTACATGAGCATGAATATCTTGCTTATCTTTGGAGCTCAAATGTGGTCGTTCCTTTTTTACCAAGATTGTTTCACACTAAATTGTCTTGTTCTTCTATCTGTCTGAACAATTGTTTTGATCTGTTGTTTGAACAATTGTTGTACCAAATTTAAATTTCCACAAGTCATTTTGCAACTCAAAACAATAATGCCTAATATGACCAACCTTCTTACAGTAATGGCAAGTCATTCTTCTTGTTATATTCTTCCCTTTTGTCTTGTTACAAACATGTTATCTAAGTGATGTTCTATTCAATATTGCAACATTAGATTGAACAAACATTATGTTTCTTTACTTTTCATCTTTCATCAGCTTGTAAAAAATAAATCTAATATGTTTGGCCTTTCCACAAAAGAAACAAACATATTCCCTATTCTTCTTTTCACCTATCTTAAAGAAGAAGAGCAATAATCTCTTTAGATTTAACAAAATTCAGAAAAAAAAAAAGTTTCTTACCTAATTCATCATTACCAGGTTCGAATCTCCCTGTTGAGATCGACCCGATTAAGCAACAAGTAAAAAAAATAGCAGAATAAATTGAGAAATTGAACACACAAATTTAACGTGGAAAAACCCATCCAAAGAGAATAAAAAATCACGGGCAAAGATAATTTTATTATAATGGAAAAAGAACGAATAATACAAAAGATGGAGATAAAAACTGAACCTCGAAAACCCGAAAACAAAGAACCCTCAAAACGTAAACACAAAATTCTCTAAATGTGTTATGAGTTCTAATCTCTAATAGGCATATTTTCTAAGGTTGTAAAAGAGCCTATTTATAGGCTAAATTCATAGGTCAAATAATAATAAAATAATCTAGATTAAAACAAATAAACAGAGTTTAACTAAAAGATTATTTCTCAAATTTGACTGAAATAGGAGTCGTACTCAACAAATCTCCACCTTGACTCATATTTCCACAATGTCATCTTTGCCAAAGCCCACTACGGGCCTATCTTGAACTATGCAGGGAATTAATTGAGTCGAATCTGTGTTTAGAAACTGGAAGACTTCTAGCCTTGAACTTGTACACTGCCAAATTAAAACTAACCCGAATCTGATTTTCATGAACACAGTGCCCTAAATTTTCAAAACCTACATCCAAAAGAAAACCTCTCTTCAACGAAACGGTCATACCTTCTTCCCTCCTATGACCAAGTTGCCTCCGCTCCAAACAAGTTGACTTCGACTCCGTAACGGACGAGGGACGTCTGATTTCACCAGTCACTGTAGAACCTTCCAAAATATAAAGACTGCGGGTTCTTTTACTTTTTAACAAAACGAGAGCTCCACGAGATACTTTAATGTCACTCGACTCGATGTTAATTCTGCATCCTTTCAAGTCTAAAATACTCAAGGAGATGAAACTCTTTCGTAAATCAGATACATACTTGACATCTGAGAGTGTCCTAATCGTCCCATCATGTATCCTAATTTTAACAGTACCAATATCAATTACCTTACTAGATGGATCGTTTCCCATGCGCATAACTCCATCTTTAACCGAACTGTATGTGAAGAACCATTCTCTATTGGGACACATATGGAAAGAACATCTCGAATCTAGGACCCACTTGAGCGTGAGCTTGGAGTTATCGTTCGTTGACACTAACAAGAAATCATCACCGCTTTCATCGGTCAAATTAGCACCAGCTACAACTTTCTCGTTACTCTCAGCAGCTCTTTTATTTCACAATTTATAACAATCTACTTTGACGTGACCTAAGTTTTTACAATAGCGACACCTTTTGTCTCGTTTCTTTGATGCTACCAAAACTGAAGCTTGCCTATCTGCCTTGCTATCCAAACCAAACTCATTGTCGAGTTTGTCTCTACTCAACAAATAACCCTTCACATCTTCGAACGAGAGTTTGTCTCTTCCATAAATTAGGGTCTCCCTGAAAGACTTGTATAAAGGGGGTAAAAACCACAATAACGGCATAGTCTAATCTTCATCGTCAATATGAACCTCAACGTTCTTCAAATCATTTAAAAAAGTAATGAATTGACTGATGTGGTCTCTAATAAGCTCACCTTCGTTCATGCGAAATGTAAATAGACGTTGTTTCAACACTAAACGATTAGCCAGAGACTTAGTCGCATAAAGAGTTTCTAACCTTTTTCACAAGGCGGATGAAGTCTTCTCCATCAATACCTCCTGCAATACCGTATTCGTGAGGCACGACTAGATTGCACACAAGGCCTTTTCATCAAGCTCTTTCCATTCTATTTGATTTAGATTCTTAGGCTTTTTCTCGGTAACAACCTTTTTCTAGCCGATTTGAACTAGAATTGTCATCATCCGAACTTGCCACAGATTGAAATTTGTCTCACCATCGAACTTCTCAATTTCAAACCTTGTTGCTGCCATCTCTGAATGGGCTGATATATGAAAATTAAACTAGCTCCGATACCACTTATTGGGATCGACCCGATTAAGCAACAAGTAGAAAAAATAGCAGAATAATTTGAGAAATCGAACACAGAAATTTAACGTGAAAAAACCCCTCCAAAGAGAATAAAAAATCACGGGCAAATATAATTTTACTATAATGGCAAAAGAACGAATAATACAAAAGATGGAGATAAAAACTAAACCCCAAAAACCCGAAAACAAAGAACCCTCAAGATGTAAACACAAAATTCTCTAAATGTGTTATGAGTTCTAATCTCTAATGAGCGTATTTTCTAAGGTTGTAAAAGAGACAATTTATAGGCTAAATTCATAGGTTAAATAATAATAAAATAATCTAGATTGAAACAAATAAACAGAGTTTAACTAAAAGATTATTTCTCAAATTTGACTGAAATAGGAGTTATACTCAACACTCGCAAAAATAGAAGATTAAAGAAAAGAAGTGACGTATGTTTATTTTATTTTTATAGATAAAATTAGTAAAGGAAAGTAAAAATTTATAATAATTATTTTCACCAAATAACTTAAGAAATATAAATAAAAATTTATCTCAAAAGCTTGAGACATTAAAGATAACAACTTTTATCAAACCAGAACAATTATAAAATTCATCTCAACCAACCAACCTCAATTTTAGCAATAGCTTCAGATGTCTCGTGCATGACTTCTTTCCCATAAATTTGAGTTGCAGAGTTGCACTGTTGAGAAATTAATTTTTAATAATAAATTATATTGATTAATGAATGGAATAAAGTAAATATTAGTCTTTTTTAGTATTATTCATGTCTGTTTTACAATCCATATTCGGAGTTCTTAGTTGCTCCTTCTAACAATGTTGTCTCCAAAGTTCGAACTTACATTTCTCCTTGGAGTATAATATGCCTTACCATTGACATTTTCTAAAACAAGCAAATATATTATTTTATCTCATTTTAGTTAGGAAGAAAATAATGGTGTAATCTTTGATAAAAATAGAATCTGTTGCATCTCTATTTCATTTTTAATAAATTATAATACTAAAATATTAAAATATATAATTTTATATTATTATCTATTTATTTTTATAATTAAATTTAAATAAAATTATTTTAAAAATATTTAATTGAAATTCAGGTGCCGAGTTGAAAACAAGAATAAATTAATTGATACGCATTTAATATCCTTTTTTTTTACATTTATTTTAGTTAAATCAATCTAATTATTCTCTTTTAATTCTTTTTTCATATTTATTTTAATTCAATCAATTAAATTTACGAATTTATGGAATAAAGATTACCTTTATTTATTTAAAGTATAAATTTTTATCTATTTCATGTTGCAATAATATTTTTAAATTTTTTTGAGCATACTAATTTATATTTTATTTTTTAAATCATTTACCACTTCAATTTAAAAAATACTTTAATATATTTTAATTAATTCACAAGAATGCTTGCTTTTTTCAGAAAAATAAATTTTATTGTATAAGTTCAAGTTTTAACATTTGCACTATAATGCACTGCCACGTGGATTTCATTTATGTAAATTTTTATAATAAGAAAAAAGCCAAATTCCTTTCTTTTCTTTTTAAAACACAAACTCTTTAAATTACTACTCTGCGTGGGAGCCCTTACAAATAACTTTATGAAGCTTAATACGGCGGGGCTTGAAAGTCAAATACGCATGCTGTATCGGCCGGTGGAGTGCGTGACAGGAATGGATCGTGATTGTGGGAGTATACTAAAAATCTGGGATGTTGCTCGCTCCTTGAAGCTGAATTGTGCCCCATTTTGGACGGTTTGAATCTTCTTTGGATTCAAGGCTTTAGGCGTGTGGAGATTGAGAGCTACAGTGCTGCTGCTGTCCCCATTATATTCGATGAGTCTGCTGCTAAGCAGAGTATATCGTAGTATGCACAATTCGAGCTCTTTAGGATAGGCAATGGAAGATACGTCACATTGTCCGGGAAGCCAATGCGTTTGGCCTAAGCAGGCTGCTGAATCCACCGGCTGCACTTAGCTTTCTTTGGAAGGACGGTACAGGAACAGTTGGGAATAGGCTGCATGGGTGTTAACTTTCTGTAGTTTTCCCCTTCATTATTCTACCCAAAATAAATCACTACCCTCCTTTATATAACCATTCGACCCTCTATTTCTCATTAAATCACCTTAATATTTATTCCAATTCCTTTTATTCTCAATGTTTAGTTGTTCATACAAATGTCCCTGCTTTCAAATTTTTAACTTTATACTGCCAAAAAAAAAAAAAAATTCCACAAGCAGTATTGGTTTTCCCCTAATTTTTTAACACTACCATTCTCACTTACAAGTCAGAACAAAATCAACAATATTGAAAATAGACACTAAAACTCATTCTAGTTTCCAGAATCTTTTATCACTGTGTACAATGGTTATGTAAAAACTGATTCACATTTACAAGTGATGATCTTTACACAATTTGTGAAACATTTCAGAGCAAGATTGACTTATTAAAATGTACAATGAGATCCATAAATAAGTTGGTAGTGAACATATCTACAGAAAAACCCTTACCAACCATTTTCGTAAGAAGTTGCATTGCCTTCGAAGTATATCTGCTTCGAAGGAACCCCCTAATCATTACATTATAACAGCAACTATTAGGCGAACAGTCATTATCTCCCATGCTCCCAAACAAGCAAACAACCTGTATGCTTCATCTGGCAATCCCTCTTTACACAGTCCATTAATCATTACACCATATTTGTAAACATTCGGTTTTAAACCATTGTCTGAGAGTTGATGAAATAATTCCTTAGCAACTTCAATATGCCCAGCTTTGCACAACCCATCAATTAGGATAGTATATGGGACAATATCAAGTTCGAATCCACTGTTTTGCATTGCTTGAAAAAATTTCAATGCCTCTTTGAGATTACCTGTTTTAAATAAGCCATCCAGCAAAATCAAACAGGTCACTAGATTTGGAACTTGTCCAGAAGCAAATATCTTTCTAAACAGTTCACATGCAGTTGAAACTCTCCCTAATTGAAACATACTTTGCATGAGAGTGTTGTATGTGACAATATTCGGGAAGGGTCCCTTTTGAGATATTTCATGTTCCATTGCTTCGTCTAACCTTTTACCTTTGCAATATCCATTGATCATGGTGCTGTAAGTAACCATATTAGGTGCACAACCCTTCTCAATCATCAACTGTAAAACACTTCTAGCTTTATCCATTTCGTTCTGCAAGCAGTGACCATTAACTAATGCATCATAGGTAACAACATTAGACTCAATGCCTTGCTTTCTCATCATGTCAATGGTGTCTGCAGCTTTAGAAATCATTCCTTCCTTGCAAAGTGCATCAATCAATATAGCATATGTGACAATATTAACTGAAATATTGTTATCCACCATTTCATTCAAAAGCCTTGTTGCCTCCTCCTGTTGGCCCGAATCATACATAACATGAATTAAGCAACTGTAAGTAATGATATTTGGTCTAATGCCGTTAACCTTCATTTCAGATAAGAGATCAAGAGCCTCCTTTAACAACCCATTCTTACAAAGACAGTCAAGGATGGTACTATATGCTACAACATTGGGTTCAAAACTTCTGCCTTCCATCAGCCTTAGAAGCCTAACGGCTCTATCAGTATTGCCGCTCTTACACAACCCCTTAAGTATTGTACTGTAAACAGTCAAATTAGGTTGATATCCTCTTTCAGTCATTTCATCGAAGATACTAACGGCCTCAAAAATCTTACTTTGATTACAAAGCCCATTAATCAAAGTTGAAAAAGTTACAGCACTAGGTTCAACACCTAACTTCAGCATTTTCCCCAAAACAGAAAACCCGAAATCAATTCGACCTAATTGACAAAAGAAATTAATCAAGATGTTGAAAGAATAAAAATTATAGGAAACGCCCAATAAATCGATCTACCTATACATAGAAACAACAACGGCATAATGTTTCACCCTCACAATGGCTCCTAATAATTTATTAAATTCCACAATTGAAGGTTTTGGGTACTTGACTATCATCTTATTGAACAAAAACAAAGCATCATCAACATTATCGAAGCGGTCATCTTTTTTTCCCTTTCCTATAACAGGCATGGGTTTCTTACTTAAGGCTTTGATGTGGGTAGCAATGGTGTTTGAAGAAGAAGAAAAAGAGTGGAAATTAGAAAGATGGCTTCCACCATTAACAACTGAACGAAGAATAAAAGAAGAAGGAAGTTTACCCATATCTTGAAACTAAGCAAGATGGAAAAACAAGAGCTGAGCTTGAAAATGGAACCACAAATGGCGCCGGCACTAACACAAGAACTGTACATTTTGGCTTGAGAAGTGCTGTTTAGGGAAAGGATTGGGAGCGTAATTTGGGTTAATTGGCCATTAAACCCATCCATGTTTTAGCTTTCCAGCGAAAAGATTTCCGCTTTTTAAATTTACAATTATAATACTCTTTATTTTAAGATTATAAAGAAGCATTAAATACCAATAGGTCCTCTTACTATTAGCTTTCTTTCTTTCTTTCTTTTTTATGCAATCTTTCTTTTAATGTGAATAATATTTAATTTTTTTATTAAACTTTATTTTTTTAAATGCAATCTTCTATTATTATTACTATATACTTATAAATCTTCCTTTTAAATTTAGTAAAATTACTATACACATCAAATATTTCATCATAGTTTCGTCAAGCATCTTATTAGCCTCTTTTTAGATCAACAATCATATCATCTTTCTCTTACATTTTCATTTTGAGTTTCTCATTTTCTTCCTTCAAAATGTGCACCTCTTCCCTCAAATCATCATTCATTTAATATACAATTTCTGACTCCTTGATCATGAGGAAGTAGGCATTTTCGAGGGTGTCAATATCACAATCTGATTCATTACGATTTTAAGCAGTCGTCTAAACATCTATCTTAATAGGTGTCTGGACAGTCATAATGAATGCTACACGATTACTTGTATCCTTGTTAGAGTTGGAAACCTCACTTTCGTCTTCCTCATCACTCGAGGTAACATCTAATGACTTTTGTTTTTTATTGGTACATTTCAACCGAACATGGTCATACCCTTTACATTCAAAATATCAGATAATATTTTTCATTGTCCTAGAATTCTCCCTCTTCATATAAGTCTTCATTGTTCCATTAGAATATGATTTTGTTTCTTGATTTCATCAATAGTCTCCTCAGTTTGCTTTCGTGTTTGAACAAGAAGTTGAACGCTGAAAACAATGTTCTTTTTAGGTCTCAATTTTTCTTGTCTTCCTTCTTCTAGATTTAGTTCAAGAGTTCTAAGAGAACCTATCATTTCATCCAATTTGAGAATGGTGATATTCTTGGTTTCTTCTATTGTTGTTACTTTAGTTAGAAAGTTTGAGAATCAAATTGATAAAATTTGTAAATGTGAAGGGATAAATTTATTAAATTTTTAAAATTAAGATCAAATTGATAGAATATGTAACTATTGAGGACTAAATGTGTTATTATACCAGTTAGAAAATAGTCAAGTCATTATTTTCCTTATCAATTTAATGATGAGCGACTAAAACAAGAATAAATACAAACCTTAGAGTGCGTTTGGTTCGCTGTATTGGATTAGAGGTGTATTGGATTAGAGGTGTATTGGATTAGAGGTGTATTGGATTAGAGGTGTAATAGCAAATCAACTGTTTGGTTGAATGTAATGGAATAGAGGCGTAATAGTAATCTTGTGTTTGGTTGAATGGAATAGAGGTGTAATAGCATAATGGAAAAAACAAAAATGACTAGAATACCCTTAGCATAAATTTGTTTTGGTAAATGATTATTGTTATTGTTATTTAAATTTTAATAAGATTATTATTATCAATAATAAATATTTTAATCATATTTAAACATAATTATTATTAAATATATTTTAATTAAAATATATGATTTCATAAAATTCTTAATAATTAGCAGAAATTTGTTTTGGTAATTATTGTTATTGTTATTTAAATTTTAATAAGATTATTAATATCAACAATAAATAATTTAATCATATTTAAACATAATTATTATTAAATATATTATAATTAAAATATATAATTTAATAAAATTCTTAATAATTAATATTCTTATATGAATTTACTGAAATCATAATATACGATACTGTAAAATATAAAATAACATAATTATTATTAAATATATTATAATTAAAATATATAATTTAATAAAAGTCTTAATAATTAATATTCTTATATGAATTTACTCAAATCATAATATATGATACTATAAAGGAAAATTTGAAATAATTAATATTAAATATATTTTATTTAAAATATATAATTTAATAAAATTATTAATAATTAATATTCTGATATGAATTTACTCAAATCATAATATATGATACTATAAATGAAAATTTGAAATAATTAATATTAAATATATTTTATTTAAAATATATGATTTAATAAAATTTCCAATAATTATAACTAATAAATTATATTTTATGAATTTGTATAATTTAAAATAATAATAATTATTACATATAATTTAATAATTAATATTAAATTTCACATGGTTCTTGATGATAAATTTTCTTATATGAATTTATACAATTTAAAATAATTAAAATTAAATATAATTTAATAGTGATATATAATTTCATAAAATTCTTAATAATAAAATGTTCTTATATGAATTTACTAAAATCAATATATAACTTGAGAATTATAACTTGAGAATTAAGAAAAGGTTAGATGAAAATGAAATTGTACATCATAATCCATATGTTATATAGTTTTACAACATCAAAAAGTTTGAACATTGATATTTAATGGTGAGAAAGAAATCTTCTGACCCATTCCAATCGGGCAACAGAAGGTAAACTAAAGAAAACGATCATTTGAGTTGGATGATCGGGAATTTTACTCAAAGCATCATACCTCTGATCGTCGGTTAAACCTTCAATTGACCATAAGGCTGAATATAAATTTGCAGCTTTCTCTTCCATCTTTTCTTCAGACTTCTGCTGAACTACCACCTCGGAGGCAATACTCCTACTGATTTGATCGCCAACGGCCTCGAGTTTTTCCCCCAACAAAGTGGCAGCCTCCTCAAATGAAGAATACACATTATCACGAGCATCAGATTTCTTCTTTCTCTTGTTTGAAGATGAGGAACCCCCTTGATCTCTATCTGCTCGCGGATCCGTACCGGAAACATCCATGTCGTCTAAAGAGACGTCAGCTTCGCACTCATAGAATGTGTTTCTCTCCTCATTCATATCTGTAGTACGGTCATCCTCAGCATGTATTTCTTCAAGAACATCAGCAGCTGTTTGAGCGTCTTTCCCAGTCGCCCGATCTCTTGCATATATAGCAGTAAGCTGGTTGTAGTAAGGGAAAGAACGATGTCTGAACTGAGAGGCTTCTCTGTGACTCTGAAAAAAACGAGGAAATCATATTAGTTATAAGTTTTGTAAAAAAGCAAATAAATACTTGAAATACATTTTACCTTAACATAGGATTCCCAAACTGCATCTTCAGCAACAACGAGCTGCCTATGCTCGTCCCAACCAAAACCGCTGTTGTTTTGACCATTAAGCATGTCGTAGACGACCGACCATTCCCTTTTTAGGCACCTAATCCGAGATTCAATATTTGGTCTCGCCTTCAACATTGCTCCTGGTAAAGCCTTTTCTAGCATTTTCTCTAGCTCGTTCAAATAACCGGCTTTGAACCCGGTATCAGCATTAAATGTTCCTACATTGTGCAAATCCACCATGCAAGAAACCAAGGCTGCATCCTCTTCTGGAACCCATTTTCTCTTGCTTCCTCGAGAAGCTTGAGAAGAAGCACCCATTGGTGGAACACCTGACATATTGTTCTTAAGAAAAAAAAAATTAACATTATTTACTATTTTGAATATCATGAATCAAAAGGTGAACAATTTATAATATTATATCGGTAGTTCAATACTAAATTTAAATTTATAACACATGCTGAATGAAAAGATAATTAAATTATAATTCAACAAAGTTTAGTACAATACAGAATTTTAATCAAAGACCACCAAAGTTTCATAAACTAGATACATAAAATAACAACAACAAATCAATTCAAACTCAATTTGTCCCTAAACCTAACTAATTTCTAGATGCTTGCCATTCATCAAACATTTGGTTGGCTAGTTCCATCCTCCAAGTTGCCCAAGCATCCGATGGATGAATATTTGTGATATTCGGTTCATCGTCATCCACCACATTAGTAGGTAATCCTTCTCCCACCTCCGCTTCAATGGGATCAATACTCATATGGGTTCGAATAAAATTATGGAGCAAACAACATGCAATAATAATTCTATTGTGCACCCTTACAGGATAAAACGATGGACTCCTAAGTATTCCCCATCTAAGTTTTAATAAGCCAAAGCATCTTTCAATGACATTACGTGCTGATGCATGTTTCATATTAAAAAACTCTTGCGGAGAACTTGGCTGATAACCCTGACGCCACTCGTTCAGATGATATCGCTGTCCTCTAAATGGTGCAAGAAATCCCTCACAATTTGTGTATCCAGCATCAATTAGATAATAACAACCTATAAAATAATTTTTTTTTAAAAATGATTAATTCAGCAAACAAAGTTTGATCTTAATGAATAATTCAAATTCCTCTAACTATACACTGTACCACGAGGAACTTTTAGTCTATATCTTCTACTAATGGCATCACGAAGCACCCGTCCATCGGCAACTGAACCTTCCCAACCAGGAAGAACATAAACAAATTGCATCTCAGGTGTACAAACACCTAGCATATTTGTTGCTATGTCACCTTTTCGGGTTCGATATCTAGGTTTATCAACTGTTGGCACCCTAATCTTGATGTGGGTTCCATCAAGAGCACCTAAGCAATTCTATATCACAGGATATAAAACCTTGAGTTAGAATACTAATTTAATTCTAAGTCAACTAAATGTCGTACAAGCTATATATAAAACTCAGTCTAATACCTTAAACCATTTCCACCTTGTGTCAGAAGAATCGGCTGTAATTGGCTCCGGCTTTTTAAATAAGACATCTTGTAAGCGTATGACAGCGTTTAAAACACTATGAAATGCTCTGCTAACAGTTTCCCCGGACCTTCTAAAGTGATGCTTGATAACTCGATTTTTAAGGTGATGGGAGATGATATGTAAAAACATTGCCACTTGCTCATCAACAAGCATGTTTCTTGACGACTTCAATCCCCCTAACGATTCTAACATCTCACATAGTTTAAAAAAGGCAGTTCTATTCATCCTAGTTTGTTCAATACAGGTCTCGTCACTAGCATATACAAGTCTTTTCACATAATCCCGTTTTGCATAAAAATCTAAGGTATAGGACCTAATCGTTGGTCTATAAGTATGTAGGCTAAGGCTGGCACCCATTCTAAATAAGAACCAAATCGCAATTCTAACCATTTCCAACCATATTGTCACTGCAATACCAATTCTTTTACGCCTCACACTTTGTGCAATTAAAGGTAGACGGGCCATTACTGCAATATATTAATGTGTTTCATATTGTCAAATCGTAGTAAAAGGGTCACATTTCTCCAATCATAATTTCAATAACAGTAAAATAAAATTAAATAATTTAATTGCCGAAGAACTTACAGTGATTGTGTGAAAAGAAGACGATCAACTGTGGGTGGAGGAAGCAATCAAACAAGCCGCTTTAATAGGAAGCAATATCACACTATCAAAGAAAAATGAACAATACAAATTTAGAATCTTAACGATGTAAAAAATAGAACTATAACATTAACATTAACAATGAATATTTGTTTTCTAATTCAACAATGTTACCAAATACTTGTTTTTTACTCAAGTTGTTTTTTAATCAATCATAATAACAATTGAATATTTGTTTTGTAATCAAGTTGTTTACTTGATTATGTAATATTATTAAAATAAAAAATGTAATCAATGCGGTCTGCAATCACGGTGTTCAAATCTAATACAAGAAATTAGATTTACAGTATAGTTTTGTCTCTCTTTTTCGGATGTTGTGTTTGTTTCCACAATCTTCATGTGCAAGCTATTAAAACAATGTTTGTTTCCACATTCGAAACAATTATTATGATTTTTTTTTGTGTATATATATATATATTTATACATATATATCATATTCCTTTACTTTCGTCTAGCCATTTTAGATGCCATGGAATTCATTCTGTATTTTTGTTGTCAACTTTGGCATCTAAAATTGGCAATTAGTTCATTCCTTCCTTCCATTATTACTCTCTGCTTACTTAAACTTTATATGGTTTATCCCCCATTTTTTTTAATCATAAACAAGCAACAGGAATTAAAAAAAAATTACAACATAAATTCTCTGTTCTTTTTTTCGTCTTGATGAAGGGATAGGGGAAGGGCTTTTTCAGAATTCAATGGTTAATTGACTTTAAACATTTTTCTTTTTATTAATTAGATCAAAAATATTCACGAAATTATAAAATATTAATAAAACTATAGCATTTTTGGAGAAGCATTTCTGCTGAAGGGCTTCAGAGTCTTAAATGCCTCTTAGAGAAGCATTTTTGGAGAAGCATTTTTGGAGAAGCTTTGTGTTTGATGATGCTTTCAAGAGGTTCTGCTTGTAACAATGACTTGAAATGTGCTTCTAATGGTGGTCAGTTTGTGTAGAAACAAAGAGATCATTTTCCACATGGTTGTTGAAAGAAAGAAAAAACAAGGGGCACCAAAATTTTCAAGTCTGGCCAAGCATTAGGGGGTTGTTGGAAGTTTGGAGGAAAAAACATTTGCAGAAAAATATTTGCAGAAAAATATATAGCAAAGCATGTGGTATCCGACTCCATGATTAAATATTTGCAGCAGCTCAAATGCTTGGAAGTAAGTGAATGCAAATGCATGCAGGAGATAATATCAATGGAGAAGCAGATCAAAGAAGCATTCTAAAACAGAGGATTAATTTGCTTCCCTCGATTGAACTCCCTCAAATTGAAAGATCTTCAGAAACTCATTGGATTTTTCCATGAAGATTATACTGTTGACTTCCCAGCCTTAAAGATTCTTGAGATAGAAAACAGTCCAGACTTGAAGGCATTCATCCATAAATCTATCGACAAAGATAACCCTACTGGTGGAGTTTTGTTCAACGAAAAGGTACTGTTTTTAACGCAGTGAATTGTACCTTATTTCCATTTCTCTTGTTATAATTAACTCTTCTAATCATTTCTTCCACAGACATGAATACTGACATCAACTATATTACTTCTGTTAAATTCACCATCTCTAAACAACATAAATTCAAGGATTAACTAAACATAACAATAAAAAGAATTCAAAACCCCAAAAAGAACAAATCTTGCAGAGACCCAATATTAAAAAAAAAAAAAGGAAACATGATTAAATATGGCTTGTAAATTGAAGGTTTAGTTGACCTGTAATGAATATGGATTTCCTTTGAAATAAATTGAAGCCTTGAGTGGAGCCTGGAAAGAAGCAGAAATGGCGATAACTAGGCGCAGGCAAGGCAACCAAGAAGAGGAATAAATTAGGAGGAATGGAAAGCTTAAAAACCCAAAACACTGCGATGAAGAAGCAGAAGAAGCTGTAATCAAAAACAGATTATAAGTCTAGAAACAGAAGGCAGAGGCTAGAAACAGAAGAGAAACAAAGGGGAAGAAGATGGGAGGGTATAACAGGGATGGTAAACCTATGCGGCGCCTAATCTGAGCAAATGGGGTGTATTAGAAATCGGTGGATTTCACCGATTAAGTCTGTATTGTATTACAGGCGTAATAGAAAAACAATGAACCAAACAAGGGCATAGAGGTGTCTTAAGTGGGCCCCACCGATTAGGGGTGTATTGGCATAGCCAATACACCCAACCAAACACGTTCTTAGTGTCTAAGGGTGGGTTTGAATAGTTGGTGTGTTTACCTACGATTAATATAAAAATAAAGGTGACAATGAGATTAGATACTAGAGCGATACTCTAACTTGATACTCTAACCTGAGCTAAAAAATAAACTAAACACATTACACCACATCCCACCACCCATCTAAACCCACCCTAAATTAAAAAAAAAATTTAAGTTGAGTGACCACAATAAAAACACAAACATAATTGAGTTACCATTGTATAAATTTACCACATAATTGAGAGAGAGATGATCAATTTGCTTCTGCATTAACAACATAGAAACTAGTTTATACTAAATCAAGTTCTCTGCAATAATGAAGTTTCTTAACCACTATGCTTTAAACAAATGATCAGTTCCCTACCAAAATCCATAGCTACTCGACGCAATGCTTCATTCTAGTCAGCCACATGCAGGTAATATCGAACCTTCTGTACGTTACCGCAGTCGGTTACCAAAAAAACCAGTGCTAAATTGCAATTCTCATCTGAGTAGACCTCTAAGGTACAAAGTACTGCTAATACATATATGATTCAGCTACAGACTGGCGTAAGTAAAATACGGTTGATGCATACGCAAGATGAATACATTGTTCAGTTTAGTTCAGAACCGGAATGAATCACTGGATCCATATTTGCTCCTCATGCTGTAATGATCGAACTTCGAGTTATCGTAATCTACTGGCTTTGTCTCAACAGGTTTTTGATCTGCCCCACCAGTTCCATAAACCACCTCGGCTGTTTTATCTCGTTGGCGATGTCTTGTTCTTTCTTTCTGGGTCTTAGACCTAGTGTAAGGAGGAACCTCACCAGGCCCGTAGAATTCGGCATATTCTTGTCTTTTGGAGGAACGGTGCTTGCTAGACAAAGAAGGATCCCTAAAACTGCTTGATTTTATCTTCGGAGGCTTCATTTCCGAATACTTATCAGCTGTATTAGTCGTATGCGTCTGCCGGGTTTCAGAAATGGGTGCTGGAGTGGCCTGCCTTTGAACTAACGGAGGGGGGACTTCATCTTCAGGCATTATAAGAGAATCGTTCATTGGTGTAAGACCTTTCTTTGAGCTATTTGGTTGGAAACGAGAGGGGACAAAGTAGAGGAATATGCTTCCCATTGCTTCGAGTGCAAGCTTAGAAAGATCTGCGACAAGTTGACCAAAAGATGGCCACCCAGGTACTTCTTTCGTGCTATCAACAATAGGAGTCAACTTCTCCTTGTTTGGTTGTTCTTTGAACTCTCTATCGGAAGGTTGCTGCAGCAACATTTTATGCATCAGATTTATTCAGCAAAAACACATGAAAACAATGTCAAACGCCATGAAAGCAAAAATTATTTGGCCAAAACACTGTATTTGCTTGCAAAAAAGATGAAAAAGAGAACCAATGATGCTGACAGGATTGTCGAGATTGCTACAACTGTTAGCCTTCAAACATTTTATGTTACACGGTTGAAACGAAAAAGGAAGAACTGTACCATTCTCGGGAAGAAAGAAGGTCCGAATCCTTGCTGAAGCAAGCATGTGGCATACCCCGCCAAGATAGCACCAAGAACCATTAGGATATCTGCTAAAAGGCCAGTGCCTACAAGGTCAGCAAGTAATTTGACTTAACAAGACTACAGATGTACTACCATTATGTTAAAAGTTAACGAGATAGCATATCGTTTAAAAGGTTTTCTTATCATCCTGAAAACTTGTGATTCTAAAATAATAAAGCGAGACTTAACATCACGAAAACTGATGTGATCATCACAAGGCTAATGATGAAAAAAGTCTAAATTGACATTGTGAGTAACGCAACTGTCAACAGCCTACATTATGGGCGACTATGTTCCTAAAGTTTCCCTTTTTGACAATTTTTAAGTTTCGCTAGAAACCATCCAGGAAGTTTGATTCTTTTATTCTCAGAGGTAGGCTTATTATCCGGTCATCCCTTTTGCCCGAGAAATATAACAAATATCTAACAAGTGGTAAACTAATTTCTCAAATATTTAAGCTTAACTAATCTGACACTTCTTTCCTTGTCATTATACCAATATTCCATTTCGAAAACCATTGCAAAAGAAAATAAATAGGAGTACAACCTGTGGGAGAAACTGAACTATACTGATAATCACAATCGTCTTGGTTAAGTGAGATTTGTCGAAGAGCAGCATTTCCTCTATCAATAACTAACAACGAACAGGTTGGTCGAACATATATCACATCAAAATCATTCGAGAACTTTGCATCCTCGCTTGGCCCATCCCTATATCCTGCAATATTTGATTTGCCTCCAGCAATCGTTGTGACACCTGCAAATAGTCCCAAGTCAACTTTTTTTTTTTTCCCTTTAGAAATTAATCTACAAAGGGTCCTCTCATCTTCGATGAAGCCTATTATATTTTCCCCTTATCATAAATTGACAATCAAGGCTTTCAATCAACAATGCTTAATAAGAAATTTTAGAGTAACAAATTTTATGAAGACAATTCAACCTAATATATCGTGTATACCTGCATCTCCTATCTTTCGAATGGCAAGATTCATGGTATCAGCAACATATACATTCCCTTTATCATCCATGGTTACACCTTTGGGATGATTGAAACGAGCGTCACTTGGCTTTCCATCCACATGCCCCGTGTAACCTTGAAATGACCCGGCAACCAATCTTCCACGGCTATCTGCAATAACCAGTAATCCCAAAACAAGAAAAAGCAGCATATGTCACCAAATTAATAAAAACGAAAACGGACAAAGTCAACAAATCCATAGCGTAAGATGTTTTCCATAACAGCTTAAGCAAACTAGAGTGAGTCATTCAAAAAGATTAAACACATACATTGAGACAATGGTGGAGTAATCTTAACAATGTTACTATTAACTTCATCAACAGCAAATAATTCTCCATCCTCGGAGACCCGAATTTTGTAAGGAACAACTCCTATCTCGTTGCCTTCAACTACAGTCTCAACTAAGTACCCATTCTCAAATTGAAGAACATTGCCATCTGTAAAAACAAAAACCCATTCAAAATTGAAAAGAAAACTACAAATTACAGAAGCAAAACATAAGATGAGAATTATAGTTTTTACCTGATTGGGGTGCTTTAGTGGTAGACCTGGTCCATTTAAGTAAAGAAGACAAGTGCTTCACCAATGGTCCTAAGTAAATCATATCACATTTAATTAAAAAAGAACCTATTATACAAACCCCCAAAAAGGGTCTACTACCAAAAACCAAAAAGAAAAACCCATTTTGAGCAAAGTATAGATCAAAAGTATATCACTAAAAGCTAACAGCTCTTAAACCAACAAGAACAAGTAGCAAAGCTAAGACAGGTAGCATCCAAACTGAAAGCAGAAACATTCAAATCTAAATTTGAAAAATACCCATTACCCAAAACAATGAATAGAATCTAAGATCATAAAGAAAAGGGTACCAGCAGGGGCAGCATGAGCTTGGAAATGCAGGGTGGAAGGAAGTAAAACAAGTAGTAGTGTGAAAAGGAGATAGGATTCCCTCATTTTTTTTTTTCTCTAACAAAGCTTAGCAAACAGCCAAGCAGTTTTATTTTTCTACTAACAGAGAGAAAGTGAGAGAAAAAAAAGGGGAAAGAAAGGAGAGATTTGGGTGTTTAAAGACTGATATATAAAGTAAAATGGAAAAGTAAAAAAAAAAAAAAAGAAGAAGAAGAAGAAAAAATCTAATTTTTCTTGCACTCTTTTCAGTTTGCGCTTTGCAGTGTTTATTTATATATATTCTTCACTGTCTCTAGTTGGAACAGATTTGAGAATGAGATAAGATTTCTGTGCTTTTTGGATTTTAATATTAAACAGATTCTGTCACAGAATTATAACATAATATCATATTTGTAAGTAAGTTTCTGTATTAATTAATTTATATTAAATTTATTTATATTTTTTAAAAAAAATTAATACTTTTCACAAATAAAATATGTACTATTTAAGTATTATATTATATTATATTACTTGCTACAAAATTCAACGTTTCCAAAATTAGAAGAAATTCTTGAATTATTATTATATATATATATATATATATATATATGAGGTTGAATATCTATTTTACTTATTAAAATTGGATTTTCAATGGGATGGTAACGCAAAGTAGTTAGGTGGATTTTCGATACTGTTAAACATAACTTTTAAAATTGAGGCAAGAGCCATATTAGAGAGTCTAATTCTATCATGGGAGAAGTAAAATGTGATAATGCTCTGTTAGTAGAGATGATTTTAGTTGGTGGAGATGTTGATAGCAATATGGTGGAACTACATCTTATTCATTGTCTGTTAAATCGCAATTGAAAGGTCCTTGTTCGTCACATTCTTAAGTTTCAAAATACAGTTGTTGACTATATGACTAAATGTATGGCGACAACCTTCCCAAGAATTCAATAGTTTGGAGAATCTCCGCAATTAGTACGTGGCTTGGTCAAGGCAGCTTATCTTTGACTCTTTGAGGAATTAATGTAATATTTGGTTTTCGCTTTATACGGTTTTATCTAAAAAAAAAATGGATTCCCAATTATATTTCGATATTAATTTTGAATTGTAAAATTAATTACTGATTTGTATAATATTATTCAAAATTTGATGATTACATTTATTATATTTTATTCTTTTATTTTAGAAAACTCTTTCAATATGATATTTGGTAATTTTAAAAATATATAATATATTTAATAAATATTCTATGATTATTTTTTATAATTTTATTTGAATATTTTTTAAAATATAAATTAATTATTATTTGCATATTATTTTTTAAAATTACACCGTAATGTTATGTGGAAATACTAATATAGCTATTAAAATAGATTAGTTTAAAAAAATTAATTAGGTTAACAAGCAATTAATAAAAGGAGATTGGGATGGAAAGGTTCAATCCATACCAATTAAAGTTTTGGACAATTTTCAACTCCATTTTATTCCTACTTTTTTCTCTTTCTCAAAGTTTGATTCCAACTTTTATTTATATTTATATTTATATATATACATATATATTATATGTATATAAATTCACAAATCTGATCAAATCAGTTCCTCCAAAGTTGAAGGTTTTACATTTCTTTAATACGATATCTAATTATGATTAACGATAATACAAAGACATGATAAATTAAATCACTATAAGTTAATGTATAAATATCATGTTTGTAAAGTATTTTTTTTAAAAAGGACAAATTGACAATAAGTACAATGCTGGAACAATTTAAAAATAAGAGATGTATAAACTTAGTCAAATTGTTGAAATTTGCATTCTAGCCTCACCATCACCAAATCAATTTGACTATGAACACCAATCAGTCAAGGAAAAATTGTCAAAAGCCTTAAGAGACCCACCATATCAGTGACGTATAAAAGGCCAAGTCTCAGATGGCATATTATTCCTCTTATCATGTCAAATATAAATCCATCATTGTGATCTATCGTAAAAAAGTCATTTGAGAATAGTTGCTAATAGATCTGACGACACCCTTATATTAACAAATCTCACATATATGCCAAAACATAAAAATTGAAGCTAAAAACAAAACCATCTATGCTTTCAAAGAACATAGAGTGGATAAGACAAAAACCACAAAACTGTGGGCTGAAATTAAAAATAAAATAAAATTACGAAAACAAATTTTTGGAGAAACCGCAACCAGAAATTAACCTAAAGATTGGCGCCAACACTGATGAAATAAATATTTAGTTTGAAAAAGAAAGCGACTATGAAAAGAAGAGAATAAGTTAAGATTTTTTTACTTTTATGCACCCGTGTTATTTTTTGGTCCAATGTGGTACTTATGTTTGAAAAAAATTATATATTTTGATACTTGAAGATAATAGTATTAAATTTTTTAATGTTTAATTTGGGTTTTAGAGTTAATTTTATGAAAACTCATAGTTAACTAATGTAGCTACTCGAAAGTCACTGGTGTCAAAAAATGCGAGTTCAGGATCTCATTTTTGTAAATTGAGTCCATAAATATTATTAAATATTTACAGAGTTATTGTACTAGTGAATTGAATTTTAGATAGGTAATATTTTTTGAATTAAAAATTAATTAAGATATAGAGACTAAATTGTAAAAATGGTAAAGTTAAATTGCTATAAATTTTTTAATTAGAAAATAATCTAGGGCATAAAGTGGAAATTTTACTACTTTAGGAATGTTAGTGGGCGGTGACTTAGCAGTTTATAGGAATTATGTTTTAAAATTTAATTAATTTATAATATATATATAGTAAAAATAAAACAAATTATATGTTAAGCATAGTGGAGAGAAAGAGAAAAGCATTTCTCTTCATTATCTACATGCAGTCGAATTCTTCATTATTGAGGAGAAGAAAGTTTTGGCGATAGGGTTTTAAAGTTTGAAGCTTCAATTGTTAACGTTGATCTGGATTCCTCAAAAAGGAAATGAATGCTCATTATTAAACTTGTTGAAGAGATGAAATATAATCAAGGTGTATCTTTTTTATCAGAGGTTGAATCGATCGTCAGAAGAAGAATTAAGCCAAAAAATATGATACATTCTGGGAAAATAAAACTTCCATCGAAGAGAAGCAAATGAAAGACTTTCATAAAAATTCTCGTAGAATCGAGAATGAAGTTTTCGTTCTGTACATGCTAGATCATGAATTAGTAACTGCATCCAATCTCTAAAAAAAATCCCAATTGTTTCGAACTTTCTAGTTTTGGAATGAGAATATTTACGGAATCCCCATGAATAGGATCAAACCTTATAAAAATAAATCATCAATGAATAGTTCAGAGCTTATGGTTTGTATTTCTATAAACCGAATCACTTTAATTTCTACATTTATGAACTGTTTTGCATGGTAAGATCATGAGGTGAGTTGGAAATGATAAATCGAGTTTAATCAATTTTATTTGACTAGTTATCTATGACAATGACTAAATTGAATAGATTTGAAATATTTTATATTGTTGTAGTTGCAAAATTGACTTTGTGTTAAGATGAATTATGATGATATGCATACAAATTGATAAATTAGTTAAGGAAATGAAAGCACTAAATTGAGAAATTGGCTTATAAATGAATTTGAGCAATTGTTACCCTATTAGTTGTTCAGGCAGAGGCAGATATAGTTGGCATGCCATAGGATAGGAAGAGTATAGGGTTACTTTGATTACACGTTAATGAGTGCTAGACACATTTGTACTATGGTTATACCGATGAACACTGGGCGCAACTTATTACTTCAAATTTGTCCGATGAGGCACTAGGTGCCAATTGGTGTGATTGGTTGGATTCATGTATCTGTTTGTGTCCGAGTCAGGTTAATACTGAATTAAACATGTAAAATGTAAAACGGCACATGAAAATGAATTGAGATGGTAAATGATTATGTATATCGAATTTATAATCTCGAAAAATTGTATAAATATGATATAGTCCAATTGGTTCAATTTGGAACTTGTTGAATGAAAGTATGATATTATTATACCAGCTATTTGGGAATAAATGAAATGATTTATATGGTGAGATAGTATATTTTGATAGTTATTTAGTAATTTCAATACATGAAATTTTGTTTTAATGTTTTAATTTATTTATATTATATTTAAATGTTCGATTATAGAAATACCATTGAGTTTATATTCAGCGTACAGTTTTGTTTTTTGTGTATAGATTAGGTTAAATTCGCGATCTTGAGCTTCAACATCAGCATCTTGACAAAAATCCCAGACTCTGCAAAGTTGGTTAAATTCTTGTTAATTTAATGGCATGTACCTAGGGGAGTCCTTTAAATATTTTACTATGTTGAAGGTTTGAATGGCAAGTGGATGAATTTTGTATAGATGTTAATGTTATAATGAAGATGATATGAAGCATGTGTGCATATATGTTAATGTTGAGTTGTTACATGTTTGATTTGTGTTTGGAGTAATAATGTGATACACTGGTGGTGGATATGGCATTGTAGGTTAAGTTTTAGTTTATAGAATGGCATAATCAAAGTAAGTCAATAAGATACTGATATATGAAAGATATACTAGTAGGTTAGAAGTGAGCATAAAACATGACTCGAAATTATATTTGCTTTGACGTTTGAGTGATACTTAGAGGCAATGAATTGATGATTGTAAATTTATGATCAAATGGTTGAGTTGGTTTGTAAAGTTATAAATTCCTGTATAGGTATGTTTGAACTTACCTTGATGTTGTTTAAATGTGTTAGGAGAATATTT
This sequence comes from Gossypium turneri, assembly GCA_008044935.1. Taxonomy (NCBI): domain Eukaryota; kingdom Viridiplantae; phylum Streptophyta; class Magnoliopsida; order Malvales; family Malvaceae; genus Gossypium; species Gossypium turneri. Next base: position 10,464,871 of record CP032575.1, read on the forward strand.
TAGTGTGATTGGTTATAGGTATGATGTGGGAAAGGAGTATGTGCTAGGTAAGCTTTGGTATAGTTGTTGATGTTGGGAATGAAATAAGTACCAAATGCATATTTTTGAACTTAACTCTTGAAGTATCGATACCAAGGAGAAAGTATTGATACTTAGCAATTTCAAATAGTATTTCAAATAAACAAAATGCCAAAATGATATCGATACTGGACTTAAGTATTGATACTTATTTAGAAGTACTGATACTTTACAAAAGTATCGATACTTATGGCCTTTGTTAAAATTCATTTTGCAAAACAAAAAAAAAAAACAATATTGATACTAGCATGAATATTGATACTCTATAATGAATTATCAGTACCTAGTGTTAAGTATCAATACTTTAAATTTGATGGGAAATTTTTAAACATCGAAGCTCATTTGAGTATTGGTACCTGACTAAGGTATCAATACCTGTTTCAAAAATTTTTGAACTTGTTGCAACTTGGCCCTATTTCATGCTCAATTTAATAACTGAATCTTGTAAAACGATTAAGGCTTGGAATTAAATGTATTTCATTATATACTTATGTTTCTTATATGATTGTACATATATTAGTGAATCAATTATAGTATTTTGATAGTAGTTGCTCCGACAACGAATGCGACATACTGTAACTAGGACCCGATGATCGAGTTAGGTATTAGGTTGTTACAACTAATAATATTACCAATTAACTTTCATCAAAGCAACCCAAAAAAACTGAATTAAATCACATCCATTAGACTATATTTGATCAATTAAATGCAAAATTAAATAAACTCATAATTAGTACTAAATTTATTGTAACCTCCCCAACTCGACCCAGAAGTTATAGCCGAATCATGAAGGTTACACTAACTACTGAAATGACCTAGTAAAAAAATCAGTTTTTGAATAAAATTAGAAAGCTCATTTCATAATGATTTCAATATACAATTATTAATTTTAATTCAAATAATCTAATATAATAATTTAGGGAACGACTTTTAGTAACTTAAGCATGAAATAGGTTTATATGGTTGAGTTTCAAATCTCCGTGAAAGGTATCGATACAAAATAGAAAAGTATCGATGTTTATGTAAGTATTGATACAATCTAAGCATTCTGTCAATGAAATTTATAAAACATGATCAATCGGTATCAATACTTTTATAAGTACCGATACCGGTTTGGCATTCTATTTGCTCTGAAAATCGATTCATATTATCAAGAATCAATACTAGATGCCTGGGTATTGATACTTTTCATTAGGCTTGGTAAAAATCATTTTCTTTAAAAATTGTTTCAATTCAATTTCAAAACATGTATCAATTTAACTCATTTTAGGAAAACATTAGGTTGTTTTAGTTCAAAAGTTGTTAGAAAAGTCCCATTTACATTTACTTTAAAATATTTTAACAGTCTCAAATTTTATAACTAAAATCAAGTTTACTGATAAAAAATGAATAATGCAAAATCCCTAAAACTTAAGTGTAATAGAGTCCATGCCACAACCCATTAAACAAACAGTATTTATAAAGTAGTTTTAAATAAGTTCTTAAGTAAAATCTATCAACAATGCTCCGAATGCCAAATCTAAGCCCTAATCTTATGAGTTATCTGAAAAGTTGGGAAAAGCTAGATAGTGATCTATGAAGCTCAGTGTGGTCTTAACATATAAGCAGTAAGTATATAAAGCAATAATTAACAACACACAAATTTGCAATATAAAATACATATTAGAGTATCAATCTGATCTTAGTAAATATACAATCTGTATGAATGACAATGCAGTTTTCCTACCCAACCATCTACTGCACACCATAGTAAGAGTTCCTCAAAACTCATCTAACTCTACACACCAAACAATATTTTGCAGATCAATCGCCAGTATATCAGTAGGTTACGGATAAACCACCAACAAAATAATAATTTGATTGATAAACTGATTGGCATTAAATGCCAACACTTCCTCCTTCAAAACCCAAATTCTAATATGCAACAGTGTGGCATGCTATTGATATCAGAAAACGACAACAACAGTAACAATATTAACATGCTATTGTCATGCAAAAGGTAACAGTTTGATGGTTAAGTAGTAACAATAGGCATGCATCAGTAATTTATGCAAATTTATCATAGATTTAATGACACACATAAAATCAACATCACAATTTAGAAAATTGGCAGCAAAGAACAATCATACTTACAACACACAGTTGAGTTTTCAATCAAATAGCACCCACGATTTTTTAGATTCTTTAGAAATGATGTAACCTTTTTTAGATCTCTTGCTAGTTGTTGCATTTGAAACTGTTAGGGTATTATACTAACGTTAATAAATAATTACAACAACCATAACATAAAAATGAATACATATTCAATCAACCAAACCCATATACACACGACATAACATAGTTAAGACACACCTTCACCCACATACCCGTGTAACACTACTTTGGTTCAATTCCAACCCAATTCGCCTAAATCTAGTGCTTCAAACGGAAAACACACATAACATACCCATGTTAAAAATTGACGACAAAGAAAACAGATGGATCTGAAAGAAATTGATTAACAAAACAGAAAAAACAACACTTAATTCAGTTGCAAATCAAAGAACAGAGTCTTAACCATTAAAAGAGATCTCACTTTTGATCTACAACAAATAGAATGGAAATTATCGTTGACAGATTCAAACGTTAATGTAACCCGAATGAATGAAATATGACTCAACAGAGGAGGAAATTAGTAGCCTACGGTGGTGGGGGATACGGTGGCAATAAGGGAGAAAATGTAGGAAGAGGAAGAGGAAGAAAATAAGATAAAAGAGAGGGGACGGCGCAAGGGGAAGAAAAGAGTGAAAAGAGTGAAAAGAGGAGAGAAATAAAGATTTTACAAAGTAAAGGAAAATGAAAAAAAGTGCCCGACCTAGAAAAAAAAAAGATTATATACTTAGGGTTTTTGGCACTTTAAGGTTTCTCACACTAGAAAATATGAAGTTATCGATATCTATAAAAAAAGGTATCGATACTTACGTAGGTATCAATTTGGTTTACAACATTTTGACAGATCGAGCCCAAATAGAAGCCTAATTACACGTTCAGATAGAAAATTAAAATAATTCCTACAATTACAAATTTAACCCACATTTCAGGGTGTGGCAACTCTCTCACCTTAAATAATTCCATCATTGAAATTTAATTGGTCTAAACAAATGAGGATACTGTCGCCACATTGCATATTCTAGCTCTCATGTAGCCTCTTCAGTGCTATTATTCCGCCACAATACCTTAACTAATGGAATATGCTTCTTTCTAAAACTTTTTCCTCTCAATCCAGAATCTATATGGGTTTCTCCTTATATGACAAATCTGGTCTCACCTCAACCTCCTCAGTTAGAACCACATGTAAAAGATTAGATCAGTATTTCTGTAGCATGGTGATGTGAAACACATCATGGATATAGTTTAGCTTAGAAGGTAACTCCAACTAATATGCTATTGGCCCAATCCTCTTAAGAATCCTATAAGGCCCAATGAACCTTGAGCTCAACTTACCTTTCCACCCAAATCTCAGTACTTTCTTCCACAGTGATATTTTCAGAAAAACTTGATTACTCATACTGTACTCTATGTCTTTTCTCTTTAGATTCGCATACAATCATTTCTGCCTATTTGAAGTTGCTTTTAGTGTGTCCTGAATCAGTTTAACTTTTCCCTCAGTCTCTTGAACCAACCTAGGACCCAAAACTTTCCTTTCACCCAACACAGTCCAACACAGTGGTGTTTGACATTTATGGCCATATAATGCCTCATATGGTACCATCTGTATGCTCAACTGGAAACTGTTATTATATGGAAACTCAGCCAAAGACAAGTGCTCCTCCCAACCATCTCTGAAGTCAATAATATAACTCCTCAACATATTCTCCAAAATTTGAATTACTCATTCTAAATGACCATTTCTCTGAGGATGGAAAACTATATTGAAATCTAGTCTAGTACCTAGTACCTCATGTAGTTTCTTTCATAACAAGGACATAAAACGAGGATCACTATTAGAAATAATCGAAACAGACACCCCATGCAGTCTCACAATCTTTGAAATATACAACTTAGCTAGCTTCTATAGTGAATAATCCAAACAAACCGATAAGAAATGAGTTGACTTAGTTAATCTATCTACTTTCACTAGGGAATCTTAATCGCCTGCAGTAGACCAAAAGAAAATTGGTGTTCAACATTCACCTGCCGGCACATCAGATACTTAGCCATAAATCAGGCTGCCAATATAGTTCATTTAGATCTTGATACATCTTATTCCCTCCAAGATGCATAGCATAAAGGTTACTATGCACTTCCTGAAGTATACATGTCTTAGTTCCTTATCATCTGACACATAGAATATCCTTCAAATGTATAGACCATCATCAAAATTAAATACAAAGTCTATCGTTGGTCATTCCTTAACTTGTTTAGTAATGAAACATCCGAAGGTTGTTTTTTCTTGACCTCACTGACCAATGTGGGTTTCATTTACAACTCTGCTAGTAATCTGCCATTATCAACCAAACTCAATCTACCAAACATCGCCCTCAAATCAGTCATTGATCTCCTACATAGAGCATCTACCACGACATTGCCTTTTTCGAGATGATACTTAATAACACAGTCGTAACCCTTCAGCAACTCAATCCATCTTCACTATCTCAAGTTCAAATTTTTTAGGGAAAGAAGATACTTGAAACTCTTGTGATCTGTGTAAATGTAACACTTCTAACCATACAGATAATGTAATAATCCATTTTTAGTGGTGTCAGAAATAGTGATTTCAGGATCACGATTCTATCGAAAGAGTAAATATTTTAATATTTAATTAATGTCTAGATAGTTAACTTAAGGTAATACTAAATTTATGTGAAGAAATTTTGAAGTTTAAATGGTTAATTAGGTAAAAAAAAGAGATTAAATTGAAAATGATGCAAAAGTCGAGTTCTGTTAGTTAAGTGGATTAAATAGCTTTGACAAGGTGATTCAATGGGCTTAGCGAGTGAATATATCATATAATATGTTAGTGGATAGTTATGGACAAGGTTTAATTGAAATTTTTAATTAATAATAAAGGTAAGATGGTAAATTAGTAAATAAACATAAAAGTAATTAAGTTAAAATCATCATCTTCTTCATTTGGATGTTTCAAAATCAATTCTCCATTTCTATCCATCTAAAGCTTCGGCCAAAGCTTAGTTCTTGTGCATGGTACATATTTGATGCTCGTTTTTTTATTGATTTTTATATTTTTGAGCTCATTTTAGCTTAGTCTACTTAGCACAGGGGTTAATTTGCAAAACTTTTAAAATTTTAGGGATAAACCATGAATGAATTTGATGTGTTTTTGAAGTTAATTGATAGATAATTAAGTTTAGTTGTCAAATGAACATGTTTTGTTAAATGATTTTTAGTGAATTTAGGGTTTAGAGATTTATTTGTTTCAATGGTAAATTTCATATATATTTTTTAAAATTAGGAAAAATGAGGGTTGATATAAGTATAAGGAAAAATCAGCTAATATGGGTTTCAATTAAAAATGGTTGAATTTCAAGTTTCGGGATTAAGGACTAAACTATAAAAAGATTAAAACATTAGGGATAATTTTTAAATTTTACAATGAGATGGGTTATAAGGTAGAATTTATGATATTAAGTTGCTGGTATGATTTAATTGAATGAAATTTCTATTTAGATCAAGATAAACCACAGCTGGATTTAAATCGAGGAAAGATAAAAGCTTTAGATTAGTTTCCAACTCTACCTTTGTGACTATAGTTATCAAGGTAAGTTCGTATGAATTATAATCTTATTAATGATAGTTCGATTGATTATCTGTTATATTATATTAGTTAAAAACTGACTTGAATTTATAAATAGATCAACGTTCTGAGTAAGTGACGAATAGATAATCCCATTTGAACCTTAAAAATTCTTAGGATACGAATGACATGTCATTAGGGATTTCATGTTTTGGGTGCTGGTCTTGAATGTCCTACCAATGGATGAGATTTTTCATTTATTACGGATTCTCTACAACTCGTGTGAACAACATCGTGTAGCTAACATTCCGATCTATAGCTCGTGTGAGCAGACCCATTTCATAGCTTATGTGAGCACTATTGAAAAGGAAAGGTTACGGTTATATGGAAAGGCACACTATGTGTGAGTATTCCTAAGTATCCAATATAATTCTAGATGGTTTAACAGGTAAGAAAAGGTAAATGGCAAGGCATGTATTCAAATGGATAATTGTTCATAATCTTATGAAATGTAAGTTTAATGAATGCAAATGAATTCAAGGGAACTAAATGATTATGTGATGAATGATAAGTTCATGAAGTTTCATTTGTGAAATGGTTGATTTTCTATATACATGAGCTTACTAATTGTGAGTTTGGTGGTGTTTACAAGATTGTTAAGCTTATGAGTAAGGTAAAGATACTATGCATATTTCATAAAAGTGGATTTAAGAAGGGTTAGTTTATGCTTGAATTTATATGAGCTTACTAAACATTATTTGCTTATATAGTTATTTTCCTTTGCTTCATAGATTATTGGAAGCTTGATCGATTCTTGTTGGTGTTCTATCATACTATCCAACAACCATTTCGATAGTTTTTGAGTTATTTTGGCCAATGTTATAAATGGCATGTATAGGACTTTATATAATGGTAGTTCTTGAATGTGCTAATGATAAATTTGGTATGAATATGCCTTTAGAGTATATATCTTGTTTGATGAATTTTTAGTGTCTTGACAAACTTATGTTTTTTTTGTCACTTTAAAGTACTTTGTAATATATGGTCCTTTTGGTATGTTTATGATGAAAATTGAATGGTTTATAATTGAGGTCATGAGGTAACTAAATTGAATATTTTTTGTGCTTGAGATGTGGCATTATAGCCTTGTTTAAATTGAAGTTGTTTTGGTATAAATGTGGTGCCTTTGAATGACATATTAGTTAGAAGAAATAGGTTGATTGAATTGGCATGTTTATATATGTTTGAAAGGTGTTTAGATCTATTTAATGTATGCACAAATAGATTGGATGTTTGGACAAGTTTTGGTCTTAAAATGGCTTGTTTTTAGGGTAAAATTATGGAGTACACGACCTGGGATACAGGCTATCACACGGCCGTGTGTCACTTATTATTTTGGTGTAAGTTTAACATGGCCTAAGACATGACCATGTGTATCAAGTCATTGAGTTACATGGTCTAGCACGCAGCCGTGTGGAACAAGTTAGAGAGTTGTACGGTCTGACACACGGCCTGCGACACAACCGTGTGACCCCAGTCAGTAAGTTACACTGTTTAAGACATGGGCTAGGACACGACTGTGTGTCTCATTGTTCGAATATCACACGGTCTGGGCTATGTCACATGGTCGTGTGACCCCTATTGTTAAGATTTCAACTTTTTCTTAAAATTTCTGATTTGTTTTATTTTAGTCTCGAATTGTTTCCAAACTATTTTTAGGGCTTTAGAGGCCCGATTTAAGGCCCAAATGTATATGTTTGATAGGTTAGTAATGAGTTTTATTTAATTAATATTAAATGACATTATTGTTCTAATTTGTACGGTAATACTCTGTAACCCTAATTCGATAACAAAAATGGGTTAGGGGTGTTATAGATAATGCCTCTAGATTTTCAATGCAAATACCATCACTGTCAATTCCAAATCATGAGTCGAATAGTTGCACTCATGCAGCTTCAACAGCCTCAGCGCATAAGCAACTATCTTCCCATCATGCATTAACACATATCTAAGTCCAATGTGAGATGTATCACTATACACCACATAATCCTTCCTCAATTCGGGATGTATCAATATCGGTATCTTAGTCAACACAAACTTTAGCTTCTCAAAACTAGCTTGCTAGTCATCAGTCCACTTAAGAGAAAACCCATTGACAAACCTCTGAGAATACCCGACTAACCTTAGGAAATTTCGTATCTTGGAAACATTTTTGGTTGCCTCTACTCTAAAATAGCCTCAATTTTCTTCGAATCCATAGGACAGCCTCAGTTAATACAACATGTCCCAGAAACTTAACTTCCTTCAGCCATAACTCACATTTACTCAACTACGCATACATTTTCTTTTCTTTGAGAATCTCAAGACACCATACTAGTAACATAGGAATTAGTAGAACCAATATCAATCAAAACAAAATACGACATAGATTGAATCATAACGGTACCTGCTACGAAATCAAATGCGTCCCGGTCTTCTTGACGCCTAGTTATGTAAACCAATGTCCACTGTCTAACCTCAGTCTTGGTCAGATTCTGACCCAATGCTCTCTGACCTTGACCCACAATACCTATCACACCAATTGCGACTCTAGGACTACCATTCCCTCCCTGACCACGTCCCTTTGGAGGTAATTACCCAGAACCTTAAGTCTAATTTGTAGCTTGCATCTGACCAACAGGGTGTGGACAATCTTTCACTCAATGCTCAGTAGACCTACGTCTCAAACATGCACTCGTATTCTTCCAACGGTTACCCAAATGATGCCTATTACAGAACCCACAAATCAAAATCCTTTCAAATCCAGATGAACCTCCAGAACTACCCCTTGCAACAGTCTATTGTGATCTGTCTTCCTTAGCTCGCTTCAAGGATCATGAAAACAAGTAAGTAGGACATGAATCCCTCCTACCTTAGGCCTTGTCCTTATCACATTTTTCTCTCTCCATCTGTTTAACCTCTTCTACAATATTAGTTTTCTCAACCAAAATCTTAAACACTCTCTCCCGATGTGCTGCAACCTAAACCTTAAGATCATATGTCAGTCTATCATCAAATCGCACACACTTATCCTGCTAAGTAACCACCACACCCGAAGCATAATGGCTCAACCTTATAAATTTGGCCTCGTACTTGGCCACTATCCTATCACTCTACTTCAGCTCAATGAACTCTAATCTATGAGCCTCAAACCCATATATTTCTTCTAGAAGGACTTCTGAAAATATTCCCAAGTCATACAGTCTGCCTGAGTACCTCTTACTACAAATTGCAACCAACGATAAGCCTTGTCCCTCAGTAGAGACATTGTACCCTTCAATTTCTACTTTGGGGTACAATCTATATCCTCAAGAATTCTTTTTGTAACCTTTATTCAATACTCTGCTATAGTCGGGGTTGTTCCAGCCATACCCTGAATAACTCAACTCTATTAGCCTGGAGTCTCTTAGTCATCGATCCATGGCCACTGATCCAGACTGGGTTTCAACAACCCTCTAAAGCACTTTCAACATAGCCTGATACAGTGCATCATCACCCCTTTCATAATTTCTGCCACTAGAGGCAAATGAGTCCTCTCTATAATCAATCTCAGGAATTAAAGTATCGTTCTAAGGTGTAGGTGGATCAATTTGCGGAGCTCGACGCAATCTAATTCAGGTTTGCCTACCTCGAGTGCTTATAATGAATGCCTGAATGTCTATAATCTAGCATATATCTACAAGTTTAGAAAGTCCAATAGTTAGTTAGGGACAACACTAGATTTTAGGAATTATTTTAAAAATATTGTAAAAATATTTGTGGCATGGTACCCAACAAAAACCCCTTTTATAAATATTGACGCGGACCTCACTAATCCCAAAATTTGAGTTTTAAAACTGAACTCTGATACCACCAAATATAACCTCCCCAACCCGGCCCATATGTTATGGCCGAATTATAAAGGTTATACTAGCCGTCGAAATGGCCCATTAAAACAATCAATTTTTGGATACCAGAAAGCCCATTTCATGATAATTTCAAATTATACAATTCTTAATTTTAATTCAAATAATCTAATATGATTTTAGTAACTCAAGCATGAAATAAGTTTATATTGTTGAGTTTCAAATCTCCATGAAAGGTATTGATACAAAATAGAAAAGTATCAATACGATTTGAACATTTTGCCAATTTTGAAAGTTATAAAACGTGATCAATCGATATCGATGCTTTTATAAGTATCGATACTAATTTGACATTCTGTTTGGTTTGAAAATCGGTTCATATGATCAATAATCAGTACTAGATGCCTAGGTATTGATACTTTTCGTCAGGCTTGGCAAAAATCATTTAAAAAAGAAATTGTTTTGATTCAATTTCAAAACATGTACCAATTTAACTCGTTTTAGAAAAAGTTTAGTTTATTTTAGTTCAAAATTTGTTAGAAAAGTCTCATTTACATTTACTTTAAAATAGTTTAACAGTCACAAAGTTTATAACCAGATTCAAGTTTAATGATAAAAAATGAATAATGTAAAATCCCCAAAACTTAAGTGTAATAGAGTACATGCCACAGTTCGTTAAATAAAACAAAACAAAACAATATCTATAGAGTAGTTTAAAATATGTTTTTAAGTAAAATCTGTTAATAGTGCTCCGAGTGCCGAGTCTGAGCCCTAATCTCACGAGTTATCTGAAAAGTTGGGAAAAACTAAAGTGTGAGCTATGAAGCTTAATGTGGTCTTAACATATAAGAAGTATATAAAACAATAATTAATAGCACATAAGTTTGCAATATACAATACATATCAGATTATCAATCCTACAGTGATCTTAGTAAATATGCAGTATGCATGAATAACAGTGCAATTTTCCTACCCAACCATCCACTACACTCCTTAGTAAGAGTTCCCAAGAACTTTTCTAATCCTACACACCAAATAGTATTTTGCAGATGAACTGCCAGTATATCAATAGGTTATAGATAAACTACCAATAAAATAGTAATTTGATTGATAAACTGATTCGACATTAAATGCATGCACTTCCTCCTTCAAAACCCTAATTCCAATGCAACAATATGGCATGCTATCGATATCAAAAAAACAGTAACAATAACAGTAACATTATTAAGATGCTATTATCATGAAAACGATAACAGTTTTATGGTTAAACATTAATAGTAGGCATGCATCAGTAATTTATGCGAATTTATCATAGGTTTAACACCACACACATAATTAACATTACAATTCAAAAAATTGGCAGCAAAGAATAATAATACTTATGGTGGAGGATGCGGCGACAATAAGGGAAAAAAGAGAGGAAGAGGAAAAAAAAAGAGAGGAGAAGAGAATGGAAAAGAGAGGGGATGACGTAAAGGAGAGAAAAGAGAGAAAGTGGAAGAGAAATAGAAAATTTAGGGTTTGGGGTGACACAAAGCAAAGGAAAATGAAAAAGAGGGGTCGACCTAGCAAAAATAGGCTTATATACTTGGGGTTTTCGACACATTAGGGTTTCTCACACTAGAAAATACGAAGGTATCAGTACCTATAAAAAAAGGTATTGATACTTGTGTAGGTATCGATTTAGTTTACGACATTGTGACAGATCAAGCCCAAATAGAAGCCTAACTACACGTTCAGACAGAAAATTAAAATCATTCCTATAGTTACAAATTTAACTGGAAAATTTAACCCACATTTTGGGGCGTAACATTTATTTTATTAACAAAATCATGAAAAATTCAAACCTAATAACATTGGCAATTAACTTTTATCAATTCAGTCCTAAAATCAGAACTAAACACTAAAAAGTTAACATCACTACCTTTAGGTACCAAAATATATAACTTTTGTCAAATATAGGTACCAAATTGGATAAAAAAAATAACATAGGTACCACATCAGAAAAACAAGTGTTAAACTCAAGTATCAAATGATATATTAAGTCTTTTTTTAATTATAAGTGTTCTCATTTATTTAATGATTTAAAACTAGTTTTTATTCGGGCTGAAAGCAATATTGAGATAAATTTCTCACAATCTGACTTAATGCTTGAGAAAGAAACTAAATTCTAGTTTTTCCAATCACTTGTTGAGAGCTCTAAGTATGAACAAATATTGGGACAATAAGACTTTGACTTGATAATAAATCTAGTTCCGTACCATCAACTTCGGACTATCTTTCATTTTTTTTTTTAAATTTTAAAATTCAAATCTTAAAAAGAAGGGGTTATAGAGATTATTAAAATATTCTATCATATATAAATTATATTAAAAATATTTATCTTTTTTATATAATAAATCAATAAAAATTTGATCATAATGAGATTTAGGGTGAGTTTGGATGGGCGGTGCATTTACCTGCGGTTAGTGTAAAAACAGCGGTGGCGGTGAGATTGGAAACTGTAGCGATACTGTAGCATGAGACAAAAAGTAAGTTAAACGCACCGCACCGCACCCAATCTCCCATCAACTTCGGACTATCTTTCATTTTTTTTTAAAAATTTTAAAATTCAAATCTTAAAAAGAAGAGGTTATAGAGATTATTAAAATATTCTATCGTATATAAATTATATTATATTTTTAAAAAATATTTATCTTTTTTATATAATAAATCAATAAAAATTTGATCATAATGAGATTTATATTTAAAACAATATATAATGAATAATGAATTTTACCGTTATAATCGAAACATCAATTATTTTTATATAATCTTTAATAAATATATTTATTATATAATTATTTTTCATCCACTCTGCGGCTAAATATGAAATGGTTTTGGGGATTGGGGATTGGGGATTGGTGATTGTGAAGGGTGATGTAAAAATACATTGAATGGTTGAATATGGATTATAGGAAAAATCATTGTTACTTCAAACACATGAAAACTTCTGGGTTTAGGTTTCTACGTTTTAAGTCTTACAGTAATTATTCACAATTGAGTTTAAACGGGCCACAATAACTTGAAAACAACTTTGCCCGTTTAACCTTTTTTATCTAATGATGAACTTTTGAGTTGGGGTTTACATATTTGATTAATTACCATTGAAAATCCAATTGACTAAACCAATGTCTTGACCAAATAAATCAAAAACTAAATTAACTCAACTAAATCAGTTCCATTCAATTCAGTTTAACTAATTAACCCACCAAAACTATCTCACCATTGTTATACAAAGTTATTTCTCATTTGACCAATCACTCAAACACTGTTAAGATTTGACCAACTTAAAGAAAATGTCAATCTTGGTTGGGTTTTCTTGAAAACGAATCATTTTTTGTTCTTAACAGAAAAATCAAATTCCAAATCCCCCACATATTTGTGGAATCTTCAATCAACTAAGTCCTAATTCCATATAGCATTAACCAAGAAAAGTCACATATCAGTTTAACTCTCAATTTCGGCTGATAAATTAGATTCTGCCCATCTTTCTGACAAAGACAACAGCACGTTTTCTAAACAGAAAAGAATAATATTATATGTATTTAATCTCTTACAATCATCTCAAATTTGCAATTCATGATGGGACATTATTATATTCCTTGACAGAAGAACTGGTGAACAGGTTATGGACTCTGGCAATAGAATTAAGGATTTCCTCAACTAATGTGACAACATTAATACAAAAGTACTATAAATATCTGTTTAATCAATTTCTATGGTTAAATACTAATCTTTGTATATTAATACAAAGTACATGTAGCATGCTACACATCATTATCTGATTATTTTGTCACCCACGCAAATTTTTAATAGTACAAAAGGGTAAAATTTTTAACCAAAAAAAAGGCCAATTTCATCTAACATACAAAAATTAATTTACCTTTTTTTAGTAAAAGGAGCAAAATGCAATTTATCAAGAGCCTTTAAATTCCAAGACCAAAGATAAAAGAAACATCATTGATAACAGAAATCACACATGCACCATGAACTATTACTGGAAAAGAGACTAGATTGTATTGTTAGAAGATCCATGTATCATTTGCTAGTATTGTGAAAGAAAACTAGACAATCTAATGACTGATCTCATCTGAAAACAAAGTAAGGTACCTTTCACTCAGAAATGAGGTTCCGGTAAACTGATAAATCCTTCCACTATGCTATGAGGAGTATCAAGTGTACAAAATACATGCTGTACACAAATTGATCTTCACAGGAGGTGTCGGGAGGCAGAAAAAAAAATTCTCATACAGTAAACCCATCCCGGGGAAATCCGTCAAAGAAAAGAAACAGCTCTGCTAAACTCAGTGTTTGTAGGAAACTCCCGAAACTGGCGAAGAATTGTGCTTTTATATCCAAAAACAGAAATATATATATATATATATATATATATATATGCATCAATAAATTCATCTGCTCAATGGCTCTAACTGAACTTCCATTAGTCCAGAATTCTGTGAACCTGTTCGTGCGGAAGCATGGTGTGGGTTTAAAAGGTCAACAGAATCGTCCTCTTCAACATTGCCTAGGACCCAGTTGCCCCTTCCTAAAAACCGGTCCCTCCTCCGCTGTCTTTCGTGATACTCCAAATAAATGACTATCAGTGCACCTATCAAGAACCAAATTATTAATGCCCAGCTAAGTCCATGGACATTTTCTCCTTTATATCTTTCTCCTAAATGCTTCATTCCAGTGAAAAGCGCTGCTATTCCTACAACAATGGCACCTCTGCCAACATTTACATGGAAATATTCCCAAATTATCCTATTTGAGGAAGCCTCCACACCATGATCAGGTTTCTTAGGCCTGAGGTACGCATTCACTGGTTGTACACAGGCACAAAATATAGCAGCAATCCCAAACTTAACATGTAATGAGCTAACAAAGAAACCATGAAGTTCAGCAACAGCAAAAAGAACGGCAAGTAGGATAATTGCTAATCCCGAATACTGTAAGTAAACATGAATTTGGTACCATCCATCACCTTTTACATGTTTAAGGTATCTAGCAGCCAATATTCCACCAGGAAGTAGAATACCCCATGCGAGGAACATCATAAATCCATGTACAGCTAATACCGGTCGTAAATCTTGCTCAGCCTCAGAAGAACCGCGCATAAGCATCACACGCACAGGCCTTTGACTCGTGACAGAATGCATATTTCTCTCACTAAGATGCTCAGACCACTTAGCACCCATTGCCCAAACTACTCTAAGAGGAGTTGTTGGATCAAGAATGTTCTTGCACTCTTTCTTCTTATCATGACTACTGCATGATGGATTAAAGGGGCGTGTGAATTCAAAAGTAATGATGCCATCTTCTGACTTGCACCTGACATGCGTCAAGTTCTCATTCGTCAGATGCACATTTGAGGCATCCTTTCCATCAATCCAATATGTATTTAGACGCCCTTTTCCGGCATTGTCAATCCAGCCCACATAAGCATAGCTATTCACCATCTCACCACCAAAAGCTATAGCTAGATAGCCACTCTTCTTTTCACCACGGGCTGCAATAGATATTGAATCCTTAGATATTGTCCAAAAGAAAGTAACTTGCTGATCATCTAAAAACACGCTATTGTTATACATATCAGATAGACCACCATCAACAACTTCGACTCTCCACCCCATCTTCGGCTGGTATAATGACTGATAAAACACTTGATCAGGGGTATTCCTATCGGGAGCCCAAACCAATTCGTAAGGGCTTGCCATGACTCCTTCTGCTTCTGGCCCACCAGAATAAATAGTCTCAGTTGCATTCCTCAATGTTGCATTCCCACCTAGATAATCAGAAGTAATATACAAAGCAACATTATGACCTGTCTGCACCGAAAACTTCACAGGAACCCCTCTTTCCACTCTCAAAACTGGAGCCTCCTTCTTATTAATATACAAAACCTTTGATGGATTTGGTGGATTTGGATAATGCAACGCCTCCCCAGTCGTAACAACAAGCGGAACTTTTGCACTGGCAATAATCAAATCTTGGTCCTGCTTATCATCAGCATCCAATGGCCCAAAACAATCATCCACATTCTCTGAAGCATTAAGCCTCAAATGTCCATATGCAACCATCATTGGACCCCCGTGATTTTGGGGCAAATAATATGGCCGGATAGTATCAGGCGGTTTCATTAACCCTAATGCCCAAATAACCGTCATTTCCTCGGTAGGATTCACAGGCAAATCGTATTTATCATCCGACGAATTCAATGGTTTCCTAAACCTAATAAAGGAAACCCCATCTCTCCTATGTCCATAAACCAACTTAGTATTATTTAGCGTCATGCCGTTAGTGGTATTCTCATAAACTACATCAGGACAAACACCTACTGCTGAACCATCTTTACCGTGCAACATACACTCACTATAACTCGTAATGTAAAAATCATCAACAAAGGGCCTACCTTCCTCCGTAAAAGCCGCTACCGCGATGTCTGCTCCTAACATCAGCTCCTTGGTTCCATTCGGATTCGCCCACCCAAACGCCATGTAATTCATCGTCTTGGTCGCCGCTTCTAGCCCGATCTCGATCCAATTGTCCTCCACATTCAAACTCCACCGAACCCTATAATTACCCGACAAGTTCTTGCAGTTATCGAACATTGTATGTACCCTGCTTGGATACAAATCCGACCCGTTGGAGGGGAGGGTGAGGTGGCCAAAGTCCGATAAGGTGGTGACGTCCCAGACGGAGAGAACTTTGATCTGGTCCCAGGTGACGTTGGGGAGTAATTGGATCGAAAACGACGCGTTTTTGTAAGTTGTTTGGTTGAGGCGGTGATCGGAGATCGGGAACCCACGGGTGATGTTAGAGAAATCGACGGCGACCGCCCCCCAGAAAACGACGTCGGAAGAACCGGATAACATGTCAAATCTGGATACTTGGAAAGAACAATCATCGAGGATTTTGAAATGGCCTCTCAGTTGGTGTTGGACCATGGTGAAATTGGATTCGAAGCCGATTAGGGAGCTCGTGTTGGAGCATTTTGTACCGGAATCCGCATTGCAGAAGAAGATGAAGGAATTGATGAGAAAGAGTAGGAGTAAAAGGGATGATTTGGAATTGTACATTCGGATCGAATGGCAAGTGATTAGAAAGAACCCAAAATTTATGTTTAAAGAGAAATAGATGTTTAAAAGAAAGCAAGAAAAGAGGAGGAGCGAGTAATGGGGCGGTGGTGGCACGGTGGAGACGGGAGTGGTCAACTCGTCAATTTTGTTGGGTTGTTCGTGTTTTTGTTTTTAAAAAATTCCTCTGGGGTTTTTCTTTTGTGGGAAGAGAGGTCAATGGCAATTTCGTGATTTTATTAGGCGTATTTGAAACAGTCGCCGTATCACGTCAGTGCTGACATTCTTATACCTTACAATTATTTTTGATTATTCGTTAAACAATATTTGGATTCTTTTTTCTTGTTAAAATGTAATTTATTTATTTTTCCATATAGATTTCTTTTTCAGGTTTCATTAATATTATTATTAATTGTTATTTTAATTATGTTTTTGTCAAAATGATTTATTTAATTATTTAATTTTTTTTTATCGGTCACTTGTCGTTAAAAATGAAGTGCTAGTTTTTAAAACTGACATAATAGTAACTTTATCTCTTAAATATTTATACATCGTGTTTATTTTCTAAAAAAATTAGCTCTCATTTACACATTGTATAATTTAATCTTTTTTTGTAATTTTACTTTTCTTTATGACCATTCCACCTGAAAAGTTAAAAAAAAATATCAATTAAAATAGATAAAAATAGAATATAAAAAATGGAAATGCCCAAAAACCCAAAAACATAGTTTTCACTTTTTCTCATTCTTTTCTTTTGATACTTTGATTCTCCACTAGTGGATTGAACACTAACAATCGATATGGTCTAGTTTTCGTTGTTCACGGTTCATCGATTTCATAAGATTTGCATTTTAATTATTTAACATTGCTTCGTTTGAGCTATTCTGTCATAGTCGTTGTTGTCATTATTACCTTCTCCAGTAAATATAGAGAGCCTCACCATTCGTTTAATTAATCCACTATTAAAAGGAAAACGAAAATGCCTTTACAATTATTACTTAGCCAAGCATGGAGAATGGATAAGATGAACGGCTTGGGACTCAGGAGTTCAAAAAGAGACATGAATGAACTTATATTATTGGACACCAGAGCTGACAACAAATGATGGATTTCGATGGTAAATAGGAGTGATTAGAGTACTACCACTTTGTCCCTTTGAGACGTCATTCTTGCATCTAACTTAATGGGAAAATGAAGAACAATAAAAAGAAACAAAATGACTCAAATTTTGGAAAATAGCCAATTCAATTCCCTGAAAATAAAAAGTATCCACTTCATTAATTCAACCCAATTTTATGTCTAATAATTTCAAAAAAAAAAAAACTTTGATTTACTTCATTAGGACAACTAGCTCAAGCAAACAAAAAATGAGTTAATTATCATTGATAGATAATAAATTTTAACCATTTGAAGTACAAGGAAAGCAATGTATTTAGGGATTATTTAGTTTAATAATAAACAAGATTTTAAAAAATACTTTTTTTCTTTGTTTCTAATTTACACATTGTGTATTGAATTATATTTTCATGTCAAAAATAGTATAAAATTAGGTAATGTGCAAACATTGAGAGCTATTTTCCTTTAAGATAAGACTAAATTAATACAATGTATAAATGTTAAGGGTTAAAGTTGCTATTATGTTAATTTTAAAAGCTGACACATCATTTTTCCATTAGTCATTTAACAACCGATGACACAAAAGGAAAAGAAATCAAATAGTTGGGTGACCGTTTTGTAACTTTTCATTATTGAGTGACCAATAAAGAAATTTACTAATAGCCAGTGACTACTAGTGTAGTTTACCCTTTTTTTTATACATAAAAATAATTATATTTGCCCATTCAGAAAAAAGTAGATTTATTTATTTTTTGAATATGTATAATTTGATCAAAATCAAAATTTCATATGTATCAAATCAATCCGACCAAAAATATATATGTATCAAATCGAAGTTAATATTATATAGCTAGTCAAAATTTTATTTGTAATTTCAAGATTTATCTCATTATAAATAATACATACTTCAATTAGACCTACCAATACGACTTTCAGTGTTCTTCTCTGTTTTCCCAAAGAGTTTCTTTTCTCTCATTTTGTTCTCTTGCCTTAGTTCTTTGTTGGGCTTCCTAACACAACTTGTTTCCTCGTCAAAGCTCTTTCCCTAACCATTTCCAAGTCTTTTGGTTGATGCTTTGCTTATCTTTTCCTTCCCATGGGGCATTTTCCCCTTTCTCCCGTTTTCTTGATGACGTCATGAGCAGGCTATGAAGTCAATAGATCTCTTTCCCAAGACAAAACATCTCCCCAATTGGACTTGATAGACGGTATACTGGTCTTTCAATCGATTTGTTCATTTCTGATTAGACTAAGGACATGCTTAGGTTCGTCTACTAATATAAGTTGTCTTTCCATATTACAATCTGACCATATAATACCACTTAGTATATTAGCTAAACATTAGACAACCAATGAGCTAATATTTGCTTCTATTTTGCTTTACATGCAAAAAACACACAAGGACAATATACAAAGGGTATTAATGTAATTTATGAATAATTTTATTAACCAATTTGTTCAAAAAATTTACA
This sequence comes from Gossypium turneri, assembly GCA_008044935.1. Taxonomy (NCBI): domain Eukaryota; kingdom Viridiplantae; phylum Streptophyta; class Magnoliopsida; order Malvales; family Malvaceae; genus Gossypium; species Gossypium turneri. The sequence continues at coordinate 10,484,273 of CP032575.1, forward strand.
AGTGTACAAACAAATATACTAGACTTAGGGCACCAAATCCAACACCAACAACTTGATCCAATGACACGACAATTCAGGCTTGGGCAACAAATCTCAAGGTAGACCCAAGACCTTGATCATTGGCCACCTCACTGTACGTGCATCGAGACATGCAAAAATAGATATAAATGAAATGAAGTGCGGTGTTTATGCAAGTGTGACAAGTTTAGTTGTGATATTTGTGTTACAATGGACCATTGAGTATTCCAATGATCGAACTCAAGAGAGATTCAGTAATGGAAATGCTAAGAATAAAATAACATGCAAGGGGAAGACTACCAAGCTACAAGAACAACCAATTATTACGACAATAAAAAAATAGATGATTTTATAAGAATTCTTAAAAAAGATTAAACATGCCAATATTCAATTAAATGAAAATAACAATTAGACAACAATAATCATTAGCCCATTTCAATGAATTTATGTTCAAAATAGCTCAATTGCCAATTTTCTCATTCAATAAAATCTCCTTTTAGTCTCAATTTAATCTAAATAAGAAATTTAATCGAATTATCCTCTCGGCTTTACTCAATTAAACCGAATTAAATTAACTCTTGCTCAATAGGTTCTCCTCTCGGTTTCACCTTTCTAAATTTTCCCTTAGATTCATCAATTCTAAGTTTTACAATTTATTCAATTTATTCTAAATTTACAATTTAGTCCTTAAACATAAAATTCACATGCTAGCATTTCAATCAACCATCACCCAAGCAATTTAGCAGCAACCCATTATGCAATCAAACAAATAATTCAATTTCAAGCAATAACAATAAAGCATAAGGATGAAATTGCAAAACTTAAAAAGTACTTAAGATTTGTGAGAAACTTCTTGATTCAACGAGGAGAATGCTTCAATCCGCAAAATATTGAAAGACCAAATGGAAAATTCTTCAATTGAACAATAAAAATAAAGTAATGGCAAGGAAAGTTGTAGAAATAAGCTAACCTAGAAATAATGTTTTTTAGTCTAAGCTTAAAATTACCAACAACAAAATGAACTAACTTAAAAATAAAAATAAAAAATCCTAACTATTTACTCCCTTACAATATCTAAATAATGTAATATTTTATAAGAAAAGCTATTTTAATTCCTCAATTACATAAATATCCCTAACAATTAACTCATATTAGGCAATTTTGACCTATAATCTCTTCTAGTAGCCCTCTTAAAAGTGGCTGTGTTGGGCTCAATGTCGCAACATTGCAAGACCAATGTCGTGATGTTCAACTCGGCAGGCTCTATGTCATGACATTGATAGGTGGATGTCGCGACTTTGCTCGGCTTCTTCACGTCCAAGTTCAAGGTCAATGTCATGACATTACAAGGTCAATGTTGCGACCTTGACAACAGAGTGCTTCATATTGCGACTTTGAAGGCTAGAATGTTCAACTTTATACTAGATTGAGGGTAGCTCCTTGGGTGGTGAAAAATAGATAATGTCACAGCATTCATGTATGATGTTGCGACTTTAGGCACAAAAGACTCCAGGTTGCAACATTGATTTCTCAAAGTTGCAACATTGCAGCTATCTATTTACTTGCCTCCTCCCTCTTCTAATTTAAGTCTTTGAAACATCTTTAGCCACCATTAAGTTTATCAAGACATGTAATTGTCATTTTATTTAGGAAAACATAAAACAAACTAAAATTTTCAAATTATAATAAAGTCTAACATAAGTATTGAAAAAAGATAAAAGACTAAACCAATTGTTTGAAAAAAGACTAAACCAATTGTTTGAAAACAAGCTCTTCAAGTGTGAAAAAAGCCTCATTCGTTGTATCAAAATACGATGTGTCATATCCCGAAAATCGGGTTAGAAGAAGTTAGGTTGGAGAAACTAAGAGTGGTCAGGTTCTGTTTTGAATTAATGTTGTGAAAATCATGTCAAGTAAAATAATCTGGTTTGGTGGTTAAGTGTTGTGCTTGTGAGTGGAAGATTTTGGGTTCGAATCCTTTCCCTTGGAATTTTGCCTAAACCCCTATATTTGAACATTTGATTTATAAATTATTTTTGCTCAACTATGACAAGAATGAGTTTATTGGTTTAGTGATAAGACTTTAACTTACTATTTGGTCTTGTGTTTGAATCCCTGTGTGTGTAAAGTGAAAATTATTTTTGTTTTGAACTCTGAGGGAACCTGATAGGTGGTTAGTTAGTGGATTTAGTGGGATGTGGGTAGTTTTAATTTAACCCAAAAACCTCTTCCACTCTATCTATCTCACGTCTCAATTTTCTCTCATTCTCCCATTTTTTTTCTTTTCTAGAAAATTTTGGTCTATTAAAATTTTCTCTAATGTCATTCTTCATTTCCTGTTTTACTGTTCCTTTGTCATTGATTTTTTGACGGGTAAGTCTTGCAATTTTGTTCTTCTGTGGTAAGTTTCTACTTGTTGATTGGGGCTGGTGTTTTGTAAATATTCGACTATTAATTGTTTTAATTTCCAATAGGAGGAGAGGTTGATGCGTACAACGTCTCTCTGGTGAGTTAGGCATGGCTAATGGTTGATATTAAGTCACTGTTTTTGGGGTAAGTGCTCGTATATCGTTTAAGAGACTATTTTCTTTTGGAGAAGGAGTCGATTTAAAGTGAAATGTTGAGTTAGTTCGTGTTTGTTAATCAATACATTTTGATGCCATATGTAGGTTTCGTGAGTTCTAGGCGCGTGGTTTGTTATACCAACAATCAGGTGTGTGAAACTAACTCAAAACATCACTCGAAACTTGAGAAAATTACGAAACATAGGTTGTTTTTGAAACTACCTAATGCTACACAGCCATGTGCTAGGTCATGTGGTAGGCAGTGTATAGCATACAGACGTGTGTGATTACACAGCCTGGATTGGTAGATCGTGTAGACCTTTTGGGAAAATTTTGAGGCCCAATTAGAGGTCGATTAGGGGACTCAAAAATTAGGTCTGTGAGCATTATGTAGGCCCAAAAAGCGTGAGTTTCAGTATACATATGTAGGTATGTGTAGGAAGCGTGTTAAGTAAGTTCTGATAAGTATAATAATGTGATATGATATGTTATAAGTTATGCTTTGTTATGGAATCTGATGTTTTGCTATTGTATGTGATAGGGATATTGCATGTGTATCAATTACAAGAATGTATTAAATGTGAAATTCGTATATGATCTGTGATCAGATAATTCTGTTAGCATGATCAGATGTGAAGAACATGTATGATATAGTGCATCTGATATCTATTAGTATTTGTATGTGCATTGGGGTGAGATATGATACGTAATGGAGGAAGTGTGATTCTGGAAATATTACTGCACCTTCTGGCAGTGTATCCGCAATATTTATTCAGTCAACTTGAATGCAATTATAGTGGCTCGACCACATATTTGATTTTGGCGGGTTACTGCAACATTTTTGTTTGGCAGCTCAGCCGGACTTATATGAGTGGCATACCACCATGACCCGATGTGATTGGATGGTTGGACTCTTGTAGTCCTAATTGGTGTTATTGGTTGGACAAAGTTGGTATGTAGCAGATGGTGGCAAGATCTGTGTTTGCATCTATATCTAAATTTGTGTCTGCATCTAAAACTAAATCTGTGTCCGCATTTGTATTTGATTATGAGAATGCATCTGATTCCGTATATGAGGACATGTTTGAATATGTATCTGAAAATGTATTTGTTTGTGTATGTGTTCCTAATTTGTTGTTTGGCATGTGTTACACAATGAGCTTCTAGCTCACTCGTTTTTTTTAATACATTTGAGGCAGTCTTCAAACTTAGGACCGGATGGCGTGTGGGAGCTCAGATTAGTTTCTCAGCTAATTAAATATGGTGATTTACGTTAGTAATTTTTCTAGACTTTTGGGATTGAAATTTGTTTTTGGGCTTTGATCTTTGGTTTTTGGCTGTTTGTTGGATTTTGGTATTTTGGAACTGCAAAATCGTATGATTTACCAAACCAAAAGTTCGATTTTCAAAATTAAAACTCTGTATATTTCCGTTGCAAAGATTTAGTAATCACTTAAGTGTTTTCTGTAATAAATATATGGTTTTAACGAATGTTTGTTTTGGTATTGGGAATTATCTGCCAATGTTAGTACTTTCAAAACACGCGACTCTGAATTAGAATTCTGGGTCTTAAATAAGTGTTTTCAGACTTTTTTTTTCTAAACATTTATGTGAGTTTTACCAAAATTTTATGCTTTCGAAACATGCATTGAGTTTTATTAAAACAAAAGCTTTGAACAAGTTGATGTACTTCCTCAATATCCAGTCATAACTTTTAGGTCTAGTTTGGGATGTTACACGACATCTCAATCGTTTATGGGGTATAGCTCTAAGAGATAACATGATTGATTTTGGCTAACCAAGTATGCATAGTGGGTAAAAATATGGGAAGTTTGAGCTTAACGGAGCATATGTGGGAAAGTTATCCTGGATGGAATTTTCCAAGGCTCGAAGTTCTATATGCAATGGTTCCGTAAGATGGGCCATGGGAAGTTGTATCCACCAGAACATTATTCAATAGTACAAGAACGATGCGTAACATCAAGTCATCGATGATCACATCAGCAATGTCATTCTTGTGCATCCCAACTAGTCAAACTAGACGAGGAGCCATCGATGCGACATTTTGGCCCTTTTACCTTCTCAAGCTATCATCTTGTTGCATCACTATATCATATAAGCGAAGGATCGAGTCATGCATACATCCCTTCATCACTAATTGTGACTCTGACAATGGAAATGAATTTGATGAATCAAAAGTTCACATAACTTTTTAGTCAGATTAGTCTAAGCTCATACTACCCTCAGGCCCGTTCTTGACATTTTTGAGGCCCTAGGTAAAACAATAAAATGGGGTTTTAGGTTCCTTAAAAGTTGGAAAATTTTTTTCTAGGTCCCTTAAAAGTTGGTAAAAAAAATTTTGGGCCCTTAAAAGCTAAATTTTTTTAGGGCCCCCTTAAAAGTGGGTGAATTTTTTTTTTGACTTTTAAATGTTAAACTTTTTTGAACCTCTTAAAACTTGAAAAACAATATTTTAAATCCCTTTTAACTGTGGGCTCGACCGTACCTCGAGACGACCCTAGGGCCGGGCGTACTACCCTTGAATCCCCTGTAACGTTTATCTCCGATGTGGTAACTATGCATGCAGATAGATTTCTTTCGAATGGAAATTGAATCAAATGACGTGGGGGGCGATAATGCACAAAACCAGGGTTATAAGATGTACCTCAGAATAAGCATCCAGTGGATTATAAGATGTATTTGCCACACAATGTCACTAATTCAAGTTTATTTTTCATTGTTAAAATTTTGATATTGCTTTTAGCATTTTTATGTTTAATTATTTCATAATATATATTTTTAATTTTTTAATTTTAATAATTTTTAATGCTTTTTTTTGCAATGCTTTAATAAATTTTACAATTTATATATTTTTTCATTTATAATAATTAAAACATTTCACTTTATATATTTTTTGTAAATTTTAATATTTTTTATATTTATATATATTATGGTTTTATATAATTTTCTATATATATATATATATATTATGATTTTGTATGATTTTTTATAATTCTTTATGATTTGAAACAATTTTAAGCATAAAACACCAAATCTAACTATTTTAAAAATTATAATTACTTTTTATTATTTTAAATTTTTTTTTTTTTAATTTCTGAAGACATGTGGTGCAATTTGGGAGGGTGGCAACCCAAAATCTAACGTGATCAACCCTGTACCAACAAAAAGTATGATGGTGAATGGTTTTTAGGTTGAAGTATTAAATAAGTCTAAAAACGTAGTATGGATTAGACATAAATTAAGGGCCATCTTAAGGGATATGTAGAGACTTTGACCCCCCCTAATTTGATAAAATTGTTCTTTCGGCCTCAAGATTATAAATGATAAAATTACAATTTGAGTCCTCAAAATTTACAATTCAATCTCAACCCCCAATAAGAAAAATCGTAAAGTTTAAGAAATGAAGTGTATAAAAACCATTTCAAATATATATTTGATAGATGATAAAATCAGAAACGTAGTAATTGTCATCCATCAACCTCTTTTTCCTCATAGGAACCAAAAGAAAAACATACCAAATTCAATAAAACGACAAGTCGAATACTGGCATCTCCTCCTTTTTGTTGGTTTCTTTCAAATCACTTGCAATCCCTTCCAAACGTATAACTCCACATCAACCCTTTTACTCCTATTCTTAACTATTCCTCCCTCTTCTTTGTCAATACCATATAAATTATCAATAATATATATAAAAGCACGAGTTCAATTTATTTTTCATCATACTGCTAAATTCATATTTTAGAATAATTATAATTTGATAGAATTTGTGATAATCATTACACATTTAAAAATAGTATAATTTAATTTATAATTATTAGTTAAAAAAATATTGTGTTAATTTTAAAATAGAATTTTTATTTGAATAGAATTCTAAGCATCTTAATTATCACCTAATTATTATATTAGAGTTAATTATGTTAATAAGCTATTGTTGTGAATAATATTACTTTGCATTAATTACATGAAGTAAAACTATATTGTATGTTGAATATGATAAAAATACTTTAATTATGATTTGGAAAATTTCCATTATAATATTTGAATTGAAAAGTGAAAAACTATTTTAATTATATTCAATACTTTAAATAATAAAAAATATTTTACATTAGTTATTGCATATCAAAATATAATATTTAAAAATTGATTACATATTAAATGCATAAAATCATAGGCAACACATGTAACATTATAAGCTAGTTTAATGGGAATACTTGAAATTTAACAGTTATGTAATTGTCCGTTTTTCTGTGGTGTCGAAAACAGTGGATTTGGAACCCCATTTTCAATGGTCAAGTCCATAAATATTATTAATATTTAGTATTTACAAGGTTATTATAAATTGTAATTAAAACTTGGTTCTTTAATTTTGATATTTGTATAGTTAATTGTCGTACAAGGACTAATTTGTAAAAATAATAAAATTATGTTGCTATAGATTTGTAAATGCTAAAGGACTAAATTAATAATTAAATCAAGGGTTGGAATAGCAATTTGACCATTAAGTTATATAGTGGACGGTTTAGTGGATGTTTCTCTTTAAAAATATTAAAACTTGTTTTAATTAAGTTATTACTTAAAGTTAAAAATAATAAAACAAAACCATCAACTCTTATTTCCTTTTTTCCCACCGTTTGTAAGAAAAATAAAATCAAGAAGCCATTTTTCTAATCTCCAAAGGTTGGACATTTGCATGGTAAGCATTTAGAAGTACTTTTTTGTTATTATAAATTTTATATTTTTGAGATCGTGGTAATTCGATTTAGTTAATCCATGTATTATTTTTCAAAACTGTTAAAGTTTTCAAAACTTATCATTGACAAATGCTTGATGAAATTGGTGTTATTTGGTTACATTTGAAACTTAGATATGAAAAAGGACTAGTTTGTAAAGTGAAAATTGTTAGTTTTGAACATAGTGACTAAAGTGTAAATATTTCAAAATTCGTAAGAAATTTTTGTAATTATAGATATTAGAGGGCTGTAGAATGATGAAATTGAGATTGATTTCGAAATCGAAGCTCAAATATGACAATGTTGGTTTAGGGACTAAATTGAATAAAATGTAAAAATTTAGGGAACTTTTGTAAAATGAAAATTAAAATTCCATATGCTTATAATTAGATGTTATAAGGTATTTGAGATTGATAAATTAATTTGAATTATTATATAGATTGAGGTTTAAACAAATCAAATGATAATCGTGGAAAAAATTACATATTAGTCCCTGACACCTTGTCTATTGCTGTTTTTGTCGGGTAAATTCATATGAAACTAGCTATATTGTTTATGTTATGTTTGACCTATGTTATAATGCCTTTTAGTATAATTTAAATATAATTTGATGATTTTAGCCTTTAATGACTAAATCGTAAAGTACAAAAATTATTGTTATTATGAATGGATATTATGTATTGGATGAATGCTTAAATACTTGAATGAATTTGTATGTGATAATAGTGTTGTGTGACAAATACAAATAGGTATATGGAATTATATGGATGTAAAATGTGGTATGGTTGAATGATATGTATATATTGATTGTATAAAGTTTGAAATGGTACGAAAACGATAATGGTAATCATGAAAGCTTAGTAAATGTTTTAAGGTTTAAAAGAGAATCGACTGTTTGATCAGGGATATCATGCTCAATGGCTTGAGATACAACATGTGTTACGGATTCTTTGAAGCTTGTGTGAGCAACATCGAATCATTGATTATCAATGGCTTAAGATCTAACACTTGCTATAGATTCTCTAAAGCTTGTGTGAGCAGCATCGAATTGTTCTTTATCGATGGCTTGAGATTCAACACTTGCTGCGCATTCTCTAAAGCTTGTATAGTAACCCTTATTTGAAGCTTATGTGAGTAAATCAAATAAGAAAATGAAAATTAAATGAGAATGAAATGGAAGACAAGATTGACTATGAATTCAATTGATATGTTTAGAAAATGAGCAAAGTTGAATAACATGATATAAAATGGCATAGTTTTACTTGTATATGAATTGAGTACTATGATCTTGTTCTATTAATGAACTAACCTATTGATTATTTTATGAAGTTGTATATGTATGCATAAGGATGCCAAAGGAATGCCATGTTTTGTACAATTGTGTTTTAATTACTTACCTTAGTTGTAATGTCAAGGTAAGGTAAGTTAATTTCATATGGATTTACTGCGCATTGGAAATGTTTACTCCATTATTTTCCCTTTCCTTGTAGATTGTTGACTTACGAAACATGTCTTGTAGATCATTCAAAAGCTCACACTATCCCACTTTCAAATCGGTAGTCTTTTGATCATTTTATTTTCGGTTTTGTGGCATGTAAATAGGTGCTATTTTGTTAATGTAAAGTATTATATTTGGCTTGAATTTCGTTAATGTTTAATGTTGTAAAGGTGATGCAAATTTTAAGTATGTTAATTGGCAAATGATGTATGGTATGGTTGGTATTCAAGTATGATGATAAAGTTATGATATGGTATAACTAAATTTTAGTTTGGATGATATATTTGAACATGAATTGAAGTGGTAAGATGTTGGTTTCAATTGACTTAAAGGCATGTTAACATAACTTGAGTTTTCATAAATGAAATTGGTTTGTCTTAGCGCCAATTTATGGCTTATTGGTTTGAATGATGTAACTTAGTTGAAATGAAACGTTCAAGTATGTTTTTAGATTGGTTTGGTGTAGGTATAAGTTTGCATTATTCACTAATTGTATAAGTTATTGTTGTTGGCAAGAAATAGGTACCAAAATGAAGTTTTTGCAAACTTAATAGGAGGTATCGGTACCTTTGATGAGGGTTTCGATACTTTAACAAATATTCTTGATTTTCAAAACGACAGAATCTCAAAATGGTAATGATACAGGGGTAAGGTGCCGATACCATGAAGAAGGTATCAGTACTTTACAACTAGTATCGATACATTGGTTTTAATTTCAATTTTTCTGAATCATCAAAGCTAAATTTTGTATTGGTGCCAGGTGAGGGTATTAATACCTAGTCTAGAAATTTTGAAAACTTTACAATTTGTTTCCATTTCATGCTCGAGTCTACAAAAAAGTTTTCGTAGGCTTGATTAAGGCTCAGATTTAATTGTGTATTATAATATATATGTTTATGATATGCTTAAATATTTGAATGATTTATTTAGGGTGTATTTGATCTAAAATTTTAAAAATGTTTTAAAAAGGTCCCTATTTGATCTCGGGTTGAATTAAAAATTTGTATGTTAATATTAAAACCTGGGAAAGACTATTTTTAATATTCAATGTGTGTTACTATTAATTACATGAATGATGATTTTATTATGAATTTTGTCAATGTTGCTATGTCAACAGATGTGGCATCTCGTAGCTCAGACTTGGGGATCGGGTCGGGTGAGGGGTGTTACAGGCTAAGTAAAATTTAAATTTTAAATGAATGAGAGTAATTAGTAACCTTACACTCAACAACTAATGTGGTCAAGTTCTAAACAACAATTTGAAAAAATGAAAAACATAATCAAATTAGTTAGTTAATTAATGTTGTGAAATGTTATGCTATGTTTATACGGTAAGTTTTATCCTTTCAACCTATGGACTTACTAAATTCTATTGAAGCTAACTAGTGTCATTATCCTATTTCTTTGTAGATTTTGTTTTATGGAACCGGGCGATTGGATCAACTTGAAGATCACACTATCCAACTATATTTCGGTGGATTGTGAAAATATTTATTTTGGGATATGTGGCATGTAATAGAAGTATTTTGTTTTTGTTTATAAGTGTTATTTATAATTGACATATTTTGTGCTTGTATAAGTTGAGTGTTTGTGGCAAATAATGTGGTTGATCATAGCTTGGTTTAGAGATTTGAATGTGGTATTTGATTCATAAGTGATAGAATGAAATACATATATATGAATTAAATATGATAGATAATGTTTGAATATGTAATACTTTGGTTGGAGTTGTTTTGGATGCTATGAATTGGTATATATATGTATGGCTTCTTTTGATAGCTAATATGCGGTTCATATGCTTTGACAAATAGTGTAATTGATGATTGAGTTATAACATATTGTCACTTTATATGGCATTGTTTCATTAAGTTTGAATTGGTTAGAAAGTGACCTTGGATGTTGGATTTGATTATTGTTGGTGATGGTGCCTTATGGCACACTGGTTAGGTACTTTTAGGTTGACATGTACTATGTTCAAGTTTGATTAATTTATAGATGATTGTGTATGGAACTAAGATATAGACTTGGCTTAAAATGAATTTTCAACTTGTAATTTTTCATTAATTTTTAAAAAGTATCGATACCTAGAATCTAAAGTATTGATACTATACCAAATGAACAATTTTCAAATTTACAGTATACATATTTGGTATCGATAGTTTTATTTAGTATCCATACTCTATAACTTTTATCGATACCTAAATTTGACAGAGTGCGAAAATGGTATGATAATGTTTTTCGTATCGATACTTGTTAGAAAATATCGATACTTCTTTATTCAGTATCGATACTTTATCCTTAGTTTTAAAACTTTATAAATAGGTCCTTATTCATGTTTAAATCTAATTTGCAAGTGATCATAAGCTTGATTTAACTTCGATAATGTATGAATAACATGTTTTTGATTAAATGATTGTTGAATGATTATCGTTCAGAGAAAAATGAATTGGTATCATATGATTTTGTTTTATTATGTGTTGTAGCATCTCGTAATCCTAATCCAATGATAGAGATGGGTAAGGGGTGTTACACCTTTAGTGCTTAAACATCAAGATCTTGATTGTTCAATTTGCTTCCATTTAGGAAAAGATCTTGAGAGCAGCGTTCCTCATGTGAATTAGTTTCGAACTGTGGTTGTTCGATTGTTGGTAAGTGAATAATTTGTGTTTCAGGGTTTTGCATCAAAGTTTTCGACGTAGTTCAATTCGACTATTACATTAGAATTTTTAGTTCGATTATTTGTTAAATTGGATATTGGTTGGTTGTTTTTAGGTTTTGGATTTCTCTGCGTTGCTCCAACATCGAAACTATACCAAGTGTGTAACAAAAATGAATTTTATGCTTTTTGTAAACGTCAAAACATGACTTTTGATGCCACACGACTGTGTGTCCAGGCCGTGTAACTCACTGTTTTCGATTTAGGAATACAAAGGCTAGAGACACGGGCATGTTTCAAAGGCACACGAGAGATATTTTGAGCTTTGAATCACATGGTCGTATGTTTGGTCATGTGCTACATCGTGTAACTCATTATTTTAAGCCACATAGCCGTGTGCCAGGCTGTGTGTGACATTAAAAGGGTCATACGGGTGTGTGTTAGGCCATCTGATTTGAATTAGACATTGAAACTGTTACCTGACAACCTGTAACTGAATTATCTATTATTCTGATATATATATGTACACTTGTTATGAGATCTGATAAGTAAGTGTGATAGCGTTACATGAGCACGATCTAAAATTGTATTACTGTGTACTTATATCTGGTATCTATTAAATCTGTATCTGTATTGGGATTGGGGTTGTATAAAGAAGGTTGTGTGAACAGTTTAATAATCTGCCAACTTTGGTGGCTAAGCCACAAATAATTTTGATTTTGGTGATTTATCGCATTCTAATACGGCAGCTAGGCTGCAATTATTTTGAAACGTGACATACAGTCACTACAAGGTTGTAAGGATGGATGGGTACTTGATGCCCTATATTGTGTGTTAGGATGGACAAAGATGGTGTGTAGCGGATGGGGTAGGAATCTACATCTATATTTGATATGTTCTGCATCTATATATGATATTCTCTGTTTCTGTTTCTATATCTAATTTTGATAGATGACTGATTTATGGAAAGTGAAATTACATTTCTATATTCCTAATTATTATTGAATGTAAGTTACACACAGAGAGTTGTAAACTCATTTGGTTTGTTTGTTTGGACTTTAGGTAACCTACAGACTTAGGCGGGTCGACGAGGCAGAAGCTCAGTCATTCTGTTACTTTTACTTAATGTTTTATCTGGATTTATACTACTAGGTGTATGTCAAATTTCAAATTATAACATGGGTTTCTACGTTGATTTGATTATATGAATGATTTTGACTGTTACACTTTAAATAATTAAGCTTGGTTTTTGGTTGATGGTTTGATGTACCCTCCAAATTTGGTCTTAATGTCTAGGCTGGGTATAGGAAGTTACATTTAATAATATCAGATCCAGGTTTACAGAACTCGGGCTGTGTTTTTGGACTCCTATTTTTGTTAAAATGTGTTTCGAAGAAAAAAAGAAAAAAAGAAAAAAAGAAAAAAATTATTTGTGTAACTTTGGAAACTAATTTTATAAAAGACTGAGTATCTAACGCCGAACTTGTAAGTAGATCTACTTTAGCTATACTATTTAGATAGAAAAAACCTACAATGACTGAACTTATGGTTTTAGTTAGAGACTATGGTATGAACTGTGAAATTAGATATCTGATTAGAATTTTGAACTGATCTGTGAACTTCTGGCATTGTAGATAAGTTGATATAATGAGTTTGTGTAGTAGTCGTGGACATGGTTCTCATGGGCATTGTGGACGCCAAGGAGGAGCTCGAGCAAAGTTATCCTTTATGGGTAGTATTTCCAATCTGGAGACCAGCGAGACCGTTGGTACTTCTATTAATGAGACTTGATCTTAGATTCTGATAGTTAGGAATGACGTACTATCCCAGGTTATGCTTCGCATGTCAGTGAGGGTCGCTAGGGTACAGCCTGGATCTGAGGGCCGAGGGTCAATTACTGAATAAATTCGATTGAATGGTGCTGAGTTGTTCGGAGGCGTCACTAGAGTCGTCGCTACAGTGGCTGAGTATTAGTTCGAAGTCATCGAGCTTATTATAAACGACATCGATTACACTTCCATATACAAATTAAGGGGTGACGTATTTCTGCTTCGAGATGAGGTTTACCAATTGTGTTTGACAGTTGAGCAGAGCTTCTAGCCTGAACAAGTTATGTGGGATTTCTTCAAGAGCACATTCCAAAGCAAGTATGTAGGGTTGAGTTATGTAGAAGATCGTAGACGCGAGTTTGTGAGCTTAGTTTAGGTTGAGAGGTTTGTGGCCGAGTATGAGGTCGAGTTTTTGAGATTGAGTCAGTATACTTGAAGTCCGGTTCTGAACAACTATAAGAGGAATATCCTGTTCGAAGAGGGATTGAGGTTGATCTGAGTGTTTTGATAGCTCCTCAGAGGGAGTAGGTTTTCGCAGCCTTAGTTGATAAGGCAAAGACAACCAAGGAGCTAAAACGCACTGAGCGTGAGAAGAGAGACCGAGAGAGAGGTCAAAGTAAGCTTAAAAGGGATTCGGATCCCTCTAGTTTTGTTCAACGCCTTAAGAAATAGGCTAGATTTGATGGGCATCTAAAGACTGAGGCTCCAACTGCATCGAATGAGATTTAGAACTGTAACGACTGTGGGAGACGTCATCCGGACGAGTGTTGGAGGATGTTGGGGGCTTGCCTTTGGTGTGGACTGATGGAGCACTGTGTTCGGGACTGTCCCCAGTGATTCGGTCAAGTGTAAGCTTCTGCATAAGCTCCGGCTCCAGGTCTCATTCCACCATCGAGAGTAGCTCAATAGCCACCTAAAGCCTGTGGTATGGTCAGGGGTGGTAATGGTTCTAGACAAGGTTAGAGAGCATCAGGCAGAGGTGCATGTCAGACTGAGGCACGACAACCTACCCTGTGTATGCGGCGAGTCGCCTTGAGGATAGGGACGACGCCAATATTATAATGAGTACGTTCTTTATCCATTCTGTTCTGTATTTTGCTCTGATAAATATTGGTTCTACTCACTCGTATATAGGTAACATTGTTTCTATGAATTTGGGTATATCTTCTAAGAATACTACTAAGGGGATTTCTGTGATTAGTCCCTTGGGTCAGTTGGTCCAAGTTGATAAAGTGTATAGATAGGTTATGTTAGAAATTCAGGGTGTTGTATTTTCGACTAACCCGATAGAATTGCCGTTTGGTGAGTTTGATCTGATTCTGGGAATAGACTGGTTCGTAGAACATCGAGTTAGTTTAAACTGTGCCTCTAAGAGGTTTACTCTGATATTGAATGAGAATATTGAGATTGTTATGACCAGTTGAGTCAAGATTACCTCTCTAATATAATCTCCACTCTTGTAGCTGAAAAGCTAGTTCGGAAAGGTTGCGAAATGTACCTGGCCTTTGTGTCTAATTTTGATTCTGTAAAGCTCTCTGTTAAAGACATTCGTACGATAAGAAAATTTTAGGATGTTTTCCTTAAGGAGTTTTCGAGGATTCCTCTGGACAGAGAGGTTAAGTTTGGTATTGAATTGTTCTAGGTACTGCTCTGGTGTCCATTGCCCCTTATCACATTGCACCAAATGAACTTATAGAATTAAAAGCCCAGCTTCAGGAACTTCTTGATCGAGGGTTCATCTGACCGAGTGTGTTTCTGTGGGGTATCTATATCATCGTTAGTTAAATAAATTGACGATAAAGAATAGGCATTTGATTCCAAAGATCAACTATTTGTTTGATCAATTTCGCGGGTTATCTATATTCTCCAAAATTGATCTCCATTCTAGGTACCATTAGCTTAAGGTCAAAGAGACGGATGTGTATAAGACTACTTTTAGGACTCGTTATGGGCATTACGAGTTCCTGGTCATGCCATTCAGTTTTATGAATGATTCGGCTGCATTTATAGATTTGATGAACAAAGTATTTTAGTCATATTTGGATCAGATTGTCGTAGTCTTCATCGATGACATCTTGATTTATTCTAAAATTGAGAGTGAGCACGATAAACATCTTAAGGTCAAGGAGACAAATGCGTATAAGACTACTTTTAGGACTCGTTATGGGCATTACGAGTTCCCGGTCATGCCATTCAGTTTGATGAATGCTTCGACTGGATTTATAGATTTGATGAACCGAGTATTTTTGTCGTATTTGGATCAGCTTGTCGTAGTCTTCATCGATGACATTTTGATTTATTCTAAAATCGAGAGTGAGCATGATAAACATCTTTGGATAGTTCTATAGATACCCTGCGAGAAATAGTTGTACGCCAAGTTTGGCAAGTGTGAGTTCTGATTATAAGAGGCTACCTTTCTAGGCCACGTTCTGTCTTCTGAGGGGATCTGAGTTGACCCTAAGAAAGTAGAGGCTGTGATCGAGTGGAAATAGTCGAAGAATATCTCTGAGATCCAAAGTTTCCTTGGTTTGAAAGGTTATTACCAAAGGTTTCTTGAGAGATTCTCACTTATTGTAGCTCCTTTAACTAAGCTATTGCGTAAAAACACACCATTTGTTTAGTTGATAAGCATTAAGTAAGCTTTGAAAAACTCAAGCCTGTTCTAACTCAAGCACCTATTATGGTACAGTCTGAGTCTAGTAGAGAACTTGTTTTTTACAGTGATGCTTCGCATCTTAGATTAGGTTGTATTCTGATGTGGGATGGTAAGGTTGTGGCTTACGCATCTCAACAATTTAAGTCACACGAGGGTAACTATTCCACACATGATCTCGAGTTGGCTACACTTGTCTTCACTCTAAAAATCTTGAGTTGGCTGCAGTTGTCTGTGCTGTCTGGTGAGAGGTGTATCATTTACACCGATCACAAGAGTATCAAATATATGCTAACTTAGAAGGAGTTGAACCTTAGGCAGCGTAGATGGGTGGGGTTGCTTAAGGATTATGATTTCATGATAGAGTATGATCCCGGAAAAGCCAACGTTGTAGTCGGTGCTCATAGTCGTAAAGTGATGACTGCTATAAGAACGATGTTTGCTTGCCAAAGTGTGTTTGATAATGGTAGTATACTGGCCGAGTTGCAGGTTAAGTCGACTTGTGTTGAGCAGATTCGAGCTAAACAGTCGAGTGATGAGTTTTTAGTTCATCGTTTTCATTAGGTCGAATATAGTGGGACTTTCGATTTTGGATTAAATAGTGATGGGTTTCTGTGTTTTAGAAGTCAAATTTGTGTGCCTAAAGATGTGGAGTTGAGGCAGTCAATTTTGCGGGAAGCACATAGTAGCCCTTATGCTATGCACCCCGGTAGGAATAAGATACATAGAGATCTCCTGTCAGAAGGTTAAGACTGAACACCAGTTGCCTTCAAGTTTGCTACAACTGGTTAAGATTCCCCTTTGGAAGTAGGAGTGTGTGACTATTGAATTCGTTAGTGGATTGCCTTTAACACTTATTAAGAAGGATTTAGTTTGGGTCATTGTTGATCGATTGGCTGAATCTGCTCACTTTCTTTCGGTCAAGATAGATTATTCACTTCAGAAATTGGCTAAGTTGTATGTCTCCAAAATCATAAGATTGCACGGAGTTCCAGTTTTGATAATTTCTAACAGAGATCCACGTTTTGCTTCTCGATTTTAGAAGAAGCTTTATGAGGCTTTGGGTACCTAATTGGATTTCAGTACTGCATATCATCCTTAGACTGATGGACAGTCTGAGTGAGTTATTTAGATTTTGGAGGATATGCTACGAATTTGTGTAATCGATTTCCAGGGTAGTTAGGAGAAATATCTGCCGCTGTCTGAGTTTGTGTCTAATAACAGCTTTCAAGCTAACATTTAGATGACACCTTACGAGGATTTATAAGGTCGTAAATGTCGTTCTCTTTTGTGTTGGACTGAATTAGGTGAACGTCGAGTTTTCAGTCTCGAGCTAGTATCTGAAACTGAGAATACAGTTAGATTGATTCAAGGCCGTCTCAAGGCAACTTCTGACTAACGAAAATCTTATGCATATTTGAAAAGACGAGATATTAAGTATTCGGTGGGTGGTTAGTTATTTCTGAAAGTTTCTCCATGGAAAAAGGTTCTTTGGTTCGGACGTAAGGGCAAGTTTAGCCTGAGGTTCATTAGACCTTACTGTATTATGAAACGTATCATACCTGTCTCTTATCAGTTAGAGTTACCTCCTAATCTAGATCAAATTCACGATATGTTTCATGTCTCTATGTTAAGACGGTATTAGTCTGATCCATCTCACATTGTTCCTTTTGAGGAGATTGAGGAGAAGCATGTTCATATTCTGGATCAAGACATCAAGGTCTTGAAAAGGAAAACCGTTTTTCTAGTTAAGGTTCTGTGGCAGAATCGTGGTACTGAGGAAGCCACTTGGGAACCTGAGGATTCGATTCGTCAGAAATACCTTTCTCTGTTTGAATCAATTAAATTTCGAGGCCGAAATTTCTTTTAAGGGGAGAGAGTTGTAACACCCAAAAAATTTGAATGTTGTTTGTTAAACTATGATATAATTAAGTCAATGTATTTGTGGCTAAGTGCTCTGTTTGTGTGTTGGAGGTCAGGGGTTCAAACCTCACTTTTGGGAATTTTGTTATTTTGTTTGACTTGACCCTTATCCTTAAACATTTGACTTAAGTTTATTTCTACATTAATTTATGTCAAGAATGAGCCTGCTAGTTCAATGGTTAAGCCTCTGTGAACTTTCTAGTCCTGTGTTCGAGTCTTTGTACAAGCAATAAGGAAATATTTTTATGTTATCTAGTAAACAATTTTGTTTTTTTAGTTTAGTTAAATATTTTTGTTAACGTTTCTTTTCCCCCTCTCTTCCTTCCTTTTCCTTTTTCCTTTTTCTGTTCTTTTTCTTCATTTTCTTTTTTTTTTTGTTTGATTACTTCTGTAACATTGCTATCAAGTTTAATCAAGGGTATTGCATTGTTCATTGTTTGAATTGAAGGGTTTCTGCGTAAGTTTCTTTTTTGTTTTTTGTCAGTTCATTTGATTTTGTCTTTTCCTTGTGAGATTGAATGTTACGGTTAGTGGTTCCAATCTATTGTTAATTGTTCAATTTTCTTCCATTGAGGCGAATATCTTAATAGGACTGTTCATCCTACGAATTAGTTTCGAATAGTAGTTGTTCGATCATTGGTAAGCGAATAATTTGTGTTTCGGGGTTTTGTGTTGAAGTTTTCGATGTAGTTCAATTCAGCTGTTAAATTAGTATTTTTTTAGTTCAATTATTCATTAAATTGGATATTGGTTGGTTGTTTTTAGGTTTTTAGATTTCTCTGTGTTTCTCCGACATTGAAACTATACCAGGTGTGTAACGAAAAATTAATTTTCTGCGATTTGCGAACACCGAAAAACATGGCTGTCGACACCACATGACCATGTGTCAGGCCGTGTGACTCATTGTTTTTCAATTAAAGGCACACAGGTAGGGACATGGGCATGTGTCCAGGCCATGTAACTCACTGTTTTTAATTTAGGGACACACAGGCCAGAAACACGGGCGTGTGTCCAAGCTGTGTGAGAGATATTTTGAGCTTTGAGTCATATGGGTGCGCATTTGGCCGTGTGCTACACCTTATAATTCACTATTTTAAGCCACACGACCTTGTGCTAGGCCGTGTGTGACATTACGAGGGCCACACAGGCCAGTCACCCAAGCATTGTGAATCCACACATCGTGTGAGCAAAAAATAAGGATTTTTCCCTAGGACCGTAATCGTTGTTCGAATCGAACGTAGGCTTACCGTAGGGCCCCTATGATCTGAATTAGACATTGAAACTGTTACCTAACAATCTGTTATTCTAATATATATACACTTGTTATAAGATTTAATAAGTAAGTGTGATAGCGTTACATGAGCACGATCTGAAATTGTATTACTGTGCATTTGTATCTAGTATTTGTTAAATCTGCATCTGTATCGAGATTAAGAGTGTATAAAGAAGAAAGTGTGAGCAGTTTAATAATCTACCAACTTTGGTGGCTAAGCCACAAATAACTTTGATTTTGGCGATTTATCGTATTCTGATCTGGCAGCTAGGCTGCATTTATTTTGAAACATGACATACAGTCACTATGCGATGTGTAGGGATGGATGGGTACTTCATGCCCTATATGGTGTGTCGGGATGGACGAAGATGGTGTGTAGCAGATAGGGTGGAAATCTGCATCTGCATTTGATATGTTCTGCATCTGGATATGATATTCTCTATTTCTGTTTCTATATTTGCTTCTGAGAAATGACTGAACTATGGAAAGTGAAATTATTTCTGTATATTCCTAATTCTTATTGAGTGTAAGTTACACACCATAAGTTGTAAACTCATTTGGTTTGTTTGTTTGTTTGGATTTCAGGTAACCCATAGACTTAGGCAGGTCGACGTGGCAGGAGCTCGGTCATTCCTTTACTTATTACTTAGTGTCTTATTTGGATTTATACAATTAGGTCTAGTTCAGATTTCAGATTATAACTTGGTTTTCTACATTGATTTAATTATATAAATGATTTCGATTGTTAAATTTTAAATAATTAAGCTTAGTTTTCTGTTGATGGTTCGATGTAGTCTCTAGACTTGGTCTTAACGTCTAAGCTGGGTATGGGCTATTATAATGACCCTCCATTTCCTTTATCTCGAGATGGCCCGATGTTTCCTTTAGCTATGTTTGATAATTCAAGTATAGAAATGGCATTAGTTTTCACCCAATTACATGAAAAACACATAATCAAACATAGTTTGCATTTTTATTCATTTTAGTCTTTATATCTGAAATGCTCATTTTTTTTATATGTAACATCGGATCAAAATCTAATTTTATATTATTTTATTAGGGACCTTGTACTTTTAATATATAGCACAATTTCTTAATATTTTTAATTTATTCAATTTAGTCCCTAATGTCATAAATCAACTATATAGCTTAATTGAATTTCTAATAACTTTCAACATTTTTCTCTACTTTTCAACTTAGTACTAACATGCTCAAATCCATTCCTCAAATTCTCATCAAAATTAAGCTCAATTTCACAAAAACCTACAAATGGCAGCATCTCATATACTTGAAAATTTGGTTATCTAAAGCTTGGGTTAGCTTAATCAAGCTCCCATGATTTAAAATTCACAAAAATTTCAAGAAAATAACTTGATTACCTTAATTAATTTTGACTAATTGCATTGAAGAAAACTTGAAGAATTTCCTTTCTCTCTCCAAGCATCTTTCTCTCTTCAAGCATAAACAATACAAGAATAAGAAAATAAATGCTTTATTCTCTCCCAACTCACACTTATATATATATATATATATATATATATATATATATATATATATATACATACTTAAATTAAGGATTAGTTAAGCCTACTTAATTGACTACACATTAGTAATAAACATCATTTAACATGTTTAATGGAAATGGATAGGAATCATTTTTCTCATCCACTAAGTCATGAGATTTTAATGGTTAAATAACCATTAGGTCCTTTGGTTAATTGCTAATTGAGTCCTCAAGCATTTTCTTAATTATAACTCAATAATAATTTCACTTTTACAATTTAGCCCTTATATTTTAATAAATAATTTTCTCGATTTAATTTCTTGATCGTCCATTAATATATTTTCAATTTAAGCACATAATTCTCAAATTCATAATTTCGCTAACTCAGTTTAAGAAATTGAGTTCCGAATTTGAATTTTTTGACACTGTCTAAAATTGAGTTGTTATAGATTGTAAGAGTATGCCACTAAATATGTGGTATAATAATATATCTTAATAAAATGTGATCTAAGTGGTAGCATTAAAATGTTATTAATATGAGCTCAAATGGTATAAGTCCTTAAGGATGAAAAGTGGAACTAAAATGTGAGTTTCATAAAAAGGGACCAAATGTCTAAACTTGAAACATATACATTACTATAACTTTTAACAAGTCATTAAAGTGTAAGTTGATCCCTTAATACGTCAAATTCATATGATTGGGTTAAAACAATAAAATGTAAATGAAATAAGCTTAGTACTATGAATAGTTTGAAGGACTCAACGTTAATAAAGGCTTAGGATAAGGTTGTTTATCCTTGTTACTTAGTGAGCTTTCAAAGCTCACACATTAGTGGTTTAAAACATGCAGGTACGAACTTGTGGAGAAGTCGCTATGATAACTAGGGAGCACCGCATCACCCCAACAAACTTTTAAGCTTGTATTCAAATATTTGAATGTTATTTGTGTTGAATTAGGTGGCATGTATACAAAGATTTATTAGTGGGATTCTATCCTTTTTTTCATCTATTCTCTTTTAACCCAGAAACCCAAATTGTCGTCTCCCTTAAAGATGTTGTTGTTGCTTCCATTGAACCACCATTGGGGAGCTTAAAAGTAGAAAGATATCTCAAAATCAAGTCATATTGATGGTGAGGCCTCACAATTTTTGAGGGTTTTCTTTTGAGAAATCTAATCTTATAGATTTTAAGACAGGATTTGGGCTTCACTTTGGTGGTTTTGGATTGACAATCTAATGCCACAGAAGATGTCGAATGATCACAACAGTGACGGTGAGAAGCAACGATCAAGAAAGAAGGAAAACAAGGAAAGTAGGGAGAAAGAAAAAGTGCCCCTCAGCATCCTTCATTGGGAAAACAACGCTCATCAGTGGTAGTTCGATAGAGGAAGCAACAATATTTTATAAGGGAGGTGGCAGTTAGGGTTTGTAAGTTAGAAAGGAGAAGATGACAAAAGAAATAAGGAGGAAATAAAAAATTGAAAGCATCCCGTTTAATTTAATGGTGGAGTAACCAAGCTAATCAATTTTTTTAACGATGACAACCAAATTAACAAAAAAGAAGAAGTGAAACTACCTATGTTCTTTAACACAATTTTTCTCATTCCACACTACTCCAAATCAAGGGGAGGAAGAAGAGTGGGTAATCTACAAGTTCACATCACCAAATTCGTCTACTTAGCAATTAAAGGATGGTCCAAAGTGCTGGAGGTTCTTCTCGTATTGGTAATTAAATAATGAGAGCTCTTCTGCTGGGTAGGTTGATGCTCTAACTCCCACAAAAACACCCAATTGTTCATGTCTATTTCAAAAGACAAAAGACCAATGATAAATGCCATGCACCAACTCCTTCGTTATCCGATCCTCCACCAAATGGCCTTCTTCTTTCTATTAGTAAGGTAAACGTGAATGTGCCCACCATTCTTAAATCTATTTACTGCATTGCCAATTTTACTTCTTGTGGGTCACTTATCTCCTTCATCTACTTATTTGATTCCATGTTTAGACTTTGTTTCAAGCTTTAAACCAATTTGTGAGCATGTGATTTTTCTTTGTGCTTTAAACCAATTTGTATTATCCATACTTCTATATATGAAGTAATGTCCAAGGGTTTTATTTTTCATTCTTTCTTTCTCGGCTCAAACTGGAGTCTAGAGGGTGGGTTTTTTTAAAAAAAAAATTATATTTTATAAAATAGTTAAAATTATTTTATAAAATAGGAAAGGAAAGGTTATTTGGATAGTTAAAATTATTAAAGGAAAATAATTTTATTAATATTTATTTGGTTAACCGGTGGAAATGAAAGGAAAATTTCTTTTATAATGATGCTTTTTTACAGTTATGTCTTTTTATAAACTAATTTATATAGAAAATGAAGAAGATAAAAAAATAATTTACATCTTAAAAAATCCTTTTCATTTCCTTTCTCTAACTTTTACCCTAAATTAAGGTAAATGAAAATTAAGTATTTTAAAAGTAATTTAAATAGTTGATTGAGTATTAGTTCAATTGGCATGGGCATTATTGCTAATGTAGAGAGACGTGGGTTCGAGTGCGTTGAAACACATTATCCTCTTATTTATAGGTTGTGGTTGATAAAAAAAAAATCAGTTAAATAAAATACCAATCCAAACGTTGTATAAGTGTGTAGAATATCTTTATTGTCTTATATTTATTTTAGTGGAAATATTATAATTTCAAAAATCCTTAATAATTAGTCCTTTCATTTCCTTTCCACTATTTTTTATTAATTTTAATTAGAGTTGCTTACGGGCTAGGCTAGGCCAGTTTCAAAAAAATTTAAGTTTACACCCATTTTTCGTTTGGCTCACTCAAAAAGCCCATTTCACTATTTAAAAATTAAAAATATATTTTTTGGGTATACTTCATGTTTATTTTACGATTCATGTTTGGTTAATAATTACCTTTTTCCAATAATGCCGACTCCAAGATTCGAACCTGAGTCGAGTCGAATCGACTCGAGGTACAAAAATTCTTGTCCAAGCCTGACCCAAATTAGGCTAGACCGAACGGACTACTTAACCCTTAAACAAGTCTAATTTTAACTATTCAAACATAATAATTTTTTGCTTTCCATTTTTCTATTTCTTTTGTTTTCTTTTTTTTTTTTAATTCAAAATTGGTGTAAATTTTGATTCAATTCCATGATTTACCAAAGGAAAAAAAATAAAAAAAATAAAAATCTATGTTATACATTGAAAAAAGCCCTAAGGGGTTGTATATCCATTAGTGGAATTTTGTTCCACTAAAAAATTCTATTACTCAATTTATAATAATCTATACTATTAATACAATTTTTAATTGAGTTGATGGCATAAGTTAATTGAGCATTAACTCCGTTAAAAAATTACAAAAATAATCTCTCATATTTAGAATAAGTTATATTATTTGAGGGTATTTTAATCTTTTTAATTTTTAAAACATAATAATATGAATATGATGAGATTTGAACTCATTCATATGCATACACATATGTGTGATAGAGTTTCTATTAATAATATATTTAATTGAGTTGTTGTCACAAGTTAACTCCGCATTGACTCAAAATAGATGATAACATAATGATAAATAATTTAATCTAATTCACGAGAGTTCTAAAATGAAATTTGGCCAAAGAACTGAATTGGCTTGGTGTGCAATATATTATCGATTAAGAGTTTGGTTGAGTTGAAATCCCTCATTGATCGAGTCCCAACTTAATTATAAAATTTGAACTAGAGAGATCATAATATTCACTAGTTTAGATTTTATCATTTTTTATCGAAGTTACATTTGTTTTGTATATCAAATTTTTTTGTTAAATTTGTTAGATAAATTTTTTATTTAAATAGTGGTTGTGTTAGGGATGGCAAAACTCGAATCATTTGATGTATTTTAAATTGATTCGCTCTGAAGGGAACAAATTATTTTTTTGAAAAGTGAATGCAAGATAGGGTGAATTTTTTTTTTTTAGATAATAGATATGGAGTGGTTATGTAAGCCTTGCTCCGATCTACTAAATAACAATATTTTTTGATCTTTATATATATAAATTATTAAAAGGATAAAAATGTAATAACATAATATAAAAATTCTATATATTTTATGTTTAAATAGTTTTTTAAAGAATTATGTTTAAACATTTATTTCATTTTAAAAAGTTGAAAATATTAAAAATAACTAACAACGATTAAATTAAAACGAACCAAGATGGGATAAAGATGAATAAATCCAACATCCATAGAGTTAATAGTGATTTTCAAAATTATAATTTCATAATTGGATGAAACGAATAATGAAACATAATATGTTGTTTCACCCTTGCCTACTCCATTACCCGTTGCTCGATCGCAATTCTCACATGTGCCACTAGTTTAATGTACTTTTCTCCAAATAAAATTATAATAGGTTTCTTCAAAACGTATAATGACTTATTTAGCTTTTAGGTTTAAAAAATAAAAGTTATTTTAGCTTTCCCTTTTATTTTTCACTTCTTTTAGCCCATCAACTTGCATTGTTTGTCAAATTACCACAAAATGGATGGAAAAGTTCATGTAACTTTGTTGATGTGGCATCCACGTGGTAGTTCATATGTATACCATATCAGTAATTAATTAATTTTTTAAAATTAAAAATATTTTTATAATTTTTAACGTTTTAATGATTTTTAATTTTTCAAAAAATATTTTTATTTTTTTGAATTTTTTGAGAATTAAAAATTAATTAATTGTTGACATAACATCTATATGGCAAGCCATGTGTGCATCACGTCACAAAGCTAATAAACATTAATGTTTCATATATTTTAGAGTGATTTGATAAATAATGCAAGTTCAAGGGTTAAAATAGACGAAAAATTAAATAAAGGGCTAAAATGATTTGTCTTATAAAATTGGAGGATGCCTCTTCAAAAATTTCCTTGAATATCTCTCTTCACCCAAGCTCTCTCTTGCCTTCAGGCTTGCAGCAGACCAGGAAGTTAAATAAGGTAAATTTTGAAACCCTAAGTTTGATTTTAATATCTTACTTGAGTCTCGAGATTTCGAGTTATGGCTCGGTTTGTTTTATCTGCTTTCTTCTGTATTTGATTTTCTGTTTTCGCTGCTACTGCTTGTTACTCTGTCTCATGGTGTATGAATGTTGCTTTTGTCAATTAATTTGATGTTTCAGAAATATCATTTTTATTTCGAGGTTTAGGGGTTATTAAATGTTTCCTTGTTTATCTATATGTTTTGACCATTTTTATGGATGCTGCGATTAATCACTTTTATTTGTTCTGTGATATGATATAGCAAGTACTGAATGAATAGGAATCGGATACAAAAGTCGAAGCATATCATGTTGGGAGTAGAACAGTATCTTAATTTTTCATTTGACAGAGCAAGTTGAAGATGATATGATAATTGTGTCCATGTTTGAGGTATGCTAACATCGACCGGTGCATCTGTCAATGGCTCTGTTGAATAGAAAACTTCATTCCGTTTTAGTTTCTTCATCAATCACCAACACTTCTTCATTTGCAGTAACCAAAACCATCATTATCCCCTCCCAATTGCTCGTGCAATCTAACAATGACTCGAATGTTAGTGTCATCTCTGATTTATTCAAGAAAACCCATAACTGGGATACTCTCACTAGAACTTTATCTTCAGTGCAATTAACCCATTCCCTTGTTCAACAAGTACTGCTCCAACTCAAGATGCCCGAGCATGCACGATCAGCTTTAAATTTCTTTTACTGGTCTGCAAAGACCCAAAACTTTCAACACCAGATTGACTCTTACTGCATTGCAATTCATATTGTAGTTCATGCCCAACAATTAGCTGAAGCTAAGATATTGATCCAATCAGCTTTGAAAACAAGTGAATCCAATTCAACTAGATTTTGTCTTGTGGAATCTTTACTGGGTAGTTACAAAGTTGTTGATTCGAGTCCTTTGGTGTTCGATTTGTTGGTTCAGGCATATGCAAAGTTGAGAATGTTTGAGGATGGTTTTGAGGTTTGTTGTTACTTGGAGAACCATGGGTTCTGTTTGAACTTGTCAAGTTTCAATGCCTTGCTTCATGGGATGCAAAAATCTGGTGAAAATGCAATGGTTTGGAAGGTTTATGGGCATATGATTCGCAAAAGGAAATACCCCAATGAAATTACAGTAAGGACGATGATTGGTGCTTTGTGTAAAGAAGGGAAGTTGCAAGTTGTGGTGAATTTGTTGGATAGGATTCATGGTAAGAGATGCTCTCCAATAGTTATTGTTAATACGAATTTGGTGTTTAAGGTTATAGAAGAGGGTAGAATTGAAGAGGGTATGGAATTATTGAAGAGAATGTTGCAAAAGAACTTGATTCTCGATACCATTGCTTCCTCTTTCATTGTTTATACTAAATTGAAGCTAGGGAATTTGGAGTCAGCATGGGAGGTGTATGATGAAATGCTTAAGAGAGACTTTAGTGCCAACTCTTTTCTGTTTTCATCCTTCATAAAAGCATATTGTGAAAGAGGAAAAATTCAAGAAGCAGAAAACATGTTGCAAGAGATGAAAAATATGGGTTTGAAGCCATATGATGAAACTTTTAACCATTTGATCGAGGCATGTGCTAAAGCGGGCGAATTGGATGCTGGTGTGAAACACTTCGAGGAAATGATCGGTAGGGGACTCGTTCCAAGTTGTTCCAGTTTCAATGAAATGGTGAGAGGGCTGTGCGAAATCGGGGATTCAGAGAAAGCTAATGAGTTCTTAACTCTTGTTTTAGATAAAGGACTTTCACCTAATGAAGTCACATACATTCATCTTATGTATGGTTATGGAAAACAGGGGAAGATCCAACAAGTTCTCAAATTATACCATGAAATGGAGTATAGGTCACTGTCTCCTGGATTACAAGTTTTTACAACATTGATTAGAGGTCTTTGTGACTGTGGAAAAGTAGAGGAAGCTGAGAAGTATCTAAGAATAATGAAAGGTCGTTCTATAGGGTTGAGTGAAGAGATATATGAAGCTTTAATCACTGGTTACCTCAGAAATGGCGACAAAACAAGGGCTGCTCTCCTTCATAATGAGATGGTTGCAAGAGGAATGAAGACGATAAAAATAATATGAGCATTATTCAATTTTACTTCAGCATTTTTAACACTAAAGTAAAATTCATTTCTCTTTCTTTGTCGTTTAGTTTCAAGAAACCAATGAAAACGAGGATATGATCTGAAAATAATTACTAAAAATTCTATTACAAATGTATGTATGAAAATTATGTATTTAAAACACATGTACGTGTCTAAAAATAATATACAATTAATAAAAAAATATATGATTTGAAACTATTAATAATTTCACGTAGGCAATATGGATGAAATGAAATGAAATATGCAATGTGTGGATAAAAATTGTGTGATAATATTAAAATGTACAAAAAGAATTAAAATGAAAAATTGGTTCTAGTGGTAAAATCGAGGTTTTATTAATGGATTTAAATCTCATTATTTACAATTTTTATTGATTTTATTTAAAATACGATGATTAAACACTTTAATTGTAGAAAATTGTCACCCACGTATTTGTATGCATAGCACATGCCTTTTAATCTTAATTTGGTTACATGCTAGCTACTCTATACCTTGAAAGGGGAAAACTACTGCAAAATTTGTGTGCTATATCTTGGATTGTATTTTAATTTTTTTATTGAAAAAAATAAGTAAATTAGTCCTTATATATTAGATGAGTAAGCAAAACAATCCCTTTATTGAAATTGCACTTTTAAATGTTTATTTTAGTGTTATATTTAATATAATAACAAATTCAGATCTAAACCTTTCCACCTTTATCAATTTGATCCTTACTATTTTATTGAAAATAAATTAGAAAATTTTGAAGCTAATAAAGTTAAAGGATCCAAAAAGTCTTACAATTTTTTTTAAAAAAAAATCAACTAATCCCTTTTAAAAACTTAAAAAATATTAAAAATCATAAAAAATTATAAACAAAATATTAAAATTTTTATTAGAAAATAACCGAGCCATTAAATTTGAATTTTTTTAAGGAAAAAATTAGGATTAGATTTCGAAAATCTTATAACTATTAGACAAAAGAAAGTTGATTCAAAAACAAAGTATTATGAGGTTCAGTAATTTCTCCCACATTTTCAGGTAACTCAATAAACCAAAATGAATCATGTTCTAAGACCCAATCTTCAATAATTGTCATATAAAACACATCGAAGACGAGTGATTGATTCTCATAATCCAAAACGAATTAGGTTATAAAATTTGCAGGTAATTTCTTTTGGTTTATAGAGTTACCTGCAAATGTTGGAGAAATTACTGAAGTTGATACGATTTTATTTTGAATGATCTTTTTCTTTTCATCTAAAGGTTATAAGTTTTACGAAATCTAATTCTAGATTTTTTTTCTTTAAAAAAATTCTTAAAAAATTATAATTAAAATGTTTATAACTTTTTTGATGAATTTTGTTTATAATTTAAATGATTTTTTAAATAATTTTTAAAATTTGAAAAAGGCTTAATAGATTTTTTTTAATTTTTAATTTTGTTACTAAGCCGTCTTGAGCCTTTAGCCTTATTAGTTTTAAAACATTTCTAATTACTTCAAGTAAAAGAGTAGGGGTCAAATTAAATAAATGTGTAAAGATTGAGGACTAAATTTGTTGTTCTACCTTATATATAACACTAAAATAAGCATTTTTTACAGTACAATTTTAACAAAAGGATTAGTTTGCTCACTCATCTAACATATAATGACCAATTTGTCTATTTTTTAGTAGAGAGACTAAAATGCAATCCAGGGCATAGTATAGGGGATTTGTGGTACTTTTACCATCCTGAAAGTGAAAAGTTTAAACTTAGTGTTGGCACCATATTCTACTGGTAATGTATTGGAACTTGAAATAAAATGCATATTCATCATGTTTTAAGAGTAGATGTGATATTGCAAGGCAATGTCGGTGAATGCTAGGTCCATGAACAAGAAAACTAGAATGCTTTAGAATTTCTAGAGATGGTGTTAAGGGATAGATTAATTAGCTAAAATGGGGTTAAGTTGTTTATTAAATTCTGTTATTTTTGTTTTGTTTTCTTTATGCAATGCAGCATTTAGGGTAAATACCTTTAATGAAATGGATCGTTTTGATCGTTTCACCCTGTAACCATTTTTCTTTTTTCTTTGTTCCACGTGGCAATCTTCTTCTTCCTATATAATAGAAGAAGGGGGAAAGCGACACACACGTCTTGGGTCATCAATTAAAAAATCAAAAAAGATTCCTCTTTCTCTCTCTTTTGTTCTCTCTCATTCTACTATGTTTATTTTCTTTATTTTTGGTTGTTCATATTTTTCAATTTATCTTGTACCAAAGGTATCACAGCTTGGCGGTTCTCATAGTTGGGGAAGGGATTTCTACGCATTTGTAAAGAAAGGTCACTCACAGCAAGAGTTCACCAAGTTGCATTCTGAGTTTTCATAGTTGGACAATCGCATTGGGGACATGTTTAAGGGATTGAAGGAGAAGTTTCATGCTGAGCTAAGGTCTGAACTTCAAGGTCAATTGCATGGGGTATTCAAGTAGTATTTGGGAAAAATTTTAACCTCTGATTAGGGAAAATGAGTGATGAGCGATCTCTACTAGGATCTCACCTAAAGACCCCTCGTTGCCACTACAGAGGGGAGATAGTGGATCTCAACACTCAGGTAACGTAGAAGTCAATTCCAAACCTTCTAGAATGGAGTGCCCCTATTTTGATAGAACATATTTTAGAGGCTGGTGGGCTAAATTGGAGTAGTATTTCTTGGCTAAAGAGACTCATGTGAATGCTCAAGTGAGGTTGGTTATGTTGATCTTGGTAGGGAGGGCCCTAGATTGCCATCACTTTTATGCTCAAAAGAAGGGTGGGTTTTATATGCTGGAATTGGAGTCCTATGCTCAGATCCTCAAGGACAAGTTCGGTTCGCAAACTTTTCAAGACCTTATGATGGACCTAATGACTCTGAAGAATATAGGGTCAATGAACTAGTACCATGACTATTTCATTAGCTTGCTAAATCAACTACACTTACCTGAACCCTATGTACTCAACATATTTATCAGTAACTAGCTTGCTAAATCAGTAACTTGTGTGCGAATGTGGGACAATATCTACAACTTTTAAAACCTACAACTTTGATGGAAGGTTTTCTTACTAGTAGACAGGTGGAAGCCATTCTTAGTAGCTCTTCAAAACGAGGACTGTTGACAAGATGGGGTCCTCAAGCTAGAAACACCAAACCATCTATACTGAACATTACACCACCATCAGCCTTGAACTCTAATGTCTATAAAGTAGCACTTTCTTCACCTAAAGTGAGTGTAGGATCAGTGCATTAGGGATCAACTACGACCTCAGGGCAGATCTCTATCTCCTACTGAAATAGAGGATTGAAAGAAGAAGGGACTTTACTATTGGTGTGGAGCAAAATATGTTGTTGGCCCTAGGTGTATAAAATCTAAGCTGTACTAGTTGTTGTTAAAACCTGCTACAAAAGGAAACAGTGAAGAGTTTCAAGAATGTAGTGATCAATTAGAAGATTTGAGCTTGGGAGAAGAACCTAACCCTGGTCCATTGTTGTCTTTATACGCTATACAAGAGTCTCAAGGTATTCATACTATGAGGGTAACAACCCATATGGGGAGCACCAGAGTTATCCTCTTAATTGACTCTGGTAGCACTCATAACTTCATAAGTGCTAAGTTGGTGAAGTAGCTGTCTTTACCAGTCAGCCCCATCAATAAGGTGAAGGTAACAATGGCTAATAGAGCTATCTTGATAGTAAAGGAATCTGTAAGGCAGTTCACTGGAAGGTGCAATCTACTGAATTTTATATTAATTTTTATGTCTTGCCCCTTAGAGAATGTGATATGGTCTTAGGAGTGTAGTGGTTGTTGTCCCTTGGGATTATTACTTGGGAGTTCAGTTCCTTAGTTATAAAGTTTGTGTACAAGGGCCAAATCTATTTTTTGCATGGCATTCAATCTGGAAATATCCACTTAATAGAGGGCACTCATGGTTCAAACTGTTTTTATATAGTAGGTGGAACCCTAGGACCCTATACCATTATGGTGTCTACTTTCATACATCCCTTCTTAAGGGCCATGACAATGTCTATTCCTGACATTCTATAGCCATTATTAAAAGAATTCCATGATATATTCCAAGAGCCTAAAGGCCTACCATCTCTAAGGCTTCAAGATCACAAAATTCACTTGAAGGACGAGTCCATTGTGGTTAAGTTGAGACCTTATAGGTACCCTTCCATACAAAAAAATAAAATAAAATGGAAAAGATGGTACAAGAAATGTTGCAAGCTGGCATCATCAGAGATAGCAACAATTCTTTTGTTTCTCCCATAGTAATGGTGTAAAAAGAAAGATGGCACACAAAAAATGTGCATGAACTACAAACATTTGAATTAGTTAACCATCAAAGAAAGATTTTCAATACCTCTCATGAAGAAATGCTAGATGAATTGGGAAAGATAGCGGTGTTCTCCAAGTTGGACCTTGATTGGGCTACCATCAGATTAAGATGTGGGAACCTAACATCTATAAGACTGCTTTTCAAACACATGAAGGGCCCTATGAATTTCTAATAATACTCTTTGGTCTCACCAATGCCCTATCTACATTTCAGGCCCTTATGAATTCCATATTTAAACCCTTCTTGAGGAAGTTTGTGTTAGGTTTTTTATGATATACTTGTCAAATTTGTTACATGGCATGATCGTTTAGTCCATTTAAGAAAGGTATTTGATATTCTGAGGGCTCAAAAGTTTTTTGCAAAGAAAAGTAAATGTCATTTTGGACCTAAGTAGATTGATTATCTAGGGCACACAATTTCGAATGGGAAGATAGCTATGGATAAATCAAGGATAGAAAGTGTGATGGCTTGAAAGGTTCCTCAATTAGTCAAAAAATTAAGAGGGTTCTTGGGATTATTAAGGTGTTATAGAAGGTTTATCAAAGCTATAGATCTATAGTTAAATCCCTGACTGAATTGTTGAAGAAGGGAAGCTGGAATTGGTCACCTCAAGTTGATCAAGCCTTTGTGTCACTCAAACTTACCTTGAGCTCAGCCGCTATTATTGCTTTGCCTGATTTCCAAGTGGAGTTTTGCATAGACACCGATGTTAGTAATACTGGTGTAGGAGTAGTCTTACAGCAAAAGGGCCACCCCATTTCTCATTTTAACAAATCCCTTAGCATCAAGCACCAATCCCTTTCGATATATGAAAAAGAGATGTTAGCTGCTCTGCTAGTTGTTAAAAAATGGCATGCATATTTGGTGGAACATCATTTTTGCATAAGGACATATCATCAAAGTCTAAATTTCTTTCAGACCAGCAAGTTATTACCATTTCCAACAAAGGTAGGTTGCCAAGATGTTGGGATATGACTTTCAGGTGACCTATAGAAAATGAAGCACCAACATGCTAGTTGATGGGTTATTTAGACAACATCCTACTGAAGGGCCGTATTGGCAATTGGGAAGTACCACTATAGTATCAGATTTATTGAATAGGGTACATAATTAATGGAAATAGGACCATAAGCTTAAGAAACTTTGTGAAACACTGCAACATCAACCTTCATCTCACCCAAAATACACTTGGGATGGTAAATTTTTTTTTAAAAAAAAAGGAAATTCTAGTGGTGGGGGTTAGATTTGGCACTGAGGAAATAGCTATTCACCTATTTTCATGAAGAGGTTGCTAGTGGTCACTCAAGTACCTACATAACTAGGCACAGGATGGCCACGATGCTTTACTAAAATGGAATAAACGCTGATATAAAAAGATGGGTCAATGAATGCATGGCGTGTCAACATTGCATATACAATACTACTGCCTAGACTGGTCTCCTCTAACCCTTGCTTATTCCCTCAAGGGTTTGGTCTAAAATAACCATGGATTTCATTGAGGACCTACCTTCCTCAAAAGAAAAAGACACGATATTGGTGGTCATTGATCAGTTAACCAATTATGGTCATTTTCTAGCATTAGCTCACCTGTATGCTACTGCTTCTGTGGCAACAACATTCCTAGGCAACATTTTTAAGTTACAAGGATTGCCTGATGCCATAATCTTTGATAGGGATAGGGTGTTCATCAGCTCTTTTTTGGCAAGAAATGTTTCAAAGGTTTGACACAAAAATCAAAATCTCAACAGCTTACCACTCAAAAATCGATGGATAGTCAAAAGTGCTTAACCGATGCCTTGAGGGTTACTTAAGTTGCATGACAGGTGAAAGACCAAGAGATTGGTTCCATTAGCTCCCTCTTATAGAATGGTGGTACAACTTCACCTATCATTCTACCATTTGAACCACCCCCTATGAGGCTATGTATGGGCAACCTCCACCTCAATATCTCCCATATCTAGCTAGGTCCTCTAAGATCGACAGTGTAGATTGTAACAACCAATAAAGAGAGGTCACTCGACAATTGCTCAGGTATTACTTCAAACATGACCAAGACTGTATGAAACACTATGCAGATAGAAGAAGAAGTGATAGAAGCTTTTCAATAGGGGATTGGGTGTATTTGAAACTACAGCCTTATTGACATCTCTCTCCAAAATTTTTGGTACATTCTTGGTTACGGCCAAAGTAGGTGAGGTCACCTACACCCTACAACTGCCTCCTGACACTAAAATCCATTTAACCTTCCATGTTTCTCAACTCAAGCGCCATAGTGGTCAACAACCTACCTCTGCCACACTGCCACCTATGAGGCCTAAAGGAATGTTACTAAAAGAACCATATTGAATTTAAATCACCACATTACCAAAATAGGTCATCAGGCTATCATTGAGGTCTTAGTTGAATGGGAAAACTCGTTTCCTAAAGATGCTTCTTAGGAGATTTTGTCAGTCCTCCAACAGTAGCACCCAAATTTTGATCCTTAAGGACGAGGATCCCTTGATGTAGGGAGTATTGTTAAAGGATAGATTAATTAGCTAAAATGGGGTTAAGTTGTTTGTTAAATTCTATTATTTTTGTTTTGTTTTCTTTATGCAACGCAACGTTTAGGATAAGAACCTTTAATGAAATGGATCGTTTTGCTCGTTTCACCCTGTAACCATTTTTTTTTCTTGTTCCACGTGGCAATCTTCCTCTTCCCATATAACATCAGGGGGAAAGGGACACACGCGTTTTGAGTCATCAATTAAAAAATCATAAAAGGTTCCTTTCTCTCACTCTCTCACTTTCTCTCTCACTCTCTCGTTCTACTTTGTTTTCTTCTCTATTTTTGGCTATTCTTCATATATTTCAATTTATCCCATACCAGACGGATGGAATTAGCATGCATAAGCATAGATTGATTATAGTAATAAAACTCAAATATCGCCACCAAATCATAAATACAATCAAACAAGGAAAAAAGTTGTTTTCCAATTATATATTCACTTTTATTTTGGTATTTGAATTACCAGAAACACTCTCCCAAATAAAAAAAAACCTTAAAACCTAGTAATGAAATTTAGAAAACAAAATAAAACAACCCCCCTAAAAAACTATGATAGATGGTAGGAGATTAATAGAAGAGAGATTTGCATGAATGGATCTATAGGTTTTGGTGGGCTTTTAGGACAAACTGACCAAAAAAATTGAAAGAGAAGGTGGAGATTAAGCTTTGGAGAGGAAGATATTTGAGAGAAAGAGATGACCAAAGAAAAAAAAGAGAGAACTTGATTAAATGCTAAAGTTACCTATTTTATGTAATTTAATTGGTCAATTTATGAGAATGCACCGTTGATTTTTTGATGTTTATATTGAATTTTATACAGGGGTGCAATTTAGGGCTAAATAGAAGAAAAAGGAAGCGATTGGACTAGATTGAAGGAAAGAGCAAAGAAGGAGGGCCAAAACGGAATTTTGAAAAGTTGTAATTGGCTGAAATTTTCTGATTGACTTAGTAAGAGATTATGTAGGGATTTATTTTGATCGCAGAATATTTTTCCTTGATTTTATGCACTTTCTATTTATAGTGCCTTTTAATTAGGAAAGTTGGCTCAAAGCCACTAGTATAAATTGGTGCTATTATGTTAATTTGAGAATCAAGTTTTTTTTTCATGATCAAGCTTTCATCTTTTAAATACAATTTTTCTTTCCTTCTTGCAAATTTGTTTGCTGTCATTAGTTCTTAATATTTTTCCATTTATTAATTTCCAGCTTTGGAAATATAACACTAGCAGCCAAACCTTGCGTCACCCACACCCACCCACCTATATTTCTTTTTCATTTATCCAACCCTCTCCAGATATGCCCAACTCTAACATGCCCTAAACTTTAGTCAACTAAACCCCTTTCAGCTTTAGGTCAGTGTTAACCCCGTCAAAGACCCGTGGGTTACAAACCCGAGCAATTTAACTCCTAATTTTTAGTATTTATTATTTCTCAAATTAAGAGTATGATTTCGTCAACTCACAAAGTCGAATCAGCACTAAGTCAAAAAGGACGTCGTTTGAGTTAGTGTGGTTAGACGTATAGTTGGAATTTCGAAAGGATCGATTGTCTAATTGATTTTTCGTGAACACATTGGCGTGCCAAGTGGGGATTGCTGTTTCGTTCCGTCAAGGGAAGTAGTAACCAAATTTAAATGTCTCACGCAGTTGAGGGCATTGGTTCGAGCTAGGCTCTTCTAGAACGCAAAGCTGCCGGAGTTCTGAATCACGAACGTTTCGTAGGTTGTTCGATCGGCAACGGTTAGTTATAGGACGTTCCATAACTAATTTACACAAGGAAAAGTTGGTGTCCGAGGCGTCCTTGGTAGCTATAACTAGCTTATTGGAAAAGAGGAGTTTATCTAATTTCGAGGATCAGTTCAAAGACAGAAAAACCCGTGCTTGAAGCTGAGCTAAGTTTAATGGATTTTTCTTCAAATTTACTTAACTGGTTTTTTATTTAATTGTCTTCAGTTATTACTTTTTACTCTGTTATTTCAGGTTTCATATTTTATCCCCCCGAACTTTTTGGGCACGACAACTGCCCCGACATAAATTTGGTCAAGAGAGAAACAATTTGCCGTAAACCTAGTCTCTGAAGGATCGACCCTACTCCCTATACTGCTTAAATTTGCAAATTAGGTGTAGGATTATATTGGTGGAATCGACAACCATCAGAACTAGATAGAACTCCAAAGAAAAGAAAGAGATAAAGTTTATCGATGATTGGTAAAGGCTTCGAATTAAAGAAGCAAGGTTGAGGATGGGAGGAAGCAGAGATATCTAGAAAGCTCTGTTTGATGCTAAAAAATGAAACCAATGGTCGTTTTTTTCCTTAATTTTGTTGTTTTCAAGTGTCAAAAAATTTGGGACTAGTCTGGAAAGTTCCTATTCTTTCTAGCTTTGGGAGGCAATCTAGTCTTGGGCTGGGTTAGAGTTATTACTTTATTTATGTTTTGTGTGTTTTTCGGAGTACTTTGGGCAGCCCAAGCGTTTGGTCTTGGGTACTAATTTTTAATTAATTTTAATCCAGTTGATATTATTTAAAAAATAAACTTTTATAGGTAGGTTTTTAATAATATTTCCTAATA
The DNA here is from genome assembly GCA_008044935.1 of Gossypium turneri. Taxonomy (NCBI): domain Eukaryota; kingdom Viridiplantae; phylum Streptophyta; class Magnoliopsida; order Malvales; family Malvaceae; genus Gossypium; species Gossypium turneri. The sequence continues at coordinate 10,521,517 of CP032575.1, forward strand.
TTTAAATATAATAAAATAAATTAAATATGATTTTTAGATTTATTTTTAAAATTAAAAATAAATTTATTGTTAATATAATGTTTTTATTATTAAATATAAAATGTTAAATTATTTAAATATGTTATGAATATCTTATTAAGTGGATGTCCATCATGATCAAGATAAGGTTTTAATGTATTTTAAATTCTAATAGTTATTAGAATTAGATCTCTACTTCTTTTATACTTCTTATGCCTATAAATAGAGACTCTGATGAAGCATTGTAATCATCCTTTTGATCAATAAAGTACATCCTATATTGCTTTCATATTTTCTTTGTTCTTTATTCACTCCATCTCTCTTTATTTTATAACACGTTATCAGCACGATTCTTTTTTATTTTATAATATGGTCACTCCAAATCTGTTGCTCAAGTTGTTGTTGATTGCCTTCTAAAGCTATTGCAATTGCAGTATTCAATTAAGGCCTGTGCATTATGGGTAATCATTAGAGCCTTTAACCACTCAAATCTTTAGGTATATTTTACTATGATTTATTTATTATATCATGTTTATTATAATTGGAGATTAATCATGACAACATGAATAGATGGATTTTGATTTGAAATCCATGCATGTTTGCGATGGTGATTATGAAATAAAGAATCAATGGAGACGTTTAAAAGTATGTCCTATTAGATTTGTTGCATTCCCCAAAATGAATGCAAACATAAAAATATATATATAATCATGAACCAGAAAAAGTGGGAACATAGTAATAAATAAGAGAATAATGAGAGTTCTCAAGATAACTCTTTAAAGGGTAAAGATAACTTATGTTATCAATGTGATATGAAAGATTATTGACCACATATGTGGTATATGACTAAATATTTTGTTTCTGTTAATATTCTTTGAAGAAGGATATGGGAATGTAGTAATGAATTCTATCATTACAGATAGAAAATATTTATCTTATTTGGTACTGAAACAAACAAATATTATTCTAATATTTGATAGTATAAAATTAGTTGAAAGCTCTAGAAGAGCTAATATATTAATATCTTGTGATGGTTAATTCATTGATTTTAAATGATATTTATAATGGATCTTATATTAAGATTGTGAATGAGGAAAATATTATATTTCATATGAATTACTATTGCTATAAATATCTAGTTTGAAAGGATGAAAAAGAGAGGATTGAGTTATTAATTTATATTTATTTTATAATCTTTATAATCTTCTTTTGTCATCATCCCCATGAAAGGGTTAAAAGCAAAATATTTGACTGTGAAAGATCTATATGAGCAATAAAATATGATAATTCTATCTAAAGCTCGTTATGGTTGGATGCACCTGAAGTTGCAAAAAAAAAAAAAAAAACAAAAGATATTTGAAGATTTTGGCATATTCCTTGAAACGAATATTGCATATAATTATTTGGAAATTATATTTATTTTGTTGACTTAGTGACATAATATTCACATTGATTTAAACATTTCTAGTAGTAAGTGTCATAATAGCACTTATATGTGGATACAAAGTAAAATGAATGATAATAAAATTATTAATTTGTTACAATTTAGTACAATTGAAACACATGTTAAAGTAAACCAGAAGTTTACTGATACAAATACATTTACTACTTGGAGTGACCAGTTAGACCATCATGGATCATATATGTTGCGAAAATTAATTAAGAATTCATATGAACATTCATTAAAGAACCAGAAGATTTTTTAATTTAAAAGAATTCTCATATGTTGCTTGTTCTCAAAGAAAATTGATTGTTAGAAACTTACTAGCTAAAGTTGATAATTAATGTCTTGTATTTCTGAAATGAATATGGGCACATTCATCCACCATGTGGATGGTTTTGATATTATATGATTTTGATAGATGCATCTACAAAATAATTGCATATATGTTGCAACCTGTCATTTGCAAGATTGTTTGTTTAAATAATTAATTTCTATCATGCAATTAAGACAATTCATCTTGCTAATATTGATGAGTTTATATCTCAATCTTTTATTGATTGAGTCTGAAAAACTTTTGTAAAATTTTGCGCATAATGGTTTAGAAAAATTATTGATTGAACAACTCTGATTAATGTCTAAATCATGACTTATGAGAACTAAACTTCCTATTTCAACATGAGATTATGTTGATTTACGTGTTGTATGCATCAAGCCAATAAGTTATAAATACTCCCCATTACAATTGGTTTTTGATCAAGAGCTAAATATTTCTCATCTTTGAATTTTTGTATGTGCGTATATGTTCCAATTGCTCCACCACAATGCACAAAGATGAGTGAATCCTCAAAGAAAGTTGGGAATATATTAATTACAAGTTTCTTTTGTGATTACAATGATTTGATAGTTTTCCCGACATTAAGGGGTGAGAAATAATAACTTGTAATGAGTTAGGGGGAGAGTAATTTGAACTAGAAGTTCAATAAGGAAAACTCGTTACAACTTAATTGTTAGATGTATTTACAAACTTAATGAGAATAACCAAGTGTTATATACCATATAATATTTTAATTTGAATCAAAGTCCCACTAGGACAATCAGTCAGAATAAATAATTAATTGATCCGTTCCAAAGATGAAAATTCTTTTAGATGGTCATATAGTAGACGTGGGTGTTCTAGAAGGGACTCAGGACATGACTAATAAGTAAAACTTCAGAAGAGATTCAGGTACCTGAAATTGAATTTTAAAATAATAAAAATAAGAGATCTCGATAAGTTATGTCAATTTGAGAAAATGTGGAACTAATAATAAAAGTGGCCAACAATGATTTTTCAAGCAATATTATTATTGAAATAATGAAATAAAGGAAGGCCTTGAATAAATCTATTGAGAAATATAGATATGGAATAAATTGATCAAAATAGAAAGATGCAACTCAAGTATAATTAAATTCATGGAGTTTTTGGACCAGTAGACCAAATATCTAAATGTATAAAGCCAGTGAGGGTGCAATTGAAATAGTTTTGCAAAAGCAGAATAAAAGTATGAAGTTTTTTGCTAAGTCCTAGTATTGATTATGAAAAGATATAATATTCTTTTGTGGTGGACGCAATAACCTTTAGATATATTATTAAATTGGCAATTCATATTTAACTTACGTCTAATGGTTATTGTTACAACCTTTTATGAATCACTATATAGTAAAGTTTATATTAAAATCCTTGAAGGATTTAGGATGCTAGAAGCTTATTCAAGTTCTTGAGACATTGTTTATTTATATGAATTGAAATAACTTGAACATATGTGGTAAATTTGACTTAGTGAATGGTAGTTGAAGGAGGATTATTAAATGATCCAAAATACCTATTTGTGTTTTTATAAAAGAATCATCATTAAAGTTTGTCATGATTATTGTTGAATCTCCCGAAGATCTCAAAATATATTTCCCCCAAATTTCTCTCACTCATGACTTTTAAAATAATGGTAATATAAATGCTTAGCAATACATTCAAATAATAATTTGAAAAACTAGTATTCAAGATTGAATATGTAGAATATGAGAAAATATGTTATGTTTTCATGAGGTGGAGTAAATACGGGTTGCACTCTTTTTCCCAAAATCGAGGTTTTGTCCCATTGGGTTTTTCTGGTAAGGTTTTTAATGAGGCAGCATATTATTCGTATTATAGATTGTGTACTCTTTTTCCTTCATTAGGTTTTTATCCCACAGGGTTTTTTCTAATAAGGTTTTAACGAGGCACATTATCCATCAATGGACATTCAAGGGGGAGTGTTATGAATATCTTATTAAATGGATGTCCATCATGATCAAGATAAAGTTTTAATGTGCTTTAAATTCTAATAGTTATTAGAATTAGATCTCTACTTCTTTTATACTTCTTATGCCTATAAATAGAGACTCTAATGAAGCATTGTAATCATCCTTTTGATCAATAAAGTACATCCTCTATTGCTTTCATATTTTCTTCTTTATTCTCTCCATCTCTCTTTATTTTATAACAAAATATTATTTTTTTGACAGAATACTTATAAAAGTATTAAGAAATAAATCATATTTTTAAGAATAATATACTAATTATACTATTAGATATATTTATAATATATGTTACCAAATTATTGTATTTAATTATAATATTAAAAATTTCTAGATATATTATTTTTATGAATTATATTAATTAAATTAAATTTATATAAATATTTAACAATAATTGAATAAAAAACATATTAAATTGTATTTAATAATAATTATATTAAAATATGATTAAATTATTAATTTAATAATAATCCTATTAAAATTTTATAACAATAACAATAATTATTTACTTAAAAAAAATTTGCTAAGGGTTTCTGGTCATGTTAGCTTTTTCCTTTATGCTATTACAATATCTGTTCCATTTAATCAAGCACAAGAATACTATTATAGTTTTATTCCATTCCGTTAAACCAAACAATTAAATTACTGATTACAACTTTATTCCATTATAGTGAACCAAATGTAGTGTAATAGTTGGATTGCTAATTGTATAATTTCCTTAATTATATTTAGTAGGCTTTTTATCTGTCAATTTTGGATTTTGCTAATAGAAAACTAAAATATTCATTAAAAAAATGGTTGGTTTGCATTTAATTTAGATATTTCTTAAGTTAGGCATTTAAAATATTGACTTTGATTGGCATTTTATGTAGATATTTCATAATTTTGTAAAGTCAATTTTTAAAAATTGGCTTACTTCGCATTTATGATGTTATTTTATTCAAATAAATTTAATGAATGTGAGAAGCATAATTTTGATATAAAATTTAATTGTAATCTCTGTATGTTAGAGATTTTAGCTCCAAATGTTGGCAGATATTGGATTGAAATAATATGTGAGAGATTTGGAAGAATTGTGGATGTATTCATAGCAGAAAAGATCGAAGGTGATACGATATTTGTAAATGATTTTTTTAAATAAATAAACATTTATTCATTATATAGATGAAAGGTTGGCAAGAGTGCAAGACTCATAGTTCCAATACAGACCGCAAACATCAACATATATCTTAGACCATTTGACACGACTAGCTAATTATAGTAACTGGCCCTATATGAACTTATGGAATTGGATACGAAGCTTTCATGGCGATACCACATAAGCCACCTTGCGTTTCCACATTCCTTTGAATCCTCATATACCCATTTTCACCCCAAGTTTCTCCCCATGAATTCTTAATCAGCCAATAGTTTAAACCTTCTTCACTTGTCCCATATCCAACAATGGTGACTGCATGGGTGAGAGAATTTCCACAATCTCCTGTAAACACTCCACCATTGTTTAACTGAAAGTCTCGTCTATAGCCTTCAAGTGCAACCGAGACCGGTTGATTTGCGACGGCCTTAAGCAATGCTTCTTCTTCGTTTTTAGCCACCATTTGATAGCCACTGATGGTGGCAACTTCGTTTATCTGTGTGTCGCAAGTTTCTTGCATTTGTTGATATGGGTAGCTTTCTTCAGAGGTTATTCCTTGGTTTTGGCTAATGTAATCGAAAGCATTCATCATCCATCCTCCTTTGCAACCTTGGTTTCCTCCGTTTCTGCTGCAATCCAACAGTTGTTGCTCAGATAATGGGATTAATTTACCAGTTTTGATTTTGATTAACCCTTCAAAGGGCTGCCACTGCTGAAAATGCCCAACAACATCCTGCAAAGTAAACCAACAAATAACCTTTTCAAGTATTAGTGAATAAATAAATGCTTGGCCGAGCAATATATATAATTATTTTAAATTTTTAATTAATTTTAGTGTTACGTATCAACTGAAAATTAACTCAATTGTAAAATTATTAAAATACTCGCGTAACACCAATTTAATTATATGTATTATCGAGACTTACCACATTGACCCTGATTCTTAATATGAGTAACGGTATTTTGGTCCCTCCAATCGAAGCTTTTCGGAGCGTTATTTGAGTAGTTTTCATACATAAACAATGTTGATTCGATCAATGTGGGATTGTTTTGCATCTTGTATCCAGTGTGAGTTGCAATGAATTCATCCCGTGTCATGTCTGCAAATTCATTAAGACCTAACTTAAAACTCCTATTTCCGCCATTGTTGAAGTTCTCAATATATTCCAAGTTGTCTTTGAATATATTAAGACGCTTCTCCTTCTCTAATTTGCTCTCATATTTTCGACTGAAATCAACCATCCATTGCTCATGTTTGTCAACAATGGTGCTTTCAAGAATTGTTCGAGACATGGCAAGAGATGCCAATGTCCCAAGAATTAAAAACAAAAACACATGGATTAAACTCATCCTTTTTTTTTTTTTGCAATACAAGCAGAGATACTTCACTAATTTAAGGGCTTTTTTTCTTTGCTAATTGCTAAGTTGTGAAGAATTAGCACTCAATGAAAGTGTATATATACTACAAAAAATTATTGAAATAAATATTTTTTAAATTAAGTCATCTTATGAAAATTCAACTAAAATGCCAATCAAGTCTTTTTTTTTAAAAAAAAGAAGAAAAGTATTTTTTTAATTAGCAAAATCCAAATTTGACAAATAAAAACTCTGCTTACAATATAATATGAAAGAGAAAATTGTAATCTTTCTAATTGATGAACCCTACTCACAATATTTTCTATTTTTCCTTCTCTTGAATTGAAAATCGATTTTAGGAAAACACCTAAAGTTCACATTATGTTAATTACTACTACATATTTTCATTTTTTGACCTTCTAATCTCTATTATTTTGTTAGAATTGTAACTTTATGAAATTATATACACGTTAATTATTTTAATAAGATTATGTTTTGTAATATAATTTATAAATCATAATTATAATAATTAATGCAAAATGATTGCGTCACCAACCATAATTATAACTATAATTAATATATTAATAAATAAGTTATTAGAGTAAATATAGTAATCATAGTTTTAAAGTATGATAACTATTGTTTCACGATTTATTAAAAACTTTAAATTTATTAAAATAATAAAAACAAAGAGTAAGTATGTCCAAAATTCAAGATTATATCCATAATCTAATATAACCTAACAAATGAATTGTATTAAGATTACGATATCATGATACTATTTGAGGATGTAAAATTAATGGATGATTAGAATATTGAGAATCCAAATAAGATAATCTTCTTCTAGAATGTAACATTACATGCAATAATCTAAACATACAATTTTAGAAAAACTAAGACTACAATAATTAGATTTTATTAATTTCTATTAGCATTTTATTGTTATTATATCACTACATTTACATTAATTAAATTGAGTTTTTTTAGTCCATTGTTATTTTTATAGATTAAAAATTTCTCTTTAACTTATTTCCATATTTATCTCAATTCTTTATAACAGTCACCCTTTATAATAATATTTTGTTATAATAGTTAAGTTTCAAGTGGAATCGGTTATTTTATGTTTTATTTTAATCTTGTATAATAGCTTTTCATGCAACAATCATAGTTATGAAATACATTCCTTATTAAATTAGTTCTCAACAATAGTATATTGTCAAAATTTGAAGCACGATTATAACTATTTCATATAAACAAGTCTACCAATTCTAATTTATTAAACAAAAATGATCTTAATTAAAATGTTATTTCGATAAAATGTTTAAATTTCACCTAAAAAATCTATTAATCATATTTTATTAAATAGAAATAATCTTCAATGAGTGGAATTAAATATATCAATTCAATAAACTAGTAAGTTCCCTAATTAAATACTTTACTATGAATTTGAAACATTATAAACTTATAAATTCATTACTTGAATTTAATAACTTATTATTAATTAATTAATTTAATTTGATAACTTATATTGGTTAATTGAACTTATTAGATTTATCAACTAGCATGATAGTTGATGTTACTCTCCAAGAATTATTGTAGCGTCCTCTTCCAACTAACGCAGAGTTATCTTTATTCCTACCCGACGCTGGCAACAAACCACTGATCAAATTAATTTGAAGATATCACTTTTTGAATCCATGAGTTTTGTTCTTTTTTTTTTTTTTGTAAAAAAAAAAGATATCAAGAGATACCAAAAATTATTTTATTAATAAATTTTAATTCACTCAAAAAGTAAGTGTTTTATTTCAAGGGATCACAATTAAACATTAGATTTCTCATTTTTAATTTTTTTTTTTTTAACAACTACGTAATTAACATATTTATATTTTTTTATATTTTTTATTTATGAGTATTTGAAAACATATATTATAATATATGAAAAACATATATATATATAACTGGATTTTGTCACACCCATTTTATGTTAAAAATATTTTCTTTTAAATTGAGTATAGGTTGGGTGGTAAAGTACTTATATTTTAATACTAGTAAATAAGTGTTCAATCTTTAGATTTATAATTTAAAATTATTTTAATTAAAGATGATATACAAATATGAAAAGACAAAATTAGTGACACAGTAATAATATTAATTATAAATTTTATAATTTTATAATTGAGTTGATGACGTAGTTGAAGGTGGCACTAACTCTAAAACACTTAAATATAGTAATAGCTTAAAAATGAGGGGCTTTTGGTAAATTCATTACTGAGTTGGTGACCTGATTGAGGGTAACACCAACTCAATAAAACTCTTAAATATTGACTACAAATCCTATCACACACTTATGTGTATGAAAATCACAAATTTAGAATACAAAGATGTGTTTAAAAATAACACACAATAAAAAATGAAATTTATGGCTTGAAACTAATTAATAATAACACATGAAATATGTACGATATCAAAATGAAAAAAAAAAAGATTAAATTGTGCATAAAACAAAATTTTATCATATTACATCAATAAAGTTATATTTATTACCCTCGCCAATTGTTTGTCATTAAGGGCCAGTTCTTCATTGCTTTTGAAAAGTGCTTTTGAGAAGTGCTTTTGAGAAGTGCTTTTGAAAAATTTGAGTGTTTGGTACTGCTATCAAAAATTGCTTTCGAGAAATAAAATGTCCATTTTAGACATGATATTATAAAGTAACAAATATGTATTTAAATAATGTTCAAATTAGTTATTATTATGATATTTTAACAAAAATATAAAAAATAATTTATTATAACTTATTGTTAATATTTTAATATATAATATTAATTTTAAATATTTCTAAGTAATTAATATTAATTATTTATTAAGTTTAATTAGAATATATAAACTATATTTAAATATTTAAATATAATAATTAAATATTTGTAATTAGATATTGACACAATTGTATTATTTTAAAAATTATTATTTTTTTAATTAATGCTTTAAACACATTTGTCTTATTTTATTTTAAAATGTATTTAAATATATAACTCATATTAGATATTAACATAACATAGAAAAACATAAACCTAACAAATTAAAATATTACATATATTTGGATTAAAGTTTTAAAAAAGGGATAATATTTATATACCAAATATAAATACTAAAAATTTTGGGAGAAGACAAAGGTTAAAAATGTAAATAGAAGCTGCACTTTTGGCTGAAGAAAAAGTTAAAATTTTTAACTTCTCCATCTGCCAAAAAGTGCTTTTTTTAAGTTGAAATTTTTTCTAAAATGATGTCTGTTCTTTAATGATTTTAAGGGAAAAGCACTTTTTATTCCAAAAGTCCATCTGAGAAACATTAAAGAACGGGGCCTAAGAACATTAAAGTATCCTTGAATGATATAACTTATTCTAAATAGAGTTGATGTATTGTTGGCTTGGGATACCAACTCATTAAGGGGCTTAAGATTATTAAAATATTCTTAGTTTAAAGGGAAATTAATATTATTATAAGTGTATTTTCACCTTTTCATACTTTTATATAATCTTCAAGTAAAACGATTGAAAAATATTATTTGAGGATCAAACACAAGACTAAAAAAATTCATATAGAAAACGATTACCACTCCACTAATAATCATTTGTTGATGTATTTTTGGTAAAAAGACCTCTCCAATCCCTCTTAATTTCACAATTGCGCAAATTAGTTCCTCTCAAAAAATTTGAGCAATTTAATCCTATCAATTTTGAAAGTGAGTAACTAAGGACAATTAATTATGGTGTTAAATTCTTCCATCAATTGTACATAATTTTGATTGGTATAGTTATAAATTTAGCCTTCAATGATTATATAATTTGTCATTTTGGCCTTAATTATTTTAAAAAAATCAAGAAATTCAACCTCAACATTTACATATTTACACAAACGTTGCGGGAAAATTTTGTTAAATTAAGACCAAATTGCAAAGTGTGTAAATTTCGAAGGCTAAAATTATTAATATACCAACCAAAATCATGTACATTTTATGGAAAATTAACGTCCTGATTAATTATTCTTAGTTGCTCACTTTCAAAATTAATAGGGATTAAATTGCTCTAATTTTTTTAGGGTGACCAATTTCCTCAATTTGAAAATTGAGAGAGACTATTGAGGTCTTTTACATATATTTTTTTATAAATATATATTTTTAATATAAAATATATTTGTTCACACACATCGTGAGTATGATCAAATATTTTTATTGTTGATTGAGTTGGTGTCAAAAAATAACTTGACACCAACTTAAGATTAATGATAACAATATGATAAATAATTTATTTGTTTAATATTTTTAATTTAACATATTGATGTAAATTTCCTTTAATCAAAGAACAAGATGTTCTATCTCAGGAATTATAGCACGAAACAAGGAAGGTCTATAATGGCAGCTTGTACCTACCCATGGGAAAAAATTTCAAATCCAGTGATGGCCAAGGCAAGGGTGTGTCTGCAAGCCATTATTATGGCTGAAGATATGGGGTTCCAAGACATATGCATAGAAGGGGATGCGCTAACCATAATACGCAAACTGAACTCTGCGGAAGAAGATAGATCATGTATTAGTAACTTGATTAAAGAAATTACGGGGAGAGGTTACAACTTCAGAAGTTTAAGTTTCAAGCATGCACCAAGGGAGCCAACAAAGTTGCTCATGCGATGGCGAAGGAAGGAGGTGTAACACCCCTAACCGTTATCCATTACCAGAACAGGGTTATGGAGCATTACCGAACTTTACGAATTAAATACGAACATTTCCCAACTTTTCAAAAATTTTCTTGGAAGTAGCGGACACATGCCCGTGTCTCTGCTCGTGTGAATGAAAATAGTCCATTATTAAATAAAATATCTATACATGCCATTATAACCAAAATCCAATCATTTGAACATACCGATATAACCAATGGATAGTGTGATATGTCTCCGACAAGCTTCCAACGTAATCAAGCTTCCTATAATCTGAAAAGTAAAAGAAATCGAATACATAAGCAATGAATGCTTAGTAAGCTCGTATAGACTTTAATCATATTAGTTCATTTCAAAATATGAAATCTATACATATCAAGAATAACCCACTATTAATACCACAATACTCATGCAACTATATTCAACAACTCACAAGGTGAATAAATTCATAGTATCACTTATACATTTTTTCCCAAGCTTAGTAGGATTTTATATAACTTTAACTTTTCATAATTTCTTTATTTTCATTTTCATTTCTTTACTTTCCACGCTTATTCCTTATGCATGACACACAAGTCATAAACATATCATTCAACCATAGTCACAAGCTAGTGCATTTAACTAAAGCCTTTTTTCGAATTGATCACATGATAAGTCATTTCATAAGAAATTGTATAATTTAAACCATACCACTTTTTCATGAGCACTAGCATATTTTCACTCAAATACTTATCAATTCAATACTTCCATTACATAATCATATTACCATTCAACCAATAGCTTGGCACTTGCCTAAGCATCAAGCAACAACACTGGTTAGCGTATTTGCACATATTGCATATAAACTCATCATACATAATTTTCTTGTATCAACATATTAAAGATAATCATACATTTACATGTCATGATACATATCATTCTCTTTTCGTTTCTTCATAGGCATATATCATTCATTTCATTATTTCGATATTTCATGTACCATCATTTTCATGAATTTCGCGTACATATCGGTAATAGTTCATTTCAAACTCATGTTATCTCACTTCAGAACTTTGTCCGTTATATCATTTAAATATCAATGGTTACCTTTGTTTTAGATCAATACCAATAACAATTTATAAATCTTTCAATTTAATCACATAAGTCTTTTACCGTTTCTTTCTGAATCGAAGAACGATTTACGGATATGAGTACATCGTTCTTTTGTGCCTAGTCCAACTATGGTCTTGCACATATAAACACTGCGATGGTTCGACCATGGTCTTACGTTCATAGTACCATAACCCAGTTATGGTCTTGTCCGTCAATTCATCCTTTGCCACAGAACGATTGTACTCAATCTCGCATTCAATCCAAATTGAATATTAAATTCGATAATATATTTCCAATAATAATTCATTTCTCAATATTTACAATTCAATTTGGCTTTCATTTGTTAACATCATATACTATTACATTGAGCCTTTATTTATCTCATGAACAACTAGTTCATGCTTTCTATTCACATTTTCATATTCAATTCACATTTTCAAATTATATTCCACTTAGTCATTACATGATCTCATGTATTTTTACTTAGTCAATTGCCCGATGAACAGTTCAAAATAATAACAGATTCACGATAGATTCAGCACATAGCAACCACCCTTATAATCGATGATACTCGGTGGATTCAGCATATAGCAACCACCCTTATAATCGATGATACTTGGTGGATTCAACACATAGCAACCACCCTTATAATCGATGATATCTGGTGGAATCATCACATAGCAACCAACTTTACATTCAAGGATATCCGGTGGAATCAGCACTTCGCAACCACTTTTAAATTCAAGGATATCAGGTGGAATCAGCACTTAGCAACCACCTTTAAATTTAAGGATATTCGATGGAATCAGCACTTAGCAACCACCTTTATTTTCATGGATATCCGTTTTATTTTGAAGGTTCAACCAGGAATTCTCACTTTTTCTCACATTTCTTTTCACTAATCAAGGTCAATTTCTCGTCTTTCTCAACTTATAGTAACACATTTAACTTATTTAGCACTCAAGTTAATCAATCTAGTCCAAAAATCACACTTTGGCAAAATTACATTTTTACCCCTAAAGTTTCACAAAATTATGATTTTGCCCCTAGAATTTTATTCAATTTCCTTACATTTTAGGCCTAGCCGAACCATTTTATGATAGTTTCAATCCACAATTTCCACTTATTCACACACTTATGACATATTTTATAACTTTTTCAAATTAATCACAATTCAATTCAATACATTTTCCACTTTCAACTCAATATACCATCAAATGCTCATACATATTCATACTTTATTTTTATTTCATTCATTTCACAATTTCTCATATTCACAATTCAAAATCGATTTCTCAACCCAATATGCATTTCAATACCACAATAATTCCTTTAACTCAATTCATATCACTAGAAATTACCATTCAATTCAACGTTTATCAATTATAATCGGGCATATGATCAACTCGTACATAAGTCATTTATATATTTTTCCAAAGTTTTCCTCCTCCTCCTCTCCATACCACATCCTTAATGTGTATAACACACTTAAACAACATTAACTATATTTTCCTATTTACTTATAATTAACTAGAAAGTTGTCTATCTGAGTCAGGGTCATTAAACTATTTTTATCCAGAGCTACAGAGCTCCAAATTAAGATCCATTAATTTTCCCTGAAACTAGGTTCACATATATTCTTACCATAAAATTTCCAGAATTTTTAGTTCAGCCAAATAGTACAGTTTATTCTTTAAAGTTTCCCTATTTCACTACTAGACAGTTCTAACCTCTCTTCACTAAAAATTAATTATCTCATGGTACAGAATTCAGATGGTATTTCTGTTTATTTCTGATGAAAATAGACTCATTCATGATTCTAAAATATAAATTTAAGTCCCTACTTATTTTTCTCCAATTTTTGATGATTTTCCAAAGTCAGAACAGGGGAACCCAAATTCATTCTAACCTTGTCTTACAAAATTTATTATATCTCATGATTTATAATTCCATTACCTAGAACTTTTCTTCTATGAGAAACTAGACTCAATAAGCTTTAATTAATATTTTGTTCATCCTCTAACTCAATTTATATGATTTTTGGTAAATTTTCAAAGTCAGACTACTACTGCTGTCTCAAAACTATTTTAGTGTAAAATGTTGATAACTAAATTTATAACACCTTCTTTTCCTTTCTCTTCAATATTTTCCATCACTTCCTCTTATTTCCCTTCACTAACATAACAAGAATATAGAACCTTATATAATGAAACTCTAAATTAACATTAATTTCCTACTTTTTCAATAATATCAAACTAAAAAATATATTGAAATCTTGATGTTCTTACCTTGTGCTATTGATTTCAATCTTTAACTTGATTTTCTCTCTCCTCCAGCTTCTATTTCTTGAATCTAACTTGATATTCTAGCTCTCCATTGTCTTCTTATTATTTTTCTCTCTTGGAAACTATGGAAATTCTTTTGATTTCTAAGTGAAAATAGTGAATTTTTGGTAAAAGGACCAAATTGTAAAGAAAGGAAAATTTCTTTCTTTTTTCCTCTCTTCTCACGTTGGTTGCATGGAAAAGATCATGGATTCTCTTCATCTTTCCTCTCTTTTATATTAATCATTTAATAATAAAATAATACTAAAAATCTTAATAAAATATTAATTAAATAACATTTATCTAATTAATTAATTAAAAATATCACCAACATCATCATTATCTTCTAGATTTCTCTCTCTCTAATTGACCATTTTGCCCTTTATAATCTTTTAAAATTCCATCCTTGAGTCATCACTTAATTTGGTAAAGTTGCTATTTAGTCTTTCAAAATTCTTCACCTTTTCAATTTGGTCCTAATTCATCATTTTTCTTAGTTTCTAGATTATTCCACCCATAAAATATTTACACTATTGGTCCTTCAAAATTTTCATATTTACTCTTTACCCCTCAAATTTTGAGTATTTACTCTTTATCAACAAAACTTTTCTCACTTTTGCAAATTAGTCCTTTCTTGCATTAATATGTCATAATATACTTCGCAATAGATTGAGGATGGTTCGGCTAAGTAAATGAAACAAAACAAGTAATGATGTTGAATAGGATGGATAGGTTAGCTTAAAGACAAGAGTGAAAATGAGTTCTCAACAATAAAAGAGACTTTGGAAAAAGAAAATGAGTTAAAAAAAATGAGTGGAAAAGAAGAGAGATAACTTTTGAATTTTGATCAAATTTTATGAACTTTGTGTTCTTGAGTGAGTTTATCTCCTCTCTAAATTTTGTGCAAGTCTCGTTGACTTATCTAGCGTGCTAGTGGTGTCTCCCGACTCGTTTTGAACTTATCACTCATCACCGAGTGTGGCATTCTCCAAAATATACCTTCGGTTCCTAACTTCCTAGTTACCGGGTCAAGGTCCACCTTAAGTGACGTATAAGTCTCGGGTCAGCACTTTGATATAGTGTTGGTTCTTTTTTGTCCTGAGGATTGATTTTCCACATCCACCACCTATCCGACTTATCAGTCCTTTATTTCTTTTTCATTAAACTGAACCTACATATTTCTAAACCCTCCGGTTCATTCCCAAAACCACTTTGTTAGCTTTCGCATATCATCACCAAACTTGCGATTTCAATGCCCAAACATTCTCCTCGTAGACGATCGAAGCAAACACGTCAATCGACTCGACTCTCCCGGGCCAGATCACATCATTTGATCCTGACAAATCAAGATAGGAGAAATGACACTCATGGCGGTTAGATAGAGAGGTAGAGTTTGGGCTCTATGGTGTTTGTTTGCCCGAAGAACTCGCGGTTGTGAAAGAGACTGTGGTCCTTGAAGGGTTGATTTTGGGAGAAAATAGGTCTCTTGAATGGCTGATACAAAGGTTTTACTTTCAATAGAAGAGAAGAAGGGAGAAGAAGGGTTACAAAGGCTATGTCTCTTCATTTTACTTTTGCCGTTTCAGTTTACCATTGAAGCACTTAAGCACAATTTTTATTTCAGTTTTACTTTTACATTTTCAAGGCACCGTTGTGGTGGCCAGTTATTATTTGACAGCTTTAACTTCTTGCTTTTTAGGATTGTAACTGTTGTTAATGCTTCTTCTATTAATAAATAGTATCAGTTGCTTTTAGAAAAAAAAAGACATGCTTGTCTTGAAGAATTGTGATTATACTTTTTGAGTATTGACTCAGTTTTCCACAATTGTGGGTCTCTATTTGAGCAAAACAATTTCAACATTTCTTCATCTCGTTTAATCCAAATGCATTTAGGATTTTCTTATATCATTGTTTCAAAAACGACCAAAAAAAAAGTCGAACATTGAATTTGCTGTTTCACATTCAATTTTTGGAGAAGTAGAATCTTCTAACTTATTTTCCATCAACTTCATTTCAATTTTCAATCACAATTGATTGCATTCAAGAGCACCACATCGTTTTGGATGAAACACAGCTCTCAATTTTAAGATAAACGAGTCTTTAGGGTTATTAATTGAGGGCCTTTTCCATAATTGCCATCGTTATTTACGGGTGATTCGGGGATAATAACTTCAACATTTTTGTATCACATTTAATTCAATTCCACATTCAATTTTTAATTTTTAGAGAGATGATTGGGTTAAAACAATGGTTTGAAGTGAAGATATTTTAAAAGAAGATGAAGACTCTACCAATAAGTCATAGTTTAAAATTTAGGTTATGTTTCATTTCAACTAAGTTGAATGTTAAGACTGAGGTTAAACCTTTTAGAGGTTGCTCACAAAAGGATCAAATATTTATGTGTTTTACTCTAAACATATCGGTATTTACCTATTTTTTTCTACAAATTGGGTTGAAGTGCATGAAAAACCCTTATTTTAGTACTGCTGTAAAGGTTAAACTCTTATTTGACCATTTTGAAAGGTTTGATACTTATGTGAGCAACCTCTAAAAGATTGAGCACTAATTTGACAAGTTGAGAAACACCTAAATTTGTTTTCATGAATCAAGAAATTAAAAAAAAATGTTGAGAAATATTTTAGAGATTCTTAGCTTAGACACGTTCCCTCCACCATCTCCCTGCCTCCAGTCCCACCTCTTCTCTTATGCTCCTTTCAGGTTCTTGCTTTTTGTGTGTTAAAAATTCAAAGGGACAAAATATCAACCTACATCATAAGGCACGGAGGCCAGAACTTTACTTTCTAGCCTGTCGATCCGATCCAATGAAAGAAGAACTAAGAGTCTTGAGGTCTGACAACTTTATTTCATTTTCATTTTCTTTGTCATTTTCTATGTTTCTTGTCAAATACTATGAAAGAAGAACATACAAAAATGTTGCCTATTTATTTCCCAATCATCATGAAATTACTTGCCATAGACCTAGAATTTTCTCACCAATTTTCAAGCAATCTGACATGATTTCTCAATCACAATTAATTGAATTCAAGATCTTTTTGGATAACACAAACATTTCAATTTTAACACAAACCAATATTTAAGTTATACTTCAGTGCTTGACAAGCACTGTCACATTTGTAGGATAAGAACTCTATCATTTTAGGATCACATTTAATTCAATTGCATTGAAGACCTCATGATTTTATTCTATAATTTCAGTTTTATCAACCTTTTCAGAAACAATAAAATATCAACATTAAATTTGTTGTTGATGCATTCAATTTTTTGAGGGGTTTTTGGAGTTATAAGTGACTTTAACATTGACTGACTTTTTTTTATAATTAATCATTTATAATAAGGTAAATATATCAATTTTAATAACATCGACATGGTTTTTAAGTAGGGTCGAGCAAAACCCAATTAAAACTGATGATATTGGCTTAGTTGACTCGGTCAAGTCCAATAGATTGATAAAATCAATTTTAAAATCAGTTATAATGGATTAAGGTAATTAATCAATTGATTTTGTTAGAAACTAAAAGAAAAAGGGATAAGCTGAAAATTGATTGCCCTTTATTAAAATTAACGAATCCGCCTTTTACATATTAGATAATATAAACATCGCATATATACTAAGAAAAATTATGTACGATTATTTATTATCATAAAAAGTTAGTTAAATTTAAAGTAATCTAATATGTTTATTGAACTTCAACTATTAAATAAAGTATAAGTTACATATGTGTAAATATTCTAGAAACCATTTCTAACTGATGATAGGCTAATTCGGAATTAAGATTAATATATAAAAACTAGATAGTAGGATTATAGTCCTCAAACTACACCTAATTTAATAACATTTATAGCATTTTATTTTAGCCTTAAACATTTATAGTTTTTGTTAATTTGGTCCTTACTCTTTAAAATTACATAAAAGTTGCAAAAATATTTTAAAAATTAATTTTTTTGTATTTTTAATAACATTTATAGATTTTTTTTTGTGGTTTGGTAACTTATCAACTTGACTCTTAATTGTAACCAACTTTCTGACCTTTTTCGTACCCTTAAGCTAAGTCCCGTTACAACTTTCTAAAGGCCTCTTGATTGGTGTATCATCTCGATCTGTTTTTATAGTGGTGGAGATTTGGTTTTCAAGCAAGCCTATGATAATCTCATTTTTCATTCAACTGTTGAGCACATAGTACTTGAACCTTAAACATCTTGAGTGCTCTGAGTGAATCTTAGTTAGGGTATTGATTATTATTGAGTTTGAATTTGAGGTAATTATTGAGATAGAGGAAATGCCTATGTTTTTTGTGCTTTACAAATTTCTTCTTAGATTGCTTTTATTCTTTACTGTCATGCTAGTTTCAATTTCCAGTGCATGATTATCTGTAGATTATTCCTAAGGAATTGTCAATGAAAACAATAAATTGAGGGAGGTTAACTTGAATAAGGGTTGAGAATTTTGCTTAAGGACAAACAAATGCTTAAGTGTAGGGATATTTGATAAGTGCTAAAATTAATATGTTTTAACATTATTCTTAATGTGTTTTTGGTTGATTATTCAATGTTAATTATGAATTTTATGCTCCTAATCCTTTCAATTCGTGTTTTTATGCTCAATAGAACATTTGGGAGGAAAATGAGCAAAAACGGGGGCAAACTATATGACCCACACGGGCTGACCTATTCCACATGACCGCACAGTCATGTGGCAAGCCGTGTCGATTTCGTAGATTTTCACTTTGAATTGCGAAAAATGCGAATTTTAGGTTTTTCGAGCATTTTAAGACTTATATATGAAAAATCTAAGAAGATAGGAGAGAACCTTCCTAGAATATTTAAGAAAACAACTACAAAGACACCATTGAAGCTGATTCTAAAGCAGATTTTCATCAAGATTGAAGATTCCAAGTTGATTTTTTAGGAGATTATCATGAGTTTCTTTATTTCTTTCTATTATACTGCCTTTTGGATGTTTTTTATATTTAAGCATGAACTAATTCTCTAAGTACCTAAGAGAGATAAACCCTATGATAGATTGTGGCACCCCAAACCCGATCGAGATAGACCGACCCGAATTCGAAGCATTACATCAGCCACCTAAGTGATTCTCCAGCTAACGACCACCCAAGACACACCCCGACTTTATAACACCTCAATCTTATTTAATTATTAGTTATTTATTAATGCATAAGTAAATTATAAGCCAATTTTAATCTTTTCCTCGGTAATTTAACCTAAGGGCAATTTTGTCATTTTACCACCTATTGTAAAACTAACCTGATTTTAGATCTAAGTGTTTACCAACCTTCTTTTCGTTAAATTATGCAAGCCTAAAATTTTCAGCTTAATTTGAGTACGTTTACTATGTCTAATTCAAGTTTTATTATTAAGGACTAAATTGTAACTTAAACAAATTAGAATACCAATTTAAAGAGACAAAAATTCAAAACCCGAAAACCCACACGAGCATGTGGGTAAGTGGCACGGGCGTGTGGAGACTGGAGCTATCACATACAGGCGAGTGGGATTGAAAAATACGAAATAAATTAATCCACTTAATTTTCCTACAACCATGCTATACTACCAAACGAAATAACGCGTGAAGCTTTGAATAGGGGCGAATCTAAAAAAAAAAAATTAGAAGGATTAGAATTAAATTATAAAATTTTGAGAAGTTATAATGTATTAATTTATTATTTTTTAAAGGGTCTTAATAGAATTTTTTCCATTCTGGTTGGGCCAATACCTCTGTCTGCTTCTTTAAATTTGCTTCAACCCTAAACCCAATGTTCGATTTGGATTAACAACAATATATAGGTTTGTATTTGTGTAAGTTTGACGAATAAAAATTTCTATTTTAGAGGTTTAAATTATAAATTTTTGAAAGTTTAAAATAAATTTGTATTTTTATTAACAAAATATAAAAGAAAAAAAACATGTTTAGACAAGACAAGAAACCTTGGGATCATACTGGTGATTTTGATGATGTTAATGGTTATTTTGGTGGAGAGGGTGAAAAAGAAACAAATGATTCATTATATATAATATAATTATGAAATTCAAGCCATATATTGTATGTTTCATACATAAAAATTTCATGGGAGGTCCAAAGGTAATTAAATGACTTGTAGGCTTGCTGAATTCCTTTGAAAGGCCCAAAGGCAATTTAACATTCACAAAATAATCTCTAAATACTGTAAAGACAAATCAAATCCACGGCAGCATTAGAGTTGATTAAGCTAAGCATTGGCAAATATTACTTTGATTTTGCATGCAATATTGGCAAAACCCAATCTTACATTAGAAAAACAACATAATCCATGAAACATTGATAGCCCAATACAAATTTCATCAAGAAAAAAGTCTCTTTCTTTTGTAGAACATGATAGTAAAGATGTGGAGTTTCGTTCTTCTTATTGGCCTCCTTTAGTTTTCTTTGATCAACAATCACTACCCAAAAACACAATTAGATTAGATTATGAATGATACTTTCAACTATGACAATATTAAATATAAAACACTCTAAATAACTCTAAATAAATGGAAAGCAGCAAATTACCTGGCGGGGCAAGCTAGCTCAATTAAGACCATTGTGTTATACTTGTCTCTAAATTGAAAATTTTAGAAGAAAATAAAGAGAAAGAGTTAGAAAATACTTGAAAACTGATAAAACTTATATGTCATTGATTGGATAAATTACGATCATCCATAATAGACCTTGTACTTGACTTTTTGTTGAGGGAGATCGACTCCTTTAGGAGAAGTCTTTTGAATGTTGTTTGCTAGGCAATCAATGCTTCCCTCAACAACTAATGGTAGTGTCCCCATGTCGGGACTTTATCCCTAGCCTCTGCGGAATAATCATTGAGGATATGTGTGTAGGGATTCAAACTACCAACCAATGCATTTGTAGCCTTTACCTTGCAACCATCTCCATGAACCCATAGGGCTCTTAGCGGAATCAAGAGACAAAACCCTAACATGAGAACAATACCATTTGTTGAGGGCTTTGTTAATAGGGCCGTACCAAGGGGAGTTGGCAGGGGTCCCGATCCCCCTTAAAATGAAAATTTTTTCATTTAGGCCCTTTAAAATTTTTAAAATTTTAAATTAATAAACGTAAAATTGTATTTTGGCCCCCCAAAAAATGATAAAACTTTGATTTAATCCTTTAAAAATTATAAAAGTATAGGCTATTAATTTTGAAGAGAGCCTAGTACGTGAGAGCAAAAGAAAAAAAATAGTTTATTAATTTTTACGAATACTGACATATTATATATATGATTAAAATTCCAGAATAGATTAAAAATGTTGAATTAAAGATAAAATTAAGTGTGAACTAATAACCACAAGTGTACTCATTACTCACCATCTCTGTTAAAAATGTTGGATGTTGTTTAGCAACCTTTGTTTGATTTTCTTTAGCTCAACCACAACATCTTTCATATCTTTTCTTTCTTCTGGTAACTCAGCTGAACAATTCAAAGCCAACTCCATGATAGATGAAATACAGTTTGCTTTAACAACAAAGTACTCATCCTCTCTTCTTAATAAATCAACATCTGCAATTTCGATCGCTCCTTTAGGCAATGAACTTTCCATCCAATGCCTTATAGTCTCTTCTTCAACAAAAACATTATCAGTTGGCTTTTTCTTTGTGAAAGTTTCTATAAGGACGATCCCATAACTATAGACGTCAGATTTTATAGAAACAATTCCCGCTGATCCAAATTCTGCATTTCAAGTATAATTAGAACATCATTCATCCTCAATTGTTTCTAAAATGCTTATTCAAATATATATGCACATATACATGAAACAAAAAATATAAAATGCAAATTAGGAAAATAATCGTACAAAAATAAAAAAGACTTCATCTGGTGCCATATACCCGATAGTTGCAAGAGTCATGGTTTGTTTCATTACTTCACCTTCTCCCAACAATTTGGCAACGCCAAAATCTCCAACATGTGCAACCATGTCTTCATCTAGTAAAATATTGCTTGGTTTTATGTCACAATGAATTATAGGTGTTGGATGTCCATTGTGGAGGTGTTCTATAGCTACCGCAACATCTATCATTATGTCGATCCTTTGTATGATATCAAGGAAACAATTTTCAGAATGTAACCATTTCTCAAGGTTTCCATTAGACATGTAATCAAGCACCAAGGCTTTGAAGTCAACACTTGAGCAGCAAGTAATGACCTTCACAATATTACGATGAACTATATTACGCATAGCATCACATTCAATGTCAAAACTCCTAAATTCTCCCTCTGTTTGCAAATTGAAAACTTTTATTGCAACTTCCATTCCATTTGAAAGCCTCCCTTTATATACATATCCAAAACTCCCTGAGCCAATCATATTGCTTTCCTCAAATTCATTAGTTGCTCGTGAAAGTTCAGCATATGAAATTCTTCTCGGTGTTTTCAAAGACAACAAATCATCTTTAATTGGTAGAGTTGTACTCCTTCTTTGGCATCTTCTATACATAATAGTTAAGATTATTAGTACTACGACAATACCAATTGTTGGTAAGCCATACCTAAAAGCATGCAATATAATCATTTGGGAGTTTTTGTGGATGTCGTTTTTGCAAGGTGGGACTAGCAATCTAGGTGGACCACAAAGTGCATAATTCTTCATGAATGATGTGCTAGAAAAGTTTGAAAAACATCCTTTGCTGGGAATTTCCCCTTCAAGTCTATTGAAAGACACATTAAAATACTTTAGATATAAAAGCTTTTCCAAAGATTTGGGAATGACTCCAGAGAGATTGTTATTGCATAAATCCAAGAATTCCAAACTAATCAACCCATCAAATGATTCAGGGATATGACCATGTAGTATATTATTTGATAAATCTAATGAAACCAAAGTTTGAAGACCCCCAAATGTTGATAAGAGATCACCCGTGAGAAGATTCCTTGATAAATTTATTTTCAGTAGACTCCTCAAATTTCCAACATCAATAGCATGTGAATTATGAAGATGGTTTGATGATAAATCTATTTGTAAAATATCTTTAAGATTCCACAAAGTTGAGGGTATTGTAGAACTCAATTTGTTGGAAGCTAAGTAAAGATATCCCAAAGAAGTAATATTACCCAAACAAGAGGGTATGGATCCATGCAGCTTATTCAACCCTAAAAACAAGTTGTATAATCTCTCCAAATCACAAAGGCTTTCTGAGATGGGCCCTCCTAATTTATTAGAGGAAAGACCTAGACTTTGGAGATTCCGCAGTCCTCCTATTGATGTTGGAATGACTCCACTTAATTTATTATAGCCAAGTTCTAAAACCAACATGTTGCTTAAGTTACCTATTTCCATAGGAATAATTCCTTGAAGCTCACAATCAGAGGCATAAAAGTATTTAAGGGATTTTGAAAGGTTCCCGATATAAGTAGGAAGAACACCACTCATTGGATTTCCTGAAACCGCTATTTTTCTCAAATGCCTGCATTTTGCTAAAGAAGAAAGAAAGCTCCACTCATGATCACTAGCAGATCCTCTGATCAAATTATTGTTTACGATTCGGAACCGTTCAAGGTGTCTTAAGTTGCCAAGCGTTTTAGGGATTGGGCCAGAGAATAAGTTATCTCCCAAGTCTAGTGTCTTAAGCATGGAAGCATTAGAGATAGAGTTGGGAATGTTTCCGCTAAGTTTATTTCTCCACAATAAAAGAAACTCAAGCTTTGGAGCATTGGTGATGGGTGGTAAATTACCTATAAAATAGCATCTTTTAGTATACATATTCATTGAATACCAAATTCACAAAATATATAATACATTAAAATAAAAACTGTAAAACTTTAAATCAATTAAGAATAAATTTTGGCATGGAAAAATGTGATGAAATCAATTAGAAAGTTGAGACATAATAAGAAGTTTTGAGTAGTAATTAGTCCTTGTGATTTGTATAGACAAAACATATAATACACTAATAATTTTTTAAAATATTGTAAAACTTGAAATAAAAAAAAAAAATAAAAGTCTGGCATGAGATTGTGGCATCTAATCAATCTTAAAAATGATACTGACACTGAATAATAATTAGTTATGCTTTGGGAAACAAAAATGTTAAAGCCATTGTTTTTAATGTAAATTGGTATGATTTTTATCTATTGGGTTAATTATTTATTTTTATTAAATTATACTGTAAAATTTAAAGATTATTATTTGCTCAAAATTTTTGTATTTTTCATATATTTGAAATTTAATCTTTATATATTTATTTTTTGTGATTTAGTCTCTCTACTTTTTGAAGTGAAAATTTTAGGTTCATTTATTAACACTGTTAAACAGTTTTTGTGTTAGTATGGCATTTTGAAAAATAAAATAAACTTGATATCTATGTTTTTAATTATTCCAAATATTGTTTTACCATTTCAAGATAAATTATTTGTGTCTAGACCAATATCTTGAGAACTATTGTTGCATGTTTAATTATTCTAAAGAATTGTCGATTGAGTCTTAGCTTGATTGGCATGTTATCCTCCTATTTATGAATTGGGGAGTTGGTAAAGTACTAAATTTTGATATATTTTAAAATATTAAAAATTTATTAAAATATTTTTTTATAAAAATTGATTGTACCACAATATACAATTTTAATATCAAATTTTTAATTTTTTTAAAAATATTAGCGAATATATAATTTATTTCAAGTTACACAATTTTTACTAGTTTTTAACTCTTTTTTTTTAATTTTTATCGTCTTTTATAATTTCTAATATTTTTTTATAATTTTTTACAATATTTAAAAATTTCTAACAATCTTTAATAATTTTATTATTTATTACAAATTTAAAAATTAATAAATTTTTATTTTTTAAACAATTATATATTTATAATGTAGTTTTTTTTATAATTTTATTTAAAATTTTAAAGATTTTTTGGTTTTTTATTCTAGATGATGATGCCATCATGATGTCATCATATGCCACATGGCAATTTATGGTTAGTTGGATAACTCAATCTATTTTTTTAACATCCAATGGACTAAACCAAGAACACCTGATAATGTTAGAGACTACACTAGGAATGTTTGATAATATTAGGTACTAAAGTGGGCAAAAAAACCATTAAGGACCAAGGTTAAAAAAAAAAAAGAAAGCAATATGCTGTAGGGAATAAACTGTGCATTAAGCCATTAAAAATATATCTATAGTATATATAAATGTATGGATTTTGAGAAACTTTTGAACTGATAATTATATAGCCTTTGTTGTTTACTATATTATTGAATTTATTATTTTAAATATTTTTATTACTTTTAAGATTTATCATATGTATGGATAAGAATTTTGGTTTTACTAAAATATTTGGTTAAATAAATTCACTTCATAAGAAAATTTAGCATCCTTATAAATAACAATTTTGATTCTATTAAAAAAATTATTTTAAAAAATACATAATAAAAATTTAAAATTTATATTGAATTACTTTATACTTAAATTATAATTAGAAACTTTATCATACACATACGTGTATGAGAACCACTTATTTAGAACATAAATTTGTGTTTTAGAATAACTTATGATAAATAATGAAATGCATAATTTGAAACTATTTAATAATAACACATGGCATATCTACCATATTAAAATAAAAATAGATTAAACTGTAAGTAAAACATAATTTAAACATATGAATACATCAAATTAAGAATACTAAATGAATACAGTAATTTATGATGATGTTGTTGTCAATTCCTAAGTTGGTGTCGAGTTAATTTGTGACATCATAAATTTAAGTGATAAATTTAAGGTTTTATGTATTGATGTGGATTCAAATATCACTATAATTTTTTAAAATGAAAAACTAAAGTACCCTCAAATAATGTAACTTATATTAAAAAACTAAAGTACCCTCAAATAATTTATTTTTTAAAGTTTAATGGAAATAAAAAAATTAAAAAAAATCAATTCATATAAATCTAATTGTTTATTATCAGATTAAAATGATAAAAGTATATGACATAAATAGAAGAAACAAATTCAACACAATGTTTTTGGAGTTTGGAAAAAATTAAAGTGAAAAACATACCTTCTAATTTGTTGTCATATAGACTTATTACTTCGACCGTAGTTGAATTAAAAATACTTGATGGAATCTGACCTGCACACATAGTCGAAAATTGAAGTGAAAAACATACATTCTAAACTGTTCAACTAAAAATACTTTAGGCAAACTACTTGATAGGCTATTGTTGGAGAGATCAATGGTCTTCAGAGAAGAAATCTTGAAGATCGAAGTTGGAATCTGACCTGTAAGGCCTTTAATTGCAACAATACTAAGCAGCTCCAAACCAAGAAGATTACCGATTTCCTCAGGAATTTGACCTGCACACATAGTCGAAAAATCAAGGTGTCAAACTACCTATTTTGTTAGCATAAGTCAAAGAGGTTTTCTTTTCTGTTCTACAGTAATTTGGAGATGCTAGATTTTAATATATTTCAGCATATGTTTTTCATCAAATGAAATAAAAAGTTTTTCCTTTTGTTATCTATTACAAATCAAACTTGTTTATAAAAAAATTACTTTAAATTCTAGAAATCAAGGAAATTGATTACCTTCTAGATTATTAAACCCCAAACATAATCCCTGGAGTCGTGTTAGATTTCCAATACTTCTTGGAATGATCCCCGTAAATTGATTATAAGACAATGACAAATTTTTAAGGTTGTTGCATTTGCCCATGCCAAATGGAATGTTACCAGATAATTCATTCCAACTCAGGTAAAGCCCTTCAAGCTTGGGAAGATGTTGACACATATCATTAGGCAAACTACCTGATAGGCTATTGCTGGAGAGATTAATAATCTTCAGGGAAGAAATCTTGAAGATGGGAGATGGAACCTGACCAGATAATTGATTGAATCCCAAGTTCAAGATCTCTAGATTAGACATGTTAACAAGTGTTTCAGGGATTGTGCCTGTAAAGTTATTATTTTTCATTTTCAGCCTTCGAACTCTCTGTAAGTTCCCAAGCCCTGGTGGAATTTCCCCATTAAGACGGTTGTAGCTTAATCGAAGCATCCTCAAATGATGCAATTGGCCCAATTCTTTAGGGAGATGGCCATAGAAATGGTTGCTACTTAAGTCGAGAGAGAGTAGAAATGAAAGATTTCCAAGGTGTGGAGGGATAGTACCCCTAAGATTCATGCTTGTAAGATTTAAAGCTATAACTCTTTTATGGAGGATGCCACAAGAAACACCAACCCAATTGCAAACAGAGGTTGAGGCTGTCCAATTGTTTGCCAAGACATTTTGAGGACCAGCAATGCGATACTTAAACTCGAGAAGTGCAAACTGATCGGAGTTGAGATTCCTGACTGTCATAGCCAAACAAAGTACAGAACATGATATGAATAAAGCTAAAAGAAGATGAAAGCAAGTGTTGTAGTTCATGATTGCAAGACGGAGTAAGCCAAGAAAATAAAAAAAGTAGGGAAAGGGAGGTTGAGTTGATAAAATAGTTTGGATGATGAAGAAAAGCACAGAGAGCATGCTTTAATATGTTTCAACCCTCGCACACTTGATAAACTTGATAAATTTAAGACTACCCTAAAAATTAAAAAGGAAAGCAAAGTTTTGAAGAAATTTCAAAATAAATGTCAAGTCTTCTTCTTTAAAAAATACGTACAAAGAAGCGAATTTTCAAAATTTCTCCTAAATTTTCTTCACATTACTCCACATAATCCATTAAAAAAACAAAATTTTTTTTATTAATTACTATATATTCTTTTATTTTCTGAATAATAAATTGTTTAAAATATGCTATTAGTCCCTGTAATTTAAAAGTTAAAAAAAAAATCCAATCCTCCTATTTTTCTAATTTAAAAATTCTAGTCCAATCATTTTTAATTCTATTAAAAAATTTCAACTTAATAGGTTTTTTATTATCAATCATATGCAACATTATAAGAAGGCAGTCTACTCAACATATATCCAAGTTTACAGATTTGAATAGAAAATACTTACAATCCTAATGGTAGGACTAAGTTTTTTAAACTAGAAAAGTAAGAAGACTTAATTTTTAACTTTTTAAGTATAAGGATTAAATTTTAAATGTTGTCAAAGTACAAGCACTAACAAAATATTTTGATCTAATAAATGTGAAAAACTTTTTAAACAAAATAAGGTTGAAATAATCTATTTGTCCTTGTACTTTGATAAAATTTGAGATTTAGTCTCTATATTTAAAAGGTTAAAAATTAAGTCTTCTTGTTTTTATTTAAAAATCTTAGTCCTATCGTTAATTTTTTTTGTTAAAATTTGTCAACTTTACATATTAATTAGGTTTCCCTTATATGTCGTGGTATATGCCTAACACAAAATAAGCAAGTTGACAAATTCTAACGAAAAATATCAAAGATGATAATAATTGGATTAAAATTTTTAAATTGAATTAATAACCTTTAACGTATAAGGAATGGATATCAAATTTTTAACCACAAAATAATAGAAATAAAAGAGACTAACAACATATTTATAACTTTGAAATCTCCTTCAATCATCCTTTTTCTACGTAGAAAAAGAAAATTAATTAGCATCTAAAGTGTCAATTAATGATACCTTCAAAAGAAAATGTGAAAGTGATTTATCAAACAATAATATTCTAACTTATAATATATTTAATTACATTTAGTCATTTATCAATCAAAACTTAATTAACATCCATCAATACTTCATACATAAGTAAATTTACCATTTAACTCATATTTAACTTTGAAAGTAAACTTAAAATTTTATTTAATTTTGTCACTAAATTTGATTTGTTCAATATAGATTTTGGTGACTTAAAACAAATTTAATAAAAAAGTATTCTTTCAGATATCTTTTTAATGTTTAATAATAAGTTAGTTTATAAAAAATACTTTCATTGGACACAGGCCCCCAAGGCGGTGAACCATTGATCAAATTAATTTGGAGATATCTTTTTTCTAAATAAAGTGAATTTACTAGTTTTGTTTTTTTTTAAATATTTTAAATATTTTTGTGGATACCAAGAGATACCAAAAATTATTCCACTAATAAATTTTAATTCACTCGAAAAGTTAGTGTTTTATTTCATGGGGTCATAATTAATCATTAGATTTCTCAATTTTAAATTTTAAATTTTTTGACAAATGCGTAATTAATAAGTACCAATTTTGAGTGTTGTAGGGCTAGTACAATCTTCCTTACACATAACCTACTCTTTTCTCTAGAATTCAACACAGACCTCAAATTTGTCTTTTGAAAAGAATTTTAAAATCCCTATATAAAAGGTATTTTTTTCTGTGAACGATCACACTTAACAAAATTTTAAAAATTATTATAAAATAATTTCTTTTTGAAATTTAAAGTGATCTAAAAGCATATTTTTAAGTGCTTTGGACCATCTATTGCTGATTTCCTTATTATATTAAGTATTTGCAATCACTCTTAATATATTATGCTTGAGTTGTGACAAAGCCGATCGTCAACATGCCATAATGATCTATTGATGTTGAAACTGAAGTTTTTGTTATATTGATAGAGCTTCTCCTTCAACGCGCACAACGTGTTTGTCATTTTTCTCCCTTCAAAGTGTATGATCTTACTCATTAAATGAATTAATGAATTTCCCTTTTAAAAAGATATATTTTAAAAAATTAAATACTTTATAAAATATTTAAAACTATTTAAAAAATTGTAAGCCTTAAAACAATTAACAAAATATATTTTTCTCTAAAAAATCAATAAAAATATGTTTGAAATTTTATATGTAATTTAAAATTTTTTAACAATAATATATTTTAAAATTATAGTAACGCTACAAAATTTATATATATTTACTAATTATGTACACCTTTTTTATATTTTTTCCTAACATATCATTATTTTCAACACTATCGTAATCCTGTTTTGATAATTCCCTTTCTATACATCCTTTTTCTACATAGAAATTCAAAAGAAAATGTGAATTAATGTAGACGTGAGAAGACTTAGAAGTAAGTCACCCAATGGAAGTGACCTAAACCGACTTATGGAGAATCAAACAATAATTTTGTATCTTATAATATATTTAATTACATTTATTAGTTTATCAATCAAAACTTAATTAGAATCCATCAATATTTCACACATCAAAAACCCAAACATAAAATTCACTTTTAAATTATTTGGGATATATTTGTATTATAGGAATTGGATTAAATTAGTTTTTTATTATCAAATGTATTATTTTAGTGTTTATATTAGGTATGAATGATATCTTCCAAATTGAAGCCAGAGCAATTCTTGAAGCTAGAGCTTTTTTATGATTAGTCCTTGGTTTGCTTTGGGTGGTTTATTTTTAAGTGCTTTGGACCATCTATTGCTGATTTCCTTATTATATTAAGTGTTGGCAATCATTCCTAATATATTGTGCTTGGATTGTGACAGAGTCAATTGTCAACGTGCTATAATGATCTATTGAAGCTGAAACTGAAGTTTTTGTTATATTGATAGAGCTTGTCCTTCAACGCATACAACGTGTTTGTTATTTTTCTCCCTTCAAATTGTATGATCTTATTCATTAAATGAATTAATGTATTTTCCTTTTAAAAAGATATATTTTTAAAAATTAAATACTTTATAAAATATTTAAAACTATTTAAAAAATTGTAAGCCTTAAAACAATCAACAAAATATATTTTTATCTAAAAAAATCAATAAAAATATGTTTGAAATTTTATGAAATTTAAAATTTTTTAACAATAATATATTTTAAAATTATAGTAACGCTATAAAATATATATATTTACTAATTATATACACCTTTCCATACATCCTTTTTATACATAGAATTTCAAAAGAAAATGTGAATTAATGTAGACGTGAGAAGACTTAGAGGTAAATCACCCAATGAAAGTGTCCTAAACCGACTTATGGAACAATCAAACAATAATTTTGTATCTTGTAATATATTTAATTACATTTATTAGTTTATCAATCAAAACTTAATTAGAATCCATCAATATTACACAAATCGAAAATCCAAACATAAAATTCACTTTTAAATTATTTGGGATATATTTGTATTATAGGAAATGGCTTAAATTAGTCTTTTTATTTTTAACTATATTATTTTAATCTCTGTATTAGGTATGAATGATATCTCCTAGATTGAAGCCAGAGCTATTCCTGAAAGACTGAAAATAAGATTCAGATGTGTTGGGATGGAAAGTGACAACAAGATGTTGATTGAAACTATTTGTAACGGATTGGCTACAATAAGTAGTGTTGTTGAAGTAAGACAGATTCACTATTGGTGTTCCAAAAATTGGGAAGTCAAATTTCGACATATTTGGCGGAATGCCAATAAAATTGTTGATTGCATAGCTAAGGCAGATGGAGGCGTAATTGAATAGCTGGTTATCTTGGAAGATCCTCCACATTATGTGAGATGCTAGCTTGAAGAAGGTATTAGACAATCACTGGTGACTGATGATAATTTTCATTTGGACTGATGAGCGCTTAATTTTCTAAGCTTATGTTCAGCCAAAAAAAATTAAATACGTCTAAATTGTAATAGAGCTAACATTTAATTTATAAAAAATATCTTAAAAATTATTTTTTCCAATTGCAGTTCAATTCCACAAATATCGACGATGAACCCAGACATAAAAATTACAAAAATAAAAACACATCTATTATCAAACAAGCAGTCCATGTCTAAACTTAAATTAACAAAATTCGCCACGCAACCCGGTACACTGTTATATATATATACTAGATTTATTCTAGATGCACATGTTTTATTATATTTAAAAATTAAAATATATGGTTGACTGAGTTTTAGTTGAGTTAGTATTGGTATTATTATTAGTGTAGGAAAATTTGAGTTTAATTGTGCTCAAATGTGTTTTATCCTCAAGTTTAAAGGTTAGTAAAAGGTTATTGATAATTAAATTATACCAATTTTTATGATATTAAAAAAAGGATTTATAAATTATATAAGGAAAAAAAAAAAAAGAGAAACATATTCATATTGATGGGCTCTTTCAATATTAGACTTTTTTTTTCTCTCACAAGTAAAAGTAATTATGGAGAGGATCATGTAAAATAATGACCTGAATAATTTTAAACGTCTCATCATTGCAAAAATGAAATAATAAAAAAGAAATAAGTATTGAGTGTAGTGGCAAGGTACATTATACTTTTAAGGAGAGATCAGGGTTTTAGACAAGGGAAGAATTTTAAACCTACTTTTTTCTCTAAAGCTCAACGCAAACCTCAAATTTATCTTTTTAAAAGAATTTTAAAATATCTATATAAAAGGTGATTTTTTTTACCGATCACACTTAACAAAATTTTAATTTTTTTTTTTGAAATTTAAAGTGATCTAGAAACATATTTTTAAGTGCTTTAGACCATCCTATGTTGATTTCTGTATTAATTTGATTTGTTCAATATAGATTTTGGTGACTTAAAACAAAATTAATAAAAAATTTTTTTTTCAGATAACTTTTTAATGTTTAATAATAAGTTAATTTATAAAATATACTTTCATTGAACACAGGCCTCCAAGACGGTGAACCATTGATCAAATTAATTTAGAGATACCTAAATTTGCTTTCATCAATTAAGAAATTAAAAAAAAAAAATTGTTGAGACCTCATGATTATCTTTTATAATTTCAACTATTTTGAAAACAACAAAACGTCTTACACGAAAAAATAAAAAATAAAAACGTGGACATTAAATTTGTTGGTATGCAATCAATTCTAAGATGGTTTTTGGAGTTATATATCACTTTAGCATTGACTTACTTTTCTACAGTTAGTCTTCTCCAACAAGTTAAATATTTCAACAACATTGACAGGTCTTTGGCGTAGAGTCGAGCAAAACTCAATAGAAACAGATGGTATAGGTTGAGTTGGCTCGGTCAAGCCCATGTCCCTAGCTACACGCCCCTGGTAGAATCAATTTTAAAATTAATTATAATAGTTTAAGCAAATTGATTATTGAGTAATGAAATACATAGTTCAACAAAATAAATAAGTTGACAAATTTTGACAAAAAAATATCAAAAATGAAATAATAGAACAGAAAGAGTAGCCATTTTATGAAATTTATAATTCCATGAATAAAATATAAATTTTATGAATGTGGACAAGCCATTTTATTTATAATTTTCTGTGTTTTTCTTCTTTTTCTGACTTTTTTTAAAGTCATTTTTTTTGTTCCCTAACCACCATGAAATTACTTGTCACAATTCATCTTTTTAAATGAGATACTAACTTTTCTATGATTAGTCCTTGGTTTGCTTTGGGTGCAATCTTCCAACTAGCCTCATCCTTGGTTTTACTTACCAACATTTAGTGTATCACGAGTTTTGTTTTCTTTAAAAAATATTTTTGTGGATATTAGGAGATAATGACAATTATTTTACTATGAAATTTTAATAAAACTGGAAAATAAGTAATTTATTTTAAGAGATCACAATTAAACATTAGATTTCCAATTTTTCAATTTTAATTTTTTTTTGACAATTGCATAATTAATAAGGTACCAATTTTGAGCGTTGTAGGAATGCTATAACCTTCCCTACACATAATCGACTCTTGAGCATGATGGATCCTAGACCTTCTCCTCTATTCTCATACCACAAATTGCTTCGAGTGTGGGTTCTAACAATCACAAATTAAACACAAAACCATAAATGATTTATTACTTTCAAGAGCAAAGTAATTCTCACTCAATAGAAACCAATAGAATTGTAATTCCCAAAAAATAAAATTTATTTTTTTAAAATATGTTCTGACTACTTTCTAGCATAATAACAATATGTGAAACTTATGTCTTGTGTTAATAGCTCTACCAGTACTATCTATTTATAGGATAGACACGAGAATCCTGGTTGAATTAGTAAAACACGAATAATATTTATTTCATAGAAAACAATATTCTACCCTAAGTAGATCAAGTTTGGATGACGCATGGATCGAAGCTCAATCTAGAAGAAAAAAAATAAAAGAATTTTCTTTGTATTTTCGAAGTTATAAATAAAATTATACGCCAAATTTTCAAGTCAATTTTCAACTTGAATTTTGTATGTACAAATTTCTAATACACTTGCAAGGACATTCTTTGACTTTGATCTATTCTCTCAAAAAGTTAAAGTTTAAAGTTGCATTAAACTCAAAGAAGATAATCATTAGTAAACCAGCTCACAAGCCTGCTCAAGCTAATCCTACAACTCGTTCCACTTCATCATCAAGCAACAATGTTCTTGCTTATCCTTATGGAATTAAACAAAAGACAAAAGCTCTTTAAGAGTTATTTTAACAGACTTCTTTAATGGTAAATGACAATCCACTCTATGATGCTTCTTCGCCCAACTCATGATTTAAGAGAAGTTTCTACTCATGGATCAAGTGTAGCTCGCCAGTTATCATTAAGGAGAAAAAAGAGTCAATCAGTGAAAATTATACTCCAACATCTCCCTCAGAACCAAATTTTAGAGTGATGAATGTCATGACAACTGACACTACATTCTTAGAAGAATAAGTAGATCTCTAGCAAAAAAGATGGAGAGTCTTACTACAAGCATAAAAGGAATGGATGATCAAATTGAACATCTTAGTAGAAGTAACCAAACCTTTTCCAACGAAACTCAACATCCTCTTCACAAAGTTGTTGGAATCAAAATTGTTGAAGGACTTTAAAGTGTTTCTTTAGATCAACTCAAGGAGCTCATTAAAGAAACCATCAAAGAAGTCACAAGTGTTGCTCCGCCTTCATATACATACTCGAAGTCATACATTTGGAGGATTTATCATTTGAATATGCCTGAACATTATCCACCTCTAAAATCGCAATAGTTAGATGGTAAAGGAAATCCATGTAAACATGTCGCTCACTGCGTGGGATCTTGTGATCACGTTGATGTAACACCCCACTCGCGACCCAATCACTAGATTCGAGAAGAGAGATACCAAAATCATGTTGGAAAAATCTAGTTTGAAAACGGTTTTATTTATAGCGAAAAATAAAAATTTTGAAAACAGACTCGGTTTGTGATATTTATAGCAATAAACATTAAACCGAAATCGTACATGTGTTTTTGAATAAGAAAATCCTTGATGTTTTCTATCTTTCAACCAAATGATCTTTTTCGCTATTCTTATACCACAAAATGCTTCGAGTGTGGGCTTGAACCAATTGAATCAAAACACAAAACTAGAAAAAGTTTTCTATTCTTTTCGGGGTGAAACCTAAAATTTTCTCTTATTTAATAGAAACCAGTAGAAATGTTATTTTGCAAAAAGATATTTAATACTTGAGAATAAATTCTCCCTATTTTTCAATAGAGTAACAATCTCTCAAAGGTGTGTATAAATCCCAACTGATGCCATCTATTTATGAGAAGAGAAGATAGAACCCTTGTTGAATTATAGAAGTTCATTTCAACTAGAAAAAACAAGTTCCTACTTAGAGTAGGAATAGGGTGGATGGCATCCCCTAGTATTCCTACTAGGATTGTAACCCTTTCATATTCCATGAAGGGATTTTGGGTCTCTATCACATCGGATCCAAATATGAGTACTTCTCAGACATTTAGACTCAGTACTTTGTAAATTGATCCAACTCGATTCTATTTTTTTATTTCCCAAAATAAACTTCAATATTTTACATTAAATAATTTTCTCATCCCAATTTTAACCTTGGTAGAATTTTTGAGAAAATATATATAATATTTCACAATTCAACTTGTTCACTATGACTGAATGATTTATTTTCATTTTCTGGATTTTAGAGAGCTCAAAAACATAAACTCATTCTCTCAATCATTTTTAAGTAATTCATCTACATTTGCAAATGAATCATTTCTCATTTTCATTTCCAAATGATTTCATTTCTCCATTTCGAAGAAATGTATAATCATTCCTGAATGTTTCTCATCTTTTTATTTCTATTCATTTCGATTCAAATACACAATTCATTAATGATTTCAACGAGCTAGCGAAGAGACCAATTGGACATATGCAATTAGGGCTAAAATGATTTATATTTGAAGTTTCAGCTTTTCGTCTATTAATTATAAACTCATTTAGTCACGAAGTCATTCCACTATAGTATCATGACTGAGCTTGTGGCGCCCCAAACTCGGACAAGATAGTCTGACCCAAAATTTGAACCTTACATTAGCCACTAAAATGATTCTCTATTAAAATACTACAAAATATACCAACCAACCATGCACACCACACATTTTCAACATAAATCATATTAAAATTAATCCTAATTTCATGCCTTTCTAAACATACCATAAAAAATGAAGCAAAAAAAAAAAATCACGTTTAGGTCACCTGCTAACCCACCCACTTAGAAACCTAGCGGCTCGCATCAACCTGACGAGCACTAGCTCAGGACCTACTTGCAACCCCCAGCTCGTTGTTAGCCTTACGAACCACTAGTTTGCTACTACCCTGCGATCCCTAATGATTGGCGATCCTAGACACATAACTCCCCTTTTGTTTTAACAGACTCCTCAGGTGGATGGCTCACTCGCGAACTCCTCTATTTGGTGAACCTACCTAATAAGGCGAACTCACTATCCTGATGTACGCACTAACTATGGCGAACCTCCTATTGCTTGGCGTACTCCCTCCTAATGGTGAATACTAGGTTATAGAGAACTAGTCTATACTAGTAGACTCCCTATACTTTGGCGAGCACTCAATTAGGGAACTCATAGTTTTTGGTGAACACACTTTTGTTTGACATAAACTACCTTTGACGAACTCACCCCTATTGTTGAACACTGTGTTATGGTGAGGTCCTATTCCCTTTATGACCCCTATCTCGTACAATGCTAGGTTGGCTCGTAAGTATTCTTTCAACACGTTATTACTTTTATAACATGAATTCTATGTTATCACTTTATCTTAACCAAACAACTGGTTCAAGGGCGTACCTCAAAATTCGGCGAACTCCTTGTTCTAAATAAGTATGTTAGTTCATCAATTTACCTAGCAAAATCATGTATTATAATCCAAAATATCAAGCATACAATCAAGCACTTATAAAGTCCTAAAATAAAAAATTTAAATAGTCCATAATATCTATTTACAACTTGTCAAAATTTATTTAAAATTTCTAAGTTTACATCTAATTCCTTAGGATAGCCCCACATTGCCTTCCACTATAGGGTTTTTAAAAACAAATTACATACTCGAATGGATTTGCCTTGTGTTGCATCACTGGATTGCCATGCTTCACAACTAGTCACGCGAGCTACTTATCTGCAAGATATATGCAAGGAGTGTGAGCATATTGAAGCTCAGTGAATGCTCAAGCACACAACACATAAAACACATCAGTCATGCTAAAATCTAGACATGTTGTAACAATTCACACAAAATATAATAATCATGCTCATTATAGTAATATAATGGCAATTTGTGAATATTAAACACAATCATATTATATGCACATTGGATAAGCAGATCTCCAGAACACTCCAAATGACTTTGAGAGTCATACACTATCTTCGGTAAGTGTAGCATGAGTGCTCACACTCTCCAAACACTCCATACTATCTTTGGTTTTGGAGCTAAGCTCGACATTCCCTTATCTCTCCAATGCTATCTTCAGGCCATAATGCCCTATCACATAGTAAAAAGGGTGAGTACTCACAATCCTATGGCATGCCAATGATATCTAACGGTTTCAAGTGTTCACAATGCCAACATATGATTTTTATCACATTCACTTTACGCAATTTAAAAGGGCTCACAATACAGCAGATCTCATATATAATAGTTCTCAATAACACAACTTACATTTCTGTAGGGCTCGCATTATACATAAGTTCGTAATAACATGGATTCGCATAACACTTATGGCTCGTATATATTTAGGGCTGGTATGCAACATTTGGGTTCCCATATATTTAAACTTGTATAATACAGGGGCTTACACAATATATTTTGGCTTGCATGAAATATAGGGCTTGATCACATATATAGGTTCACATGATCTTAGGGCTCGCATCACATATATAAGTACGCATGATACGTAGGTCTACTCAACATGTATACATAAACTCGTACATCAAAGTATAGGCTTGCATGCATTAAGGTGATAGAGTTTGCAAACAATTTAGAGCTCGCACACATCATAGGCTTGCATACATACATGTTAGCAAGGTTTGCAGGTCACAAATCGGGGCTTGCATAACTACAGAGGCTTGCATGAAAATATAATAGTGTTCGCATATCATTTTAATCAGCTTCACACATTAAATCAGACAGTTTGCATGCCTTACTTGGCTTTCAATAGCATGCGAACTTGTGTTTTTGACATAGTGTGCAAGGACACCCACTAGTTGTTTGTTGATACTGTCGAACCTATATCACCTTTTGCTTGACTTTTTCCTTGTTCGTGGATGCTCCTTCACATTGAGAGGCTTTGCATAAAACAAGAAAATATACAAATTGCTACTTTCACAGACATAATAACCTTCTTAACAAACATAGCAGCTCACCACTATTCTAAATTTGGCGAGCTTACCTCCGTGACCTTAAACTTCTATTTACTTCATTTTAGTTCAATTAAATCCCCAATTCTTACTTCCTAATCTCATAAGTATGGTTCAATTACAAATCTAGGCCATTAATTTCATTCAATTCTTAAAATCAACATTTTTCAAAAAATTATGTTCATTTTCAATCTCATGAAGAAAAATCATTTGATTCATGCAATTCCTTTAAGGATTTATTAAATCAAGTTTATAAATCTCTTAATTATGCCAAAATGAGTTAAAAATTGTTTTAAAATCATGAATTAGCTCACTATTATGGGATTCACCATTTTTTTAAATAAACCAAGCTTTAAAACCATAGATCCTATGATTTCTCTCAAAACTTCAGGTGCAGTGCACTGATTACGAATCATGTGGACTAAATATGTTGTCGGTACTCCACGGAACTCCTCTGTCAACCACAAAATCCCTGTAACACCCTAAATTTTGGGCCTAGAAGAAATAAGTTTTGAGAAAGGGAACAGTTAGGAGACTGCACATAAATAGAAATTGATATGAATGAATGTCTGCTTCAGTGGTTAAGTGATTTAAGAGTGTTTGGAAGTGTCTGAGAAGTCAGGGGTTCAATACTTGGCTTATGCAAAATTTTTAGTTTTACTCTTTAATGAATCTGGACACTAGCATATAGGCCTTATATATAATAGTGTTTGTTTCATAACATAAAAATGGCTTGTGGCCTAGTGGTAATGTCGCGCGTGGTGTAACTGTGAGGTCTGAGGTTCAAGTCCTGGGTTGCGCAATGAATTGTTATTTTGCTGCTTGAGCCGTGTAAGTGGCAGAGCTGGAGTAGAATGCTGCCGAAGGAAGGTTGAATTGGTCAGGGAGGAAGTTGAGGAGAAAATGGTGGAGTGATAACGAGAGAGAATTGTGGAGAAAATAGAGGAGTGGTTGAAAGGGAGAGTTGTGCCGATTTGGGGCACTGGTACTCAAGGTTTTGGCTAGGCTTGTGTCGAATTAGTCACTTGACAATAGAAACTTTAAGTTTTGGGAGTGTTTTGCCTCTTTCTGTGAAAGTTTTCGCCAACTTCGGGTTACTCTCTTTTCATGTTAAGTGCACATTGCGGCAAGTATTGAACTCGTTTCGCTCATCTTTTCTTTTTCTTTTTCCTTCTTTGGTTGAAACTCTCCCCTCTATCCTCTTCTTCTGCTGCCGAAAGCTCCTCTCCTTTTCCCCTCTTTATTTGGTTGTTCTTCTTCTCTCATCCTTCGTCCTCAACCCAATTCTTTCTTCCCTTTTGGCCGAACCCTTCTCTCTCCTTGTGGTCGAATTTCACAGCTATCCTCCCCCACCTTTCATTTTCTTTTTCCTCCTCACTTATTCGGCTTCTCCCCAATCAACTCTTCCTCCTCTTATTTCCTCTGATCGCTATTTTTGCCTTCCTTTTTGGGGTCAATCGTCGGGCTATTTCTCGTCGTCGTACTCTCGCACGTTGGGTAAGTATAGCAAAATAAGTGATTCTCCCTTAGCAAATCAACTTAAGTGCTTACCAATTACAGTTGGTGCCTAGGAATTTCGTGAAGGGACGAGGGTTGGTGAATACCTTAGTAAGCAAACCGTTCTTCTTCGCTCGATCGAAGTTGGGTAAGTGAGCAATCGTAACAACTTAAGTTTAATTAATTGTATAAATGTGTAATCGATTAACGAACTTTGTTTACCAAATATTGGTTCAGGGTCTGAGGATTTAACGCGTCTTCACAATTAGGTGTGTAATCACACCCTCTCAACTATAAATCGGCAAAAGTCAAAAAGCCAAAAAGACGACGTTGAGACCAAATAAGTGTGTGAACGCTCGTGTGGTAAACCGAACACACGAAACATGGTGTTAAACTGTAGAGGCTTCCATAAGTGTTTTTATGGGCTTAGGCCGAAATGGGCTATAAAATGACCAAAATACCCTCAAAGGGTAAAATGATCAAAATACCCTTGAAGAGTAAATAACTGAAATACCCTCGAAGGGTAAAATGACCAAAATACCCCCGAAGGGTAAAATAACTGAAATACCCCTTGAAGGGTAAAATGATCGAAATACCCCTAAAAGGTAAAATGATCCAAATACCCTCGAAGGGTAAAATGATCGAAATACCATTGAAGGGTAAAATGATCGAAATACCCCAGAAGGTAAAATGATCGAAATACCCTTGAAAGGTAAAATGACCGAAATACCCTCGAAGGGTAAAATGATCGAAATACCCTCGAAAGGTAAAATGATTGAAATACCCTCGAAGGGTAAAATGATTGAAATACCCCCGAAGGGTAAAATGACAAAAATACACCCAAAAGGTGAAATGATCGAAATACCCTCGAAGGGTAAAATGATCGAAATACCCCCGAAGAGTAAAATGATCGAAATACCCCTGAAGGGAAGAATGACCGAAATAGCCCTGAAGGGTAAAATGACCGAAATAACCCAGACGGGTAAAATGACTGTTATACCCCTAGGAGATGAAATGACTGTTATGGCCTTATGTTATATATGGCTGATTTGTTCTATGATATGTATGACTGTGATTGAGCATGACATATTGCATACACGTACGATATTATGTCATGACATATTGCATGGGGTTGGGTTGTGATATTTAGAAGAAGTGTATTGTACTGATAAGGTCGCACGGCTCACCTAAGACGACTGTGGACCTACTAGTGGCTTTGCCACATATACTGTTACTGGCATCTTTACTGCAATACTATTACTGGCAGTTTTGCTGCGATATTATTGTGTTGGTTGGGTGGGTCGATTTTATCCCCATATGGTGTGTCGGTGGTACGGAGCAGTGTGTTGGCTGGATTGGGATGTGTTACATTTTTGCACTATACTCATACTGTATAAGGCTAAGGCTCTCATTGTTACTGTATTGGGCTAAGGCCCACACTGTTACTGTATAGGTCTAAGGCCCATACTGTTACTATACTGGCTAAGGCCCACACTTTATTGTCACTGAATAGGGCTCAGACCCAAATTGTTACTACATGTTGTATACTGGTTGACTGATAGGGGATTACACACTAAGTTTTCGTAAACTCACCCTTTCTTTTATTTACTTTCAAGTAATCCTGAGCCTTAGGTGAGTTGGTGTTCTGAGGGACTCGGAGGTGACCACACTACTGCAGCTGTTTATTATTAATTTCATTTAAATTTAAAGTTTGTGTTAGGTTGTTTATGTAGTAATGGCCTTTTAAGTTTGTTTAAGTTTTTAATTGGGTTTTTGCTTACTCAGTTTAAACTGCTAGTTTAGGGAAGACGAGTTTTCAAAATAATTACTATTTTAAAAGACACCACATTTCTGCAACATTTCTGCACAAATGAGATTTTAGAAAATTTATAACGTTTTAAAAGTGATTAGCTTTTAATGATACACGCTTGGAAACGAACAACCCGTTTTGGAATCACTGTTTAATAATAAAATGGTTAATTAATTTTAAAGATTTCAACGACAATAAGTTTTACGCTAAACACCTCTTTGTGACACCGCCAGATTCGACCGTAACTCCTAGGCCGGGTTTAGGGTGTTACATTTAGTTGTATTAGAGCCAAGTTGTAAAACTTAGGTGTAGAATGGATTTTGAAAAAATTGAAATTTTTAGAAAACTATTTTTGAAGTGATTTAGAGGGTTTACAAGTGTAGCACACCAAGTCTCCAGCTCCAAATCCGTAAGTTTTCTTTATATTGCAGACTGCTTGAGCTGAAATATACTGAGAGACTACTATAGATAGTAGGACTGTACAAAAACTCTTTAGTTAGAGTAAACTGAGACTGTAGGAAACTAAAAACTGTACGAAAACCCTGATTTGCAAAAACAAACTCTGATTACTACTTTTCATAGGACATCTATTAATAATTACTAGAATTACAAACTGATACATAAAATTTTGTAATCAGATAATACGTTATTTGATATGAGCACAAGAGGTACACATGGACTAGGTACAAGAGGCCATGGTAGAGGCCGTAGAGGTGCTCGAGTTGGGTCCTCGTCGTTTGGCCATATACTTAATTTGGAACTAGAGTGCATAGTGGAAGCGTAGTGGTAGAGTCTGTGTGATGCGACTGATTTGATAATTGGAAATTTTGAGGACAAAATTTCTTAAAGAAGGGGTGAATTGTAACACCTCAAATTTTGGGCCTAGAATAAATAGGTTTTGAGCAAGGGAACAATTAGGAGACTGTACATATATATTTAATTGTGCAAGGAATTGACATAAATGAATGTTTGCTTCAGTGGTTAAGTGATTTAAGAGTGTTTGGAAGTGTCTGAGAAGTCAGGGGTTCAAGCCTTGGCTTATGCAAAATTTTTAGTTTTGCTCTTTAATGAATCTGGACACTGGCATATAGACCTTATATATAATAGTGAACATTTCATGACATAAAAATGGC
The DNA here is from genome assembly GCA_008044935.1 of Gossypium turneri. Taxonomy (NCBI): domain Eukaryota; kingdom Viridiplantae; phylum Streptophyta; class Magnoliopsida; order Malvales; family Malvaceae; genus Gossypium; species Gossypium turneri. Next base: position 10,564,884 of record CP032575.1, read on the forward strand.
TTATGGTCTAGTGGCAAGGTGGCATGTGGTGTAACTGTGAGGTCTAAGGTTCAAGTCTTGGTTGCGCAATGAATTATTATTTTGCTACTTGAGCCGTGTAAGTGGCAGAGTTGGAGTAGAATGCTACCGAACGAAGTTTGAATTGGTCATGGAGGAAGTTGAGGAGAAAACGGTGGAGTGATAAGGGGAGAGAATTGTGGAGAAAATCGATGAGTGGTTGAGAGGGAGAGTTGTGCTGATTGAGGGCACTGGTACTCAAGGTTTCGGCTAGGCTTGTGCCAAATTAGTCACTTGACAGTAGAAGCTTTTGATTTTGGGAGTGTTTTGCCTCTTTCTGTGAAAGTTTTCGCCAACTTCGGGTTACTATTTTTTCGTGTTAAGTGCACATTTCGGCAAGTATCGAACTCGTTTCTGCTCATCTTTTCTTCTTTTTTCCTTCTTTGGCCGAAACTCTCCCCTCTCTCCTCTTCTTTTGCTGCTGAAAGCTTCTCTTTTTTTCCCCTCTCTATTTGGTTGTTCTTCTTCTCTCATCCTTCCTCCCCAACCCGATTCTTTCTTCCCTTTTGGCCAAACCTTTCTCTCTCCTTGTGGCCAAATTTCACAACTATCCTCCCCCACCCTTCCTTTTCTTTTTCCTCCTCACCTATTCGGTTTCTCCCTAATCAACTCCTCCCCCTCTTATTTCCTCTCATTGCCGTTTTCTCCTTCCTTTTAAGGGTCAATCGTCGCGCTACTTCTCGTCGTCGTACCCTCGCACATTGGCTAAGTATAGCAAAATAAGTGATTCTCCCTTAGCAAATCAACTTAAATACCAATTACAGTTGGTGTCTAGGAATCTCGTGAAGGGATGAGGGTTGGCGAATACTTGAGTAAGCAAACTGTTCTTCTTCGCTCGATCGAAGTTCGGTAAGTGAGCGACTGTAACAACTTAAGTTTAATTAATTGTATAACTGTGTAATCGATTAACGAAGTTTGTTTACCAAATATAAGTTCGAGGTTCGAGGATTTAACACGTCTTCACAATCAGGTGTGTAATCACACCCTCTCAACTGTAAATCGGTAAAAGTCGAAAAGCCGAAAAGACGGCGTTGAGACCATATAAGCGTGTGAGCGCTTGTGTGGTAAATCGAACCCATGAAATATGGTGTTGGACTGTAAAGGCTTTTATTATCGTTTTTATGGGCTTTGGCTAAAATGGGCCGTAAAATGATCAAAATACCCTCGAAAGGTAAAATGATCGAAATACCCCTAAAGGGTAAAATGTCTGAAATACCCTCGAAGGGTAAAATGACAGAAATACCTCCGAAGGGTAAAATGATCGAAATACCCTCGAAGGGTAAAATGGCCGAAATACCCTCAGAGGGTAAAATGATCGAAATACCCTTGAAGGGTAAAATGACCGAAATACCCCTGAAGGGGAAAATGTCTAAAATACCCTCGAAGGGTAAAATAACTGAAATACTCCTGAAAGATAAAATGACTAAAATACCCTTGAAGGGTAAAATGATTGAAATACCCTCGAAGGGTAAAATGACTGAAATACCCCTAAAGGGTAAAATGACTATAATACCCCCAAAGGGTAAAATAACCGAAATACCCCTAAAGGGTAAAATGACCAGAATACCCTTAAAGGGTAAAATAATAGAAATATCCCTAAGGGTAAAATGACTGTTATACCCCTAGGAGATGAAATGACTGTTATGGCCTTATGTTATGCATGACTGATTTGCTCTATGATATGTATGACTGTGATTGAGCATGACATATTGCATACACGTACGATATTATGTCACGACCAATTGCACGGGGTTGGGTTGTGATATTTGGAGGAAGTGTACTGTACTAATAAGGTCGCACGGGTCGCCCAAGACGACTGTGGACCTACTGGTGGCTTTGCCACATATACTGTTACTGGTAGCTTTGCTGCAATACTATTACTGGCAGTTTGCTACGATATTATTGTGTTAGTTGGGTGGGTTGGTTTTATACCCACATGGTGTGTTGGTGGTACGGAGTGGTGTGTTGGCTGGATTGGGATGGGTTATAGTTTTGCACTGTACTGATACTGTATAGGGCTAAGGCCCATACTGTTACTGCATTGGGCTAAGGCCCACACTGTTACTGTATAGGGCTAAGGCCTATACTGTTACTGTACTGGCTAAGGCCCACACTGTACTGTCACTAAATAGGGCTCAGCCCCAGATTGTTACTGCATGTTGTATACTAGTTGAATAGGGGATTACACACTTAGTTTTTGTAAACTCACGCTTTCTTTTATTTACTTTCAGGTAATCCTTAGCCCTAGGCGATTTGGTGCTGTGAGGGACTCGGATGTGGCCACACTACTGCGGTTGTTTATTATTAGATTTCATTTAAATTTAAAGTTTGTGTTGGGTTGTTTATGTAATAAGGGCCTTTTAAGTTTGTTTAAGTTTTTAATTGGACTTTTTGCTTATTTACTTTAAACTACTAATTTAGAGAAGACGAGTTTTCAAAATAAGTATTGTTTTCAAAGACACCACATTTTCGGAACATTTCCGCACAAATGAGATTTTGGAAAATTTATAACGTTTTAAAAGTGATTACCTTTTAATGATGCACGCTTGGAAATGAACAACCCGTTTTGGAATCACTGTTTAATAACAAAATGATTAATTGATTTTAAGGATTTCAACGACAACAAGTTTTACGCTAAACACCTCTTTGTGACACCGCCAGATTCGGCCATAACTCCTAGGCCGGGTTTGGGGTGTTACAATCCTAGCCTAATGCATATGCAAAATGTCACACAATCTCGTACATAAAAACATCTCAATACTTTTCACATTTATTTGACATGCTCAGCATGTCCTCAATAATCACATACTTTTATACTTTTAGTAAATGGAAACAGTGTTCCAATCTTTCAAATTACCATTGTAATGCTATCAATCAATATCATTCAATTTCACATACTTTACAGATTTTCATTGTACTTAAATAGCAACTTTTTCAATACACAATATAACAAATATCTCATGCTTTTAAATCATACATAAGCTTAATATCTCAACGCATTATATCATTCAGTCAAACATTCTCATATCTCATAACTCAAATATGCAATTACAAATTCAATCAAACATTCATACTATCAAACTAGCAATTTTGCTAACATGTTAATCTTTTAAGGCTCAAAACATACCTGGTTCGGCCACTCACAAAATCAATAATTTGGCTATTAAGCCAATCCAATCAGCAAGCTAATTTATCACATATAACATTATATTTAACATTTTCAAACAATTTTATGAGTTTAGGACCCACACATTATTTTTCGCTTCCTCACAACATACTAGCGAATCTTCCAATCTTCCTTAATAATTCCTTAAACAAACCTAAACAAAAACGCAGTATAATTTCAATCAATTTACCATTAAACCAGCCCCCAAACACCCACTTATGAGTTCAAACTAATCATTGAAATTATAACTATTTTATGAATTCAAACTAGTTAGATTCCTTCCTTAAACTATATCAATGCGAATCGTACGTACAATCATTCTTCACCTTTACGAATGTTTTGGGGTGTTGGGTCAGCACCTAATTCAATAATATACTGGAAATTAGTAGTTAATCAATGATTACATTCCTTCATTTAACCAATTTATAACCTTTACCCAACAATTATGTCGAAATAACAAACTAGTTTACAATTAATCGTACTTATACTTCCCAAATTGTGAGATCCGAATGGCTAATTGATCAAGAACGTCTTTTGTAACATCCCAAAAATTAGGTTAGAAAAAATAGGGTTTTGAAACCAAGAGTGGTCGTCCCTCAATTATGAGTTTTGATCTTGGAAAATTTGACAAGTAAATTGATCTGGCTTAGTGGTTAAGTGCTGTGGTTATATGTGTCAGGTTCTGGGTTTGAATCTTATTTTTGGAAATTTTGTTACTTTGCTTAAACCCTTACCTTGAATGTTTGGCTTATAAGCTAAATTTAGGCAATTGATGTCAAGAATGAGCCTGTTGGTTCAATGATTAAGTTTCTGTATAATCCGTAGTATTGTGTTCGAATATCAACGAAAACAATAGGGAATGTTTTGTTTTTGAATTTTTTTATAATGTAGTTAGTTTCGGTTGGTTATTTAAAGCCTTCCAAAAACCTTCGGTTCTTTTATTTTTATTTTGTTCTTTCTTTTCTGTGACGTTTTCTATCATTTTGTTTCTGTTCTTAAGTTTCCTTATTTTTTTTTATTTTTAAGTGACCTTCTTTTGTTATGTTACATTACGCCGAATGTGTACAGGGTCTGACTTCTCCTTCTAGTTAATTCGCAGGCCGGTAAGTTCAATTTAAATTTTTGGCGTCGAAAGTTCTTTGACTTAACTTCAATTTTTGAATGTTAGTTTTTAGTGGTTTGACTACGAATTAATCATTTGTTAGGAAATTTCTTGTCATTTAGGGACAGGAGTTTATCCTTGTTACTCCTGCATCGAGTCCGTATCAGGAGGGTATCAAAAACCCCTTCTTCTTCAAATTTTAGTTGTCAAAAAATAGGACTATCGATGCCACATAGCCGTGTGGCAGGCTGTGTAACTTATTGTTCACAAAAATTAGAGGCACATGGGCATGTGCCCAAATCGTGTGTGGTTATGAATTGTGTAGGGTTCACACAGGTCTGTGACACTGGCATGTGTCAAGTTGTGTAAGACACAAGGGCAAGTACACGGGCATGTGCTAGACTGTGTGGAGTCACATGGGCCAGTTCCCCAGGCCGTGTGAAACCACATGGGCATGTGAAGCAATATTTGAAATTTTTCCCTTGGGCCACAAGCATCATTTGAAACAAACGTAGACGTACTGTAGGGTCCGTACGATTTGGATTTGGCTATATAACTTGATATATGATGATATGATGATGAACAACTTGTGATCTGTACGTATATCTACTATGTTTGAACTTAAGTGAGTAGGATCTGTTAGAACGTAACATGCTATTTTTTGTTATGTGTGAACTATCCAAGTACAATCTGTATTCTATTAAGTTTGTTGGTACGCCTCTGCATTACTCTATTTATGAAGAATATGTGACATCTGATTATGTTAGATTGATTGTTACTGATTCTAATTTATAGCCATCTACGTTAATTTATTGATGAGGAATACACAATATCTAAAAAAGTTCGACTAATTGTTATTGATTCTAATTTATAGTCGTGCATGTGACTTCATCGCAAATGTGATACGATCTATTGAGGTTTGATAAGTCTATTTTACAAAACATGGACTCTTATATCTCCTGATTCTGTTATTGAAAGATATCATGACTTACATGCTCATCATTCTGATTCTCATATGTATGTCATGACACGTTGCATGAGATTTGGATTGATGTGAAAGGAGAAAGTTTCTGGCAATTAATTATCTGCATTATCTGGTGGTTTATCCATAATTCTGTTTTGACAGCTTAGTTGTACTATAGTGGCTTGACCATATGTAACCGATCTGGTAGTTTTAACTACAAAATTCTAATGGCACCATCCATAGTTATCTGTTGGTGTGATTTGACTGGACGAGTTATGGGGGAATTCTATTTTAATTTGTAGCGGAGTTTGGGTAGGATGTTTTCTGATAATTTTGCATTCTGATTTGCTTGAAAAATACAACATCTGCATAACACATTTTCTACTCTGCTCTATTATGTTCTATTTTGCTCTGCTTTGTTTGGTTCTATTTTGCTTTATTTATTATGTTCTACTTCATTCTGTTGTGTTAGGTTCTGTTGTACTGTCGTTGTGGAAATTTCCGTGATACTCTAGATCTATTCCATACTGGTTATAAAATTGTTATTAAGTTCTTTGCTTTACTTTGATTTATATAATAAAATTTGTTTATTTGTATCTAAGTTTAGTTATACACGACACTTGGTAGTTCACACTTTGTCTTATCTTAATCTGTTCAGGTGGACATCTGACTTATGACCGGACGACGTACAGGAGCTCGGATTGTTTTGCATTGATATAACTATGATTTAATATTTTAGGTTGTGATTTGTTTTTGGATTTACCTTGCTTTTCTTTTGATAATCTCGTCAATATCTGTCATTTTCTAACACAAAAATGAAAAATCACCTAAGTCAACTAAAATGAATTTTTGGTTTTCAAAGTTAAAATTTTGAAAAGAAATCAATTTTTCGCACATTGGTGTAACTCATCCAAATTCAGCTTAAACTTGTAGGTCAGGTTTGGGGTGTTACATCTTTCCCTAATTAACAAGTGATTAAATATTTATTAGGAGGATTAAAGAACTCAACTTAATGCTGGGAAAATATGGGCAAGAACCAAGAAACAAAACAACCCCCTTTCTTGCACATAGACGTATGCACCACCACCCATGGTGGCCAAAATTGGGGCTGAATTTTAAAATGGTTTGAGATCTCATTAAAATCTAGAAAAGTACATTTGAATTTATTTAAAATCCCCCAATTCCAGATCTGAAAATTTTGCTTTTTAATTGACAAGATTAATTTAGAAATTAAAGGGAAAAGAGATCTTACCCAAGCTAGTTGAAAGAAACGACAATGACACTTTCTTGGCAATGTTCAAGATCGATCATGGGGTTCAAGATTTTAGATTTTGGGATGATTTAGATGAGAATAAATGGTAGCAATAGAGTAAAGGAGATGGTGCACAATCTTGATGCAAAAAAGAAGAAGAAAAGATGGTAAATAGGAGGTGTAGGCGACGACAACAATGGGAGAAAGAAAGAAAATTGAAGAGAAAAGTGGAGACGAAGATGGTGAACGGATAGGGTAGGGAAAATTGAATTAAAGGCTAAAAAATACAATAAAAATTTGTATTTATACTTAGGGTTCAAGGGTATGGATGGCACACACATTAAAAAAACAAAGGATTCTGCAAAATTTAATATTTCGCAAGGGAAAGGATTTGAAATTGAGACCCCATTTAATTTTCATGTTTTCTCATATTTCTTTTAACCATTAGGATTTTTCCTCATTCTTAAAATCATTTTGCAATATTTATTTTAAAATAAGGCATGACACATATTAAGGTTTAAGGAAAAATTAGCAAAATAATAAAAATAGTGAGAGAGAAGGGATTTGAACTTGGGTTTCAAGGAACGTTTCACTAACACTTATCCAACAAACCAACACCTCATTGATTTCCTAAAAAATGCATAGATAATCTAAAAAATTATGGCATGGCCACTCTTTTTCGATTTACAAGCCCGATTCTACTAACCCCTAATTTTTAGGATGTTACAAGGTCAATTCGTAGTGTAACAATATATATGTGTTTTTTGGGGACACAATTGACATGCCAATAGGGTTAGTATGCACGCATTATGGGATCGCACGTTGGTGCCTCTCTTTGCACTTTGGTGCCACTGTATTTGCACTATAGTGCCTCTGTTAGCATTTTAATGTTTGGGGGAAACCTAAGTATCCAAGTCATTTTGCTATAGTTCAACAGGCCATGAAATTTAATGTTTAAATGTTAAATTACTATTGAGTTTGATTTATGAACAATGATATTTTTGTGTATATATGTATATAAGCATGGATTGCTTTGGTTTGAGCCATTGTTTATATTGAATCATATGAGACGAATGCTTTGATTATTATAGTTTGAGAATAAATATTAATGCCTTGGTGTAATAATATGATTCATATGTCTATTAACATGTTATCTAGTATGTTTATGGTGTTTTTAGAGCATTAAATGGTTATATGAGTATTTTCCAGGTATTCGAGGTTGTTTCATTTGGTTTAATGGGTAAATAAAGCTTTAAAGGGTATGTGATTACATGAAATGAACTATGATATTTGAGTAATGATATGGATTATGATGAAATGTTTAATTGAAAAGGAAATATGGTTTAGTATATATGTTTGAGTGGTGAATTATGAAAGTGAAATGTATATATGTTTTATACCATGTTTTGATTCGAATTATATATGATATATTACACCAACTAACCTTGTGAGGTGGTGTGTATAGGAAAGGAAAGTTGGCTTAAAACATAATGATATTATACTTGGTTTTCTAACTTAAAATATTCAGTAAGTTAAGTTTCCTTTATATGAACTTACTAAACATTAGTTGCTTACATAGTTATTTTTCTCTATTTTATAGTTCATCAGAAGCTCGACCGGTTAGAATCATGTCGGAGCATGATCACACTATCCATTCAACATTTTGATAGTTTTTGGTTATTTGGTAAATGGTTATAAATGACATGTAATTGGGTTTTGAGTTGTGTCAAGCTTCTTGTGATTAATGTTGTTAGTTGTTGGCATGTAAATAATGGTGTAAATATGTGTGGCTGGACCCTTATGCATGCTTTATTGATTAAAGATATCATATGGTAAAATGACATGTTTTTGGAATGGTTATTTGGCATGATTGGTATAGGTTTAAGTTATGATCTTGAGATGTTGAATTGAATTAAGTTTGATATGTATATTGTGATGCCTTCATTGGCATATTGGTTAGATATTAAAGGATGGTGGATTTGTTATGTTTTTGAAATGGTTGTTGGTATGTTTGATCTAAGTTGATTAAATGAACTTGTAGTGTTGAATGGTATAATATTTGTTGGTACATTAGTTAGTCTTATAGGTTGATGAAATTGGTATGTTTTAAATGTGTTTAAAATGTGTTTTGGTTATTTAAATGATTGTGGAAATGGTGTGTCTTGGTGTACAAGATTTGAAATTGAAATGGCTTGATTTAGAAGCAACTTATGCTGCACACTGCCTGGGACACGGGTTATCACATGGCTGTGTGTCATTATTGTTTTAGGTGCATGTTTCACACAATCTAAGACTCAGCTCACGACACGACTGTGTATCACAAGTCAGTATGTAACACGGGTTGGTACATGGCCTGCGACACGACCGTGTGTCCAGACTTTGAATGTCGACACAGTCTGGGCTATGTCACACAGCTTGGCCACATGGACGTGTGACCCTTGTTTTTAAGTTTTCCAAAATTTTCTATTTTATTTCAAATCGATCCTAGAATATTCTCAAACTATTTTTAGGGCCCCGCGGGTTCGGATTAAGGCCCGTAAGTGTAAGTTTGCTATAATTAAGTTGTGTTATTGAATGTTAATAATTAAATCGCATGAATATTTTATTGTAAGTTAAATGTTTTAATTTGTACTATAATGCTTCGTAACCCTAATCTAGTGACGGAAATAGGTTTGGGTGTTACAATTTTAGATTGTAAATTTGTTTTGGGGCTTTGTTCTTTGGTTCTTTTGATGTTGGTTGGATTTTGTTGTTTTAACATTAAACTGCAAAATTGTATGGTTTAACAAACTAAAAATTAGGTTTTCAAAATTAAAACTCAGGAAATTTTCGTTGCAAAAATTAAGTAATCACTCAAGTGTTTTTCCATCAATAATTAAATGGTATTTAACAAATGTTTTCCTTAGTTTTGGAAATGATTTGCCAACATTAGTACTTTTAAAACACATTATTTCAATTTCAAATTCTCGATTTTAAGTAAGGGTTTTCAAACTTCAGTTTTTTTAAACATTTGTGAGAGGTTTTTTTTTCCAAATTTTATGTTTTCAAAACGTGTAACTAAGTTTATTTTTAATTAGTTTTTCAAATGAGTCGATGTAATTCCTCAAAAATCTAGTCATAATGTCTAGGCCGGGTTTGGGGTGTTACACTAACGTTACTAAAGTTAATCTTAACCTATTTAGTCTAGATCTAAACATTAATATTCTCTTCCAAGAAAAATCAAGATTATCAAATTATTACAACTTGGTAGGTAGACAATCATATTAAATAAACATAAAACTTAATAAATAATTAGCGAAGATTGAAACAATCAAAGAAAAAATAAATCAATTAACTAAGAAATAAGATCCATTATTGTTTCAAGAAAACAGAGTTTAGTTCATTTTGAGTTGAGAAAACCAAAAAGGAGATTCAAAACAAACTTGTGATAAGGGGAACAATGTCAATAGATCATATTCAAGTTGTTCGACTCAAGAAAGAAAGATTTCGATCTAACCTGAAAAGAAAAAAACCAAACAGATTAGAAAAACAAGAAAAACAAAGAAAATAACTAAAATGAAAATTTTAAGAATAAATAATAAATATTAAAAATAATAAAGAAATAAAGAGATTATAGAATAAATAGTGGAAGATGGAATGAAGAAACGATGGATATGACATATAGATGGATAATTGTCTAATAATTCTTGAAAAGAGTTATATTTCATGCCTTTAGACCTAACTAATTGTTTGTACTTAAGTACATTTTGTTACATTTTAAGACATTTTAGCTAGCATTTCTAATATTGCATTAGGACTTAGATTGTGTTAGAATTAGGTGTTTTTAATCGCTTGTGGTGGAGTTTTTTGTGTGTTGGTATGGCAGGAACATGTTTTAGAACGAGGAAATAAATGAATGAAGTTTTATCAAGGCAAAAGTGCAGACAGTTTGCCAACACAGATGCTGTAGCAATGCCGGGAAGACCAAGTCAACATTTTTTTTGCATAACAGTCTCAGTTCAACTTCAAACTTGTACCAGATAAATCTCCTTAAAAGAGGAGAAGATAATCACAAGTTGTTAGCTGACCCTAGCCTAATCTATCTATAAAAGCCAATGAAGGGGATCTCACAAATGGCAGAAAAAAGTGGGAGAGATCCTTAGGTGTGAATAAGGGTTCAGCTGCACAAAGGAAATGAAGTCGAAGGTAGTCGTTTTTAGTCATCATAGGACGTTGTGCTGCCGAGGTGTGGACTAGGCAAGTGAAAGTTTGCTATAATTAAGTTGTGTTATTGAATGTTAATAATTAAATCGCATGAATATTTTATTGTAAGTTAAATGTTTTAATTTGTACTATAATGCTTCGTAACCCTAATCTAGCGACTGAAATAGGTTTGGGTGTTACAATTTTAGATTGTAAATTTGTTTTGGGACTTTGTTCTTTGGTTCTTTTGATGTTGGTTGGATTTTGTTGTTTTAACATTAAACTGCAAAATTGTATGGTTTAACAAACTAAAAATTAGGTTTTGAAAATTAAAACTCAGGAAATTTTCGTTGCAAAGATTAAGTAATCACTTAAGTGTTTTTCCATCAATAATTAAATGGTATTTAACAAATGTTTTCTTTAGTTTTGGAAATGATTTGCCAACATTAGTACTTTTAAAACACATTATTTCAATTTCAAATTCTCGATTTTAAGTAAGGGTTTTCAAACTTCAGTTTTTTTAAACATTTGTGAGAGGTTTTTTTTTCCAAATTTTATGTTTTCAAAACGTGTAACTAAGTTTATTTTTAATTAGTTTTTCAAATGAGTCGATGTAATTCCTCAAAAATCTAGTCATAATGTCTAGGCCGGGTTTGGGGTGTTACACTAACGTTACTAAAGTTAATCTTAATCTATTTAGTCTAGATCTAAACATTAATATTCTCTTCCAAGAAAAATCAAGATTATCAAATTATTACAACTTGGTAGGCAGACAATCATATTAAATAAACATAAAACTTAATAAATAATTAGCGAAGATTGAAACAATCAAAGAAAAAATAAATCAATTAACTAAGAAATAAGATCCATTATTGTTTCAAGAAAACAGAGTTTAGTTCATTTTGAGTTGAGAAAACCAAAAAGGAGATTCAAAACAAACTTGTGATAAGGGGAACAATGTCAATAGATCATATTCAAGTTGTTCGACTCAAGAAAGAAAGATTTCGATCTAACCTGAAAAGAAAAAAACCAAACAGATTAGAAAAACAAGAAAAAACAAAGAAAATAACTAAAATGAAAAATTTAAGAATAAATAATAAATATTAAAAATAATAAAGAAATAAAGAGATTATAGAATAAATAGTGGAAGATGGAATGAAGAAACGATGGATATGACATATAGATGGATAATTATCTGATAATTCTTGAAAAGAGTTATATTTCATGCCTTTAGACCTAACTAATTGTTTGTACTTAAGTACATTTTGTTACATTTTAAGACATTTTAGCTAGCATTTCTAATATTGCGTTAGGACTTAGATTGTGTTGGAATTAGGTGTTTTTAATCGCTTGTGGTGGAGTTTTTTGTGTGTTGGTATGGCAGGAACATGTTTTAGAACGAGGAAATAAATGAATGAAGTTTTATCAAGGCAAAAGTGCAGACAGTTTGCCAACACAGATGCTGTAGCAATGCCGGGAAGACCAAGTCAACATTTTTTTGCATAACAGTCTCAGTTCAACTTCAAACTTGTACCAGATAAATCTCCTTAAAAGAGGAGAAGATAATCACAAGTTGTTAGCTGACCCTAGCCTAATCTATCTATAAAAGCCAATGAAGGGGATCTCACAAATGGCAGAAAAAAGTGGGAGAGATCCTTAGGTGTGAATAAGGGTTCAGCTGCACAAAGGAAATGAAGTCGAAGGTAGTCGTTTTTAGTCATCATAGGACGTTGTGCTGCCGAGGTGTGGACTAGGCAAGTGAAAGTTTGCTATAATTAAGTTGTGTTATTAAATGTTAATAATTAAATCGCATGAATATTTTATTGTAAGTTAAATGTTTTAATTTGTGCTATAATGCTTCGTAACCCTAATCTAGCGACGGAAATAGGTTTGGGTGTTACAATTTTAGATTGTAAATTTGTTTTGGGGCTTTGTTCTTTGGTTCTTTTGATGTTGGTTGGATTTTGTTGTTTTAACATTAAACTGCAAAATTGTATGGTTTAACAAACTAAAAATTAGGTTTTCAAAATTAAAACTCAGGAAATTTTCGTTGCAAAGATTAAGTAATCACTTAAGTGTTTTTCCATCAATAATTAAATGGTATTTAACAAATGTTTTCTTTAGTTTTGGAAATGATTTGCCAACATTAGTACTTTTAAAACACATTATTTCAATTTCAAATTCTCGATTTTAAGTAAGGGTTTTCAAACTTCAATTTTTTTAAACATTTGTGAGAGGTTTTTTTTCCAAATTTTATGTTTTCAAAACGTGTAACTAAGTTTATTTTTAATTAGTTTTTCAAATGAGTCGATGTAATTCCTCAAAAATCTAGTCATAATGTCTAGGCCGGGTTTGGGGTGTTACACTAACGTTACTAAAGTTAATCTTAATCTATTTAGTCTAGATCTAAACATTAATATTCTCTTCCAAGAAAAATCAAGATTATCAAATTATTACAACTTGGTAGGCAGACAATCATATTAAATAAACATAAAACTTAATAAATAATTAGCGAAGATTGAAACAATCAAAGAAAAAATAAATCAATTAACTAAGAAATAAGATCCATTATTGTTTCAAGAAAACAGAGTTTAGTTCATTTTGAGTTGAGAAAACCAAAAGGGAGATTCAAAACAAACTTGTGATAAGGGGAACAATGTCAATAGATCATATTCAAGTTGTTCGACTCAAGAAAGAAAGATTTCGATCTAACCTGAAAAGAAAAAAACCAAACAGATTAGAAAAACAAGAAAAAACAAAGAAAATAACTAAAATGAAAAATTTAAGAATAAATAATAAATATTAAAAATAATAAAGAAATAAAGAGATTATAGAATAAATAGTGGAAGATGGAATGAAGAAACGATGGATATGACATATAGATGGATAATTGTCTGATAATTCTTGAAAAGAGTTATATTTCATGCCTTTAGACCTAACTAATTGTTTGTACTTAAGTACATTTTGTTACATTTTAAGACATTTTAGCTAGCATTTCTAATATTGCATTAGGACTTAGATTGTGTTGGAATTAGGTGTTTTTAATCGCTTGTGGTGGAGTTTTTTGTGTGTTGGTATGGCAGGAACATGTTTTAGAACGAGGAAATAAATGAATGAAGTTTTATCAAGGCAAAAGTGCAGACAGTTTGCCAACACAGATGCTTTAGCAATGCCGGGAAGACCAAGTCAACATTTTTTTGCATAACAGTCTCAGTTCAACTTCAAACTTGTACCAGATAAATCTCCTTAAAAGAGGAGAAGATAATCACAAGTTGTTAGCTGACCCTAGCCTAATCTATCTATAAAAGCCAATGAAGGGGATCTCACAAATGGCAGAAAAAAGTGGGAGAGATCCTTAGGTGTGAATAAGGGTTCAGCTGCACAAAGGAAATGAAGTCGAAGGTAGTCATTTTTAGTCATCATAGGACGTTGTGCTGCCGAGGTGTGGACTAGGCAAGTGAAAGTTTGCTATAATTAAGTTGTGTTATTGAATGTTAATAATTAAATCGCATGAATATTTTATTGTAAGTTAAATATTTTAATTTGTACTATAATGCTTCGTAACCCTAATCTAGCGACGGAAATAGGTTTGGGTGTTACAATTTTAGATTGTAAATTTGTTTTGGGGCTTTGTTCTTTGGTTCTTTTGATGTTGGTTGGATTTTGTTGTTTTAACATTAAACTGCAAAATTGTATGGTTTAACAAACTAAAAATTAGGTTTTCAAAATTAAAACTCAGGAAATTTTCGTTGCAAAGATTAAGTAATCACTTAAGTGTTTTTCCATCAATAATTAAATGGTATTTAACAAATGTTTTCTTTAGTTTTGGAAATGATTTGCCAACATTAGTACTTTTAAAACACATTATTTCAATTTCAAATTCTCGATTTTAAGTAAGGGTTTTCAAACTTCAGTTTTTTTAAACATTTGTGAGAGGTTTTTTTTTCCAAATTTTATGTTTTCAAAACGTGTAACTAAGTTTATTTTTAATTAGTTTTTCAAATGAGTCGATGTAATTCCTCAAAAATCTAGTCATAATGTCTAGGCTGGGTTTGGGGTGTTACACTAACGTTACTAAAGTTAATCTTAATCTATTTAGTTTAGATCTAAACATTAATATTCTCTTCCAAGAAAAATCAAGATTATCAAATTATTACAACTTGGTAGGCAGACAATCATATTAAATAAACATAAAACTTAATAAATAATTAGCGAAGATTGAAACAATCAAAGAAAAAATAAATCAATTAACTAAGAAATAAGATCCATTATTGTTTCAAGAAAACAGAGTTTAGTTCATTTTGAGTTGAGAAAACCAAAAGGGAGATTCAAAACAAACTTGTGATAAGGGGAACAATGTCAATAGATCATATTCAAGTTGTTCGACTCAAGAAAGAAAGATTTCGATCTAACCTGAAAAGAAAAAAACCAAACAGATTAGAAAAACAAGAAAAAACAAAGAAAATAACTAAAATGAAAAATTTAAGAATAAATAATAAATATTAAAAATAATAAAGAAATAAAGAGATTATAGAATAAATAGTGGAATATGGAATGAAGAAACGATGGATATGACATATAGATGGATAATTGTCTGATAATTCTTGAAAAGAGTTATATTTCATGCCTTTAGACCTAACTAATTGTTTGTACTTAAGTACATTTTGTTACATTTTAAGACATTTTAGCTAGCATTTCTAATATTGCATTAGGACTTAGATTGTGTTGGAATTAGGTGTTTTTAATCGCTTGTGGTGGAGTTTTTTGTGTGTTGGTATGGCAGGAACATGTTTTAGAACAAGGAAATAAATGAATGAAGTTTTATCAAGGCAAAAGTGCAGACAGTTTGCCAACACAGATGCTGTAGCAATGCCGGGAAGACCAAGTCAACATTTTTTTGCATAACAGTCTCAGTTCAACTTCAAACTTGTACCAGATAAATCTCCTTAAAAGAGGAGAAGATAATCACAAGTTGTTAGCTGACCCTAGCCTAATCTATCTATAAAAGCCAATGAAGGGGATCTCACAAATGGCAGAAAAAAGTGGGAGAGATCCTTAGGTGTGAATAAGGGTTCAGCTGCACAAAGGAAATGAAGTCGAAGGTAGTCGTTTTTAGTCATCATAGGACGTTGTGCTGCCGAGGTGTGGACTAGGCAAGTGAAAGTTGTTTCCCAAAGTTCTTTTGTTATTTCCATCAGTGTTCCTTCAAAAGGTTGAAGTAGTTGAACACAATGTCGGATAATATTTTGGTTTGGAATTTCATTTCCCAGCCCATGAGCTAAATCTCGTAGAGTTGAGATTACTTTTGACGAAACCTTAAACTATTTTTATGGATGCAACATATATCTAATTTACTTTACTGTTTCATTTGATTGTTCCTATTTCTTAATTAAAATGCAAATGATCTCTAGACATAGAAGACTGTTCACATACTTATAAACTGATTCTAATTCTGAAAGGGTTGGATTGGTTGGATTAAAATTAAATGAAATGAGCAAGTATTCTATGGACACTTGTAGTAGACTCTAGACATAGCGTCACGATCATAGAGAAGGAACCCATGCAAGATATCTAAAAAGCCTTTAGACACAGGCAAGGTAACTTAAGGTTTTGCTCTCATGAGAGGCGGGCCATTTTAGTACTCTTCTGTGCTTTAAAGTAGATACGATTTTGCCAAGGCATTATTAACAATAAGGGTCGATTTTTGGTAATCCCGACCTTCCAAATCCACATCGTATATCCTTTCTTCTTTGCCATAGTATATTTGTCACATCATTATTAGTTATTTATTTGTTCATTTACATAATATTCTCGTAGTAATTCTCATAATTGTCATTACATTTCTACTTTCGGTTTGCGACAACATTACTAGTTATTTATTAATTCCACGTATTGCTTACATCATTACTCTACTAATTCCTACTGTATATTTATCATTGACTTTGCCATAGCATTAATCATATTTTATTATAATAACTTGACCAATTTTGTGCCTCAATCCGATCCTCATGGGAACGATACTCACTCATCACTTTATTACTTGATTCAACTGTATACTTGCACAAATCACATATCATTTCACACACGACAGTGTTCAATTGAACCCTTTGAGATATAAACTCGAACAAACTCAATTAATGGCTTTAATCAACCCACCAAGAAATAATTATTGGCAAATTGAAGGATGAAGAAAGAATTCCCATTGTAATAGGCCAATTTGCCCGGCCTGTTTATTTAAAACCCAAATACAAATAAAAACTAAATACATTAACCAATTGGACCAATAAGGCCCAAACCTTTAGCCCAATACAGCCCAGAACAGTTGCAAAAAAAAACCCTAGCAGCAATGGCTCCCAGCGTTATAGCAGTAGCGCCTCTCTGCTCTCCCTCGTACGCGCGTGGCGCCTCCACACGCCACGTCCCCCTCCGTACGCCGTACCTGCAAGAACGACAAGCAAACAAAAAGAGCAGAAATCGACAACAAATAAAAAGAAAAAGATAGATTTCTTTCGATTTTTTGTTTTATTTTCTTTTTTTATTTTCGGCTATAAAGGCCGATTTAAAAAATCTGTAAAAGGGGGGAGGACCACGAATATTGTATGGAAAATCTTTGAAAGAAAGGCAAATAAAAAAATAGTTTCTAAAGGTGATCGGAAATTTTTTTGATTTCTTCTTTCTTTTCTGTTTCTTCAATATTAGTTTTATATTTCTTGTTTGTAAGGGAGAAAGTAAAGAGAAGGAAAGGAGAGGGTTACCTGATAACGCCTTCAGATTCGCATGAGGAGGAGCTAAAAGGCCCCTGGGGGTGCAGCTCCAACCACTGTTGACAGTGTAATTGCGGCGGAGATTGCGCGGACTGACGGCGCTGAAGGCTAGGGTCGAAACCCTAGCAGAGGAAACAAGAAGCAAAATAGTTTTTTAAAACAAGGTTGCTAATGTTTTTTTAAGAAAATTTTGTTTAAATAATAATACAATACGACGCCGTTTTGGGCTAGGGTTCCTAGCATCCAAACGACGCCGTTTAGCGACCATACCCGATGACCCGATCCAACCGCAGCTAGATCCGCGCGTTTTGGTATGGGGAGGGATAATTTCGCGACAAGTGCTTCTTATTTTGCGCTGTGTTTCAATTCGATCCTTTAAATTTCTTTAATTTTGTGCAGCATAATTTGTCATTGGTTTCATCTTGGTCCACTGTGCAACGCAGTATTTTGGGAGATGGGATATTTCCTATTTTAGTCCCCCAGGCTATTCGTGCTTTGTAATCTGGTCCTTTCCTTTTGTTTGTTTTAGATTTCTCCCCTGAATTACTGCTTCAACGCCAATTTAGTCCTTTGTTTTGTTATTAATGCTATAAAATTATTTAGTTCATTATTATTATTTTTGTTATTATTGGTATTACTATTATATTAGTTCATATATTTACTTTTTATATACGTAAATTACTTTATTTTATACTGTTATTTTAATTCTTTTTCTTATCTAATATATTAGTATATATTTCATGTTAATCTAATATTATCTATATATTTTTAATAATTTTATTTTTATGATACTTTTTTTAAATTTTTATGTATATATACTTTTGTGCTTTAAAAATCAATAATATTTTTATATAATGCTATTTTATATATATATAATTTGTATTAAGTTATTTTTTATTATTATACATATATATACCTAATATATCATTGATTTCATATTTACGTATTTTTTTACTTATTTCATACATAACTTATATCTTTTAAAATACTCCATTATATACTTCATTTATCTCAACCTTTTTATACGTACTATTATATATACTATTCTATGAAGTTTTTCAATCCCTATGCATTACTTATTGAAATTAAAATATGTATATTATTATGTACCTTAATTTTCATAACATTGGCTTCAAAATTCATCTAAATATTATTATTTATGTAGTATATCTAAAAAAAATGGTTAATAATTCATTTAATTTTTGAATGTTGTATGATGTGAGACGATTGCTATTACGTGTATTGTGTTGCTTGTTCACATTATTTGTTAATTCGTATTCATTAGTGTATATTTTGGCTTATGAATTATCATTTCGCGTTACATTATCATTCCATCATTTTTAAAAAAAAAGGGGATTACATTTTATTCGAGCATTAAAATCGTTTTATTCGTAAATAACGCAAATACTCGACATTTGGAATCTTCGAGAAGATTGAGCCCTAACGTATTGGGCTCCAATTTTCTTCGTCAAATCTAAATAATCGAGAATATTCTTTAATCAAAACACATAAATAAGAAACTCATTCTCGGGAATTCGATACGTTGTGCCCTAACGCATTAGACATGACATGTTGTTTTCTCGAGATGAGGATTTTTTCTAAAAAAATAATAAAGGCAATATTTGGCGTTTAGGAATTTCGAGAAATTGAACCTTAACTTACTGGGTTCTGATTTTTCGTTCGACCCAAATAACCAAATATCCTTCTCAAAATGCATAGGTTTTAAAAGTCAAAAGATAAACTTAATTTTGAGGATTTAAAATGTTGCACTCTAACTTACTGAGTGTGACAATTTATTTCTTTGAAATAAGTGAGTCTCATCATCCAATTCATTTTATTCAAATTTTCTCTTCAAAGGATCGTATTTTAAAACCTTTTCGAATTCTCAACACTAAGACGTTAAACAATTAATTCGGTACCAATTTTTGGTCGTCACGAGGGTGCTAACCCTTCCTCATGCGTAACCGACTCCTGAACCTATTTTCTTGAATTTCGTAGACCAAAATCGTTATTTTAATAAATCAAAATGTTTTATTAAAATCTCAAGGTGATCCGATCACACTCCGAAAAAAGATTGGTGGCGACTCCAATTTTTGTTTTTTTTAAGTCGACAACTAAATTTTTGTTTTCAAAAAAGTAGTTTCGACACCCATGACTCCATAAAAAAATTGAGAGGAAAACTACTTCTAAAAATCTTCTAAAAATCACAACAAACAAATCTTGCATAGAGAAACTAACAAATCTCGCATAGAGAAACTAACTCTCAGAGTTGGAAATTTTAGTAATAAACAAAAACAATTGCGTCTCTAATGAACATGAAGGGTACATTCAAATAAAATTGTCAAGTATCTTGAAACTTTAATTAATGTAAGCAAGAAGTAATTTTAAACTAAAATAGTCATAATTTCCGTAATAATCCTGTCTAAAAATTCTGCTCACATAGTCATCATTAAAACAGTCATAATTTGAGCTCTTGAACTCAAAATTGAGTGAATAAAAGTGTGTTTCGAAGTTAAGTAATAGATCTTAGAACTCTGTGAAGACATATCAATCGAAAAATGTTTGGATCCCATCCAAAAAGTCACCGCAAGTTAACTAATTTTTCAAACTTGAAAATTGGCAGCTTCGGTGAATGGAATTTAATAAAGTTCACCCCATCTATTCATGTATCAACTTGCATTGGTAAAAAGTAAAAAGAAATGGTCTATATATAAAATAGTTGATGAATTTATGACAATTTATTCAGATCTCTTTTTCTTCTAGTCTTTGCAAGCTTGAAGTTTCCCTTGGTGTGAGAGAGTTGTTCCTTACCCTCTAAGTGATTTTTTTTCTTTTTCTCTCTCTTTGATCTCGTCACCTAAGGGTGTTCAAACGATTGATTCAGTTAATACCCGAACAAAACTATCATTAACTGAAATTTTGAAACCCTTAATTGTTAATCAAACCAAAATTTTTTTGAAACCTAGTAACCAGTCGGATTGATTTTGGTTAATTTGAGCGGTTAACTAATATTTACACATGGTTTGTTTTTGTTCAAACAATTTTAAAACAAAGAACAATCCATGACATTTTTTTCCTTGTTTTTTATCCAAAAAAAATATAAGAATTAAAGAAATTAACATAATAACAACACTAAATTAAAAACATAATAGCATTCATTACATTACAAAGCAAATATATATTTACTTTTTCTTGACTTTTTAGTTTTTTTTTTCAAATATTTTTAGTTTTCATATTTTTGTTAAGCTTATTATAAGAAAACTTATAAATCCATTAGTTTTTATATATTGGGTTTGTATAATGCATTGGACCTATCTCTAATATATTGGGCCTATAATATATTTTTATTGATTTCGGTTAATCAATTAATTTAGTTAATTAGTCGATTTCAAACTAAAGTAATTGGTAAACAAAATCTTCAAAAACCTTTAACCAACTCCCAACCAAATTAGATTCGTTGATCGACCACTTAATCAAATTATTTAGGTTTGATAAATTAATTTGGTAAAACCGAAAAATGCACACCTCTATCATCACCTTTGTTTTTAGGGTTTTTAATCATGTTGCTCCACTTGATGCAGAAGTTGAGGTGGAACGAACTGCTTGCTACCAAAATTTATGAATCATAGAGCATGCTCTACCGCGGTGAATCAAATTCGGTGGAGTGGAAGACTTTTCTTCACTACTTTATGCTCTATGCTCCAAGTCTTCTATTCTTCTTCCAAAACCTACAATGGGAAAATAAAAAATAAGAAACAAGTCTAAACTAACTTTGAAAATTAGAAATTTTCAACAAAATTGAAATAAAATATAATTAATCCATAAAAACTATAAAATGCAATAAAAACGAACCTAAATACTAAAATTACCTCCTAAAATGCTATGGAAACTATACAAAAATAACTCTAAATATGATAGTTATCAGAAGCGACCTAAAGAAGCCAATCGAGTAGATGATTTCAATTATTGCAAATACCATCGGTCAATTAGCCATCCTCTTGAGAAGATCATAGAGTTGAAAGAAAAAATCATACAAATCCATGAAGAAGAAAAAAATCATGTTTGGAAAAGAAGTGGCATTATCAAACATGACATTAATGCTTTGGTTTCTCAATACAATATTATGGACAAATTCATCAAATTTGGCTCTTTCAATCCTATTACACTAGCTCTAAGTAGAAGTAAGATGGTGAATTTCGAAGGGATTGGGGGCAATCATCTATTTTTGGAATATCAGAATGGTCATGACTGGACTCTAGCCACATGTCAAAGAAGCCAATGAAAAGCATCTCTCCTAGGTATAAGTTTATATTGTCACATTGCTCCTAAGCACGAGCATAAATTGCTCATCCAAAATGATGATGCTCCTAAGCAAGAGCTTAAACTGTTCATCTAATGCTCCTAAGAAGGAGCCTAAACTATTCAACACAAACGGTCATGCTTTAAGCACAATCTTAAACTATTGATAAAAAATAAATGATGATCCAATGAAGCACGAGCTTAAACTATTCATACGAAATAAATGATAACCTCCTAAGCATGAATTTAAATTGTTCATACATAATAAATGATGATACTCTTAAGCACGAGCTTGAATTGCAGTCCAAAAAAAATTGAACTACCTTATAACTTGATCTTTTAAAAATGAATGTACGTAGATAGCCTGGTTTCATTGCCAAGTTCAGTCTATATGAAAAAAAAATTGAAGGTGACCTTTGAAACAAATTCTTCAAAGTAAGAAGCATATAAAATTTCAAGACTTGTCCCCTTTCTATGCCCAACAAAATTCAGAATTCATCATTTGTTATTACTGTTTATCTCTAACTAAATTAATGAAAAGATAAATCAAGAAATTAAATCCTTTTAGAACTCTCTTATAAAGAAACCATATTCTTTAAGGATTACTTTATCTCTAATTGATTAAATTAATAAGATATGAATAATAATAATAATAGAGTTTAAATTCTTATAGAACACTCACATGAAAAAATTAAATTCTACAAGAACTCTCTTATATCAAAGTGATTGACACTATAAAAAGGGGTCACCTCCAAGTCATTCTACACATTCACAAGTTCAAGAAGTTGAAAAATTCTTTACAAAAATATTTGAAGAAACTAAAGAAGTAGAAGAAATTCTGATGAACATCATATCAATTCTAAAGAAAAATCGCCTCCTATCCAATTCAATTGAGAGGAGGATGTCAACAGAAGAGAAGAATCAAAGGAGTTTTGTTTGTAAAGAAATTCAAAACTTGTACACTCTTCGAAATTATAAATAAAATTTGACGCAAAATTTTTAAGTCAATTTTCAACTTGAAATTTTTGTGTACAATATATATGGGAAAGAATCCATTTACATTATATAAAACTAGTGTATATATAATACAGAAATATTTAGTACATTATCAATAAAATTTTTAAACTATGCACCTGTGATTAGAACCAAAATAATAATAATAATAACAACCTATCACTTTCTTTGACTAACTTTTCCCTACAAGTCTTCAGTATGGAGACAAATCAGTTTAATCAGTCTTTGGAGCTATTAACTGACTTTTTCACCATTGATTTGAAAATCGTAACCCATCAATTCACTTAAAATAAAACGAGATCCACGAGTGTTTGGTGTTATATTTCTAAAATGTATTTAGATGATTGTTTATTAATTTTATTTGTTTATATTTAAATCAAATGTAATAAATTGTTGAATTTATATACTTCTTATTATAACAATATATGGACCATCTTGCTACTTCTCTTTTAATTTAATTTTTTCTAACTCTTCACAATTTATTTTGAAAAACATTGAAAAAACTAAATGATTAAATTGAGGCTTAACTTTTCACTAACCTTAGTTTATTTAGTCTAACTTTTCACAAATTAATATACTCATTTCATGTTTCATACCAACAACTTTTCTTTTTGGTAAAAAGAAAAAACAACTATACTTTCTTTAATCCCAAAATTAAGGCTTTACGAATGAAAATAATATTATATTAACTATGATAATTAAGTTTTTATTTTTAATATGATTAATATTATATATAATAACTTTAAATATGCTTCCACTAATGAGATATACTAAAGAAAAGAGTAACTTTCTTTTTAGGATAACTAATTTGCAATTATGTATTTTAATCTGTCACTAAGTAATTAATTGAGTTAATATCACGAGTGAATCGTACATCATATACCAACTCAA
Organism: Gossypium turneri; assembly: GCA_008044935.1. Lineage (NCBI taxonomy): Eukaryota > Viridiplantae > Streptophyta > Magnoliopsida > Malvales > Malvaceae > Gossypium > Gossypium turneri. Next base: position 10,588,575 of record CP032575.1, read on the forward strand.
TTAGAAAAAGTCTTTAGAGATATTCATAGCTAGGCAGCCCACTTTGGGTCAAGCTTGAGCTTAGGTTTCCAATCTCAAGTTGTTCCAATTCAACTTATTTTACTATTTAAAAATATAAATATATGTTTATAATTAAATTTTAAAGAAATTTATTGTTATTTTCTAAACATAAAACAAAGAAAACTTTCACCCAAATTATAAGTTTGTTGTTAGACAGCCCACTTTCGGGGCAGGATTCAGCTTACGTTTTTAATCTTGGGCTTTAACAATAACAAAAAATATAATAATAATATTCTATTAATATTTATATATTTTATAAATTTAAATTTAATTATATTTTTTAAACAGTCAAATGAACCATTTATATGGGCTAATTTGAGTTAAGTTTGGCTTGAATCAGGCCCTAACTTTGACCAAATCCAACTAAAAACACCTCTAACAATAATCTAGTATTGTTTTTATGAATTGAATTTTAACTTGTAATTTTCAATTTTATTACAAAATTTCTTTGCGGACGATAAGAAAATAAAATATTTGTAACTTCTTCAATCCGGCGTAAAGGTTAAGCTTGAATTCGAAAGATTACATCGGCCATAAAGATGGCCAGTAGGGTTGTCGGAGTTTTTAAAAACAGACATATTTAAAATGTTTGTTTAATTTAGAAAAAAGCTTATTTAATTTCCAAATTATTTATTGCTTGAAATCTTAATTACACTTTAAAAGCAGGAAGTGGTAACTATTCATTTTTAATAAAAATCGGGGTTCATGTATAATTGATTAATGACCATAATTCGAAAACATTAAAACTTAAATTAAATGTAATGCAAAATAAAACAATCTTAAATCTAAATCTCATGCCACAGTTCAAAATAATTTATTGTAGTCTTCAAAAAAAAAATCATATAATGAACCTATAATAATTTTTTAATTTAATAATGTGTCGAGACCTTATAGATGTCACGTCCGTGTCCTATCCTGGTGGGTTATCTGTAAGGATGAAAATTTAAGGGGGAGTAGTTATGACGCTTAGTGTGAGTTCATTCACAATAAATTCAATGCAAACGGTTGGTAAGATACATTAAATAATATCGCATAGAGTAATCACTGTCAGATAACAGTTCAAAATGTCAATTTTACAATTTAACTACCAATAGTATCACAATTCACAATTGCAATTTCATAATATCATATTTCCACATCATTCACAATATTCACATATATATAAATATATCATAACAGAATTCCAGATTTGTATGCACATGATTTAGAAGATGCCATACAACTTTGGGTTTTAACAGAATAAATCCTACCCCCGTTACATAACATAATGGGAGTTCCCCTAAACTCCCTTCTCCAACAGACCTGGTTATGGATAAACCACTACTCGTCCGCAGATAATAACTATCATTTGGCTGTGGACACATAGCAAGTCCCCACAGTTGGATTCTAGCTTTGGTTGTGGGTTCACAGCAAAAAGTCCTGCAAATGAAGCCTATTTTGTCCTGTAGATTATACAACATATACCCACAGTTGGAATCTGCCTTTGGCTATGGATGCACTGTAACACCCCAAACCTAACCTGGATGTTATGGCTGAATCCTGATGAGTTACTTAACTCGCTTGAAAACCCATAAATTTACTTTGAAATCATGTGGTTAAACTAGTGTTCACTTTGATAAATCGTGAAAGTATGTGATCATTGAGGACATGCTGAGCATGTCAAATGAATGTGAAAAGTATTGTGATATGATTATGTATGAGATTGTGTGACATATTGCATATGCATATTGGGTTAGGATTTTTTGGTTGACGGAAGAGTTCCGTGGAGTACCGTCGGCATATTAAGCCCGCATTATTCGTAGTCAGTGCACTGCACCTGGAGTACCGAGGGGATTGGCAATTTTATCGTATATTATATGTTATTGGCCACTGTATCGCACTATTTAATATTCGACAGATTTTCTGCATTATTGATTATTCGATGGTTTTCCACATCGAGCTATGCTCATAATGTTTTGGAGTTTGGTAGACGAGTTCTGGGGAACTCGTGGTGTGTAGCGGATGGTATGGATAGGAACCTTTTTGCATTGCATCATGTGCACGACATATTTGAATGTTTTTGGGTTATGCTACGTATTGTATTTTGTTGTATTGAATGGTATCAAAATTAATGATTGTCACTCGAATGAATAATGACCTATGCTCATACACCATTTGACATCAATTTGATAATGGTTATGTAAAGATATGAAATTCCTATGATGGTTCTATTTTATTCTGTTAAAGCTAATCTGTTTCACTGTATTCGATATTTATGTTTGTTTAAATAATTGTTCGACTCACTCTGAGCTTTTCATAAGCTCACCCCCAATAGTGTTTAACTTTTCAAGTAAACCTGAAAATTAGGACCGGGACTTGGCATTCGAAGAATCACCTTAGACTTTGAATTATTTTTTTAATAAGTATTAATCAATCTCTAATGGTTTTGGTTTGTAATTTTTAATTATTTCTAGTCTGTGGCTTGATAACTTTTCTTTTGGGATTTTTGCATGCATGGATTACTCAAGCATAATAACCGGATAATGCATGATATCAAGCTTAAGTAAAATTTGATATTGTTCCCTAGTTTCCACTACATTGCAAGGGATTCTTTTTTAAAAACAAATCGATAAGGTGAAGATTTTTCTTCACTGGTTGTGAAGGTGAAGATCACCGAGAAGTTTAAATGTGCTGGGCACCAAAACTGCAATAGGGAAAGATGTAACAACAAGAGGAATTTAGAGCCCTAGAGTTCTGTGCAGAGGCCTAAGAAAAAGGCCAGAGCTGCTCTTGTTTTTGCTACTAGACTGCAGCCATGTGTTGACTGTGGTAGACGCCATTAGGGCGAGTGTTGGAGGAGGACTGGTGCATGCCTGAGGTGTGGATCATTAGATCATCGCATTAGGGAGTGCCTGTTGAGGGCCGATCAGATGCAAGCTCAGGGTACTGGTACTGTACAGCCACAAATGGTAGCACAGCAGCCACCTAGAGGCCATGGTCAGGCTAAGGGTGGTAATGGTATGGGTCGTGGGAAAAGAGCACCGAGCAGAGGTGCTGGACAGGCTGAGGAGAGACAGTCGACCCTAGTTTATGCTGCTCATCGCCGAGAGGATAGAGATGCTCCGGACCTCATCACAGGTACGTTTCTTATTTTTGATATGCCATACACTGCATTGATAGATATAGGATCTACGCATTCCTATGTTGCCTGTTCTATTTTTAAAAACCTAGGGATTCCGATTGAGAGTACTTCTAGTGAGGTGACTGTACTGAGCCCACTGGGGCAATCTGTTAGAGTTAGCAAACTATACAGGGATGTTCCTTTAGAAGTTTAAGGGACAATATTTCTGGCTGATTTGATGGAGCTTTCGTTTGAAGAGTTCGATATGGTATTAGGGATGGACTGGTTGGTCAAGCATCGGGTCAGTTTGGACTATGTGACTAAGTGGGTCGTATTGAGAACTGAAGAGGGTAATGAAGTAGTTGTAATTGAGGAACGTCTGAATTACTTGGTTAACGTGATCTCTGCACTGGTTGCTGAGAAATTGGTTCGTAAGGGATGTGAGGCGTATTTGGCCTACGTAAATGTTTCTGCTTCTAAGGACTCTACTATAAAGGACATCAGAACTGTGAGGGGTTTTTCAAACATCTTTCCTGAGGAGCTACTAGGTTTACCTTTGAATCAGGAAGTGGAGTTTGGGATTGAGCTTTTCCCTGGTATAGCTCTGGTGTCTATCGCTCCCTATCAAATGGCACCGAATGAACTTACGAAGCTCAAGGCTCAAATTTAGGAGTTATTGGATCTTGGGTTCATCCGCCCTAGTGTGTCCCCGTGGGGAGCACCAGTACTATTTGTTAAGAAAAAGGATGGATCTATGAGGATGTGATTGACTACTGACAACTAAATAAGTTGATTATTAAGAACTAGTATCTACTTTTGAGGATTGATGATTTGTTTGACCAGTTTCAAGGGCTATCTTTGTTCTGTAAAATTGACATCCGTTCTAGGTATCATCAGTTGAGGGTTAAGGAGGCTAATGTGCATAAGACAGCATTTAAGACTCGTTATGGTCACTACGAGTTCCTAGTGGTGCCATTTGGACTAACTAATGCACCGGTAGCTTTTATAGATCTGATGAACAGTGTGTTTGAGCCCTACTTGGATCAGTTTGTAGTAGTGTTCATCGATGACATATTGGTTTATTTGAGGACTGAGGATGAGCATGACGAGCACCTTAGGATTGTTCTTTAGATTTTGAGGGAAAAGTAACACTATGTTAAGTTCAACAAGTGTGAGTTCTGGTTATGTGAAGTAACATGTTTGGCTCATGTGGCGTCTGCTGAGGGGATTCGAGTCGATCCTCAAAAAATTGAGGCTGTATTGGATTGGAAGCAGCCTAAGAATGTGTCTGAGATCCGCAGCTTTTTGGGGCTGGCAGGTTATTATTGACGGTTTGTGGAAGGATTTTCACTGATCGCAGCACCCTTAACTAAGTTGTTATGTAAAGGTGTACTATTTGACTGGACTAATGCATAGCACGAGAGCTTTAAGAAGCTTAAGACTGTACTGACTGAGGATCCTGTTTGGTACAGCCTGAACCTAAAAAGGAGTTCACGATTTATAGTGATGCATCACATGTCGGTTTGGGATGTATGTTGATGCAGGATGGTAAGGTGGTTACATATGCGTCTCGTCAGCTTAAGACACATGAGGTGAACTTCTAACGCACGATTTGGAGTTGGCCACCATAGTCTTTGCATTGAAAATCTAAATGCATTATTTGTATGGTGAGAAGTGTATCATCTACACTAACCACAAAAGCCTTAAGTATCTCTTTACTCAGAAGGAGCTGAATCTAAAGCAGCGAAGATGGGTTGAGCTGTTTAAGGATTACGACCGTACCATTGAGTGCCATCCTGGCAAGGCCAATGTGGTGGCTGATGTGTTGAGCCGTAGGGCTATGACTGATCTGAGAGTGATGCTCGCTTGACTTATCTTATTCGACGATGGAAGTCTGTTGGCAGAACTTCCGGTCAAACTGACTTGAATTGAACAGATTTGAGGTAAACAGTTGGGGGATAACTCTCTCAGGTTCTGTTTTTGTCAGGTTAAGAATGGTTGTACTACTGACTTTGGGATAAACAGTGATGGGGTACTTTGTTTCCGTGGTTGGATTTGTGTACCGAGTGATGAGGATTTAAGGCAGTCGATTTTGAGAGAGGTGCATGGTAGTCCTTATGCTTTGTATCCCGACAGAAAAAAGATGTACCGAGATCTTCAAGAATTGTACTGGTGGCCAGGGTTGAAGTGTGAGGTTACTGACTTCGTTGCTTACTGTTTGACTCGTCAGCAGGTTAAGGCTAAGCATTAGTTACCTTCAGGTTTGCTGCAGCCGGTTAAGATACCATTATGGAAATGGGAGCGAGTAACGATGGACTTCGTTAGTGGGTTGTCTCTAACACCCACTAAAATGGATTTTGTCTGGGTTATTGTAGATTGATTGACCAAGTCTGCTCACTTTATCTCAGTAAGGACAGACTTTTCTCTTCAGAAATTAGCTAAGCTCTACATATCGAAAATAGTGAGATTGCATGGGGTACCTATCTCAATCATTTTTGATAGGGATCTTCGTTTCACATCTTGATTCTGGAAGAAGCTTCATGAGGCTCTGTGCTCAAGGTTAGACTTCAATACTGCTTTCCATCCTCATACAGATGGTTTGTCAGTGAGGGTGATTGAGATACTGGAGAACATGTTGAGGGGCTGTGTTATTGATTTCTAAGACAGTTGGGAGGAGTACTAGCCGTTAGCGGAGTTTGCCTACAATAATAGCTTTTAGTCTAGCATCCAGATGGCACCTTACAAGGCACTGTACGGTCGTAAGTGTCACACTCCTTTATGTTGGACTAAGTTGGGTGAGCAACGTATTCTGGGTCCTGAGTTGGTCTCTGAGACAGAGGACAAGGTTAGATTGATTCGAGGTAATTTAAAAGTAACTTTTGACAGGCAGAAATCTTATGTAGATTTGAAGAGGCGTGAGATCGAGTATTCTGTGGGGGACTTCATTTTTCTCAAGGTCTCACCATGGAAGAAGGTACTGAGGTTTGGTCGTATAGGCAAGCTGAGCCCTAGGTTTATTAGACCTTACCATATTCTAAAGCTAGTTTGACCAGTTGCTTATCAGTTGGAGCTACCTCTGGCGTTGGATCATATCCATGATATGTTCCATGTCTCTATGTTGAGGCGTTACCGCTCTGATCCTACTCATTTTGTCCCTGTTGAAGAGTTTGAGATTAGGCCAGACTTGACTTTTAAGGAGCAGCCTGTCCAGATTCTAGATCGTGACGTAAAGGTTCTGAGGAGGAAGTCTATTCCTTTAGTAAAGGTTCTATGGCGTAATCATAACACTGACGAGGCCACGTGGGAGCCTGAGGATACGATGTGTCAGTAGTATCCTTATTTGCTCTGATCAAGCAAATTTTGAGGCCAAAATTTTCTTTTAAGGGGTAGAGTTGTAACGCGTCAAAAATATATATATTTTTGTAAAATATGACACAAATATCTATCTACTTTAGTGGTTAAGTGTTCTAGGTGTGTGTATGAGGTCCCAAGTTCAAGCCATGCCTTTTGGCGAAATTTTGGAATTTTTTTGAATAAAGCCTCACTCTTGTTTAGTAGGCTTCTATTTGTTTGGTTGTAAGAATATAACAGAATGGACCTACTGGTCTGGTGGTTAGGTGGAGTGCTAATATGTTGGTGGTCTTGAGTTTGAATCCCTGTGCATGTAATGGAGTTATTTTTTGTTATTTGTGTCGTATGGGAGTTTGAAGGGAAGTAAAATACTGAAGTGTTTGAGTAAAGTTTGAATTCAATTGTTGAGGGAATGTGTTGGACAATTTTTAGGGAGTTTGAGAGATCGTGGGAGTGTGGTGGACGGTTTTTAAGAGAAAAATAAGGGATTAAGAGTGGTTATCAGATATTCTATTCGTCTTTTCTTTTTATTTTTCCCAAGAACAATCTGCACGTTTTGCCTTCCATTCTCCCTGTCAAATTCTCATCTACCATTTTTCTTTCTTTTTGTGTTAGCAAATCCTTTTTTCTTCCTTTTATCATTTTGACCAAGACGTGTCTCCTTGTTCGGGATTCTGTTTGATTTTTATGTTTTTCCTCATTTGGTAAATGGCTTAAGTTATTGTAGTTTTTGGTACTCAATTACAGACTTCAGGTTGTGATTTTCTGTTTGGGATAGCAGACAATCAAGAAGAACGGAGTCTTTCTCATGTCACCTCGTAATTGAAATCACCAAGAGTGTTGGGGTAAGCATTGGTCGCTTAATTAGTGCTATGGTCATTCGTATTTGTGTTCAAACTCGTTTAAAATCTGACTCTGTGTTTGGGAATGTCAATTCTAGGTTCTGAGTGTCTTGGGAGTGTCTACACATCAAACCAAAACTAGGTGTGTAGCCGAAACGCAAAAAATGAGATTCGGTGAAAAGCCGAAATTGCTTGCTGTCGAGAGATAAGAGAAATAAGAGAAAATTATACGAAAAATTGTAGAGAAAGAAAATAAGGGTGTTATTAACTTGGAAATTAACATTCTGCACTAAAATAGTTTTGGACAACAGCAGTAGTCTAACTTTAAAAAATCATCAACAATAGTGGAAATTGAGTTAAAGGTTGAATAAAACATGGAATTAAAGTTTATTGAGTTTAGTTTTTCACAGTGTAAGCAATGGAATTGTAAATTATGAGATATAATGAATTTTGTGAGACAATGTCAGAATGGTTTCTGGTTCCCTTATTCTGACTTTGGAAAAATCATCGATAATTGTAAAAAAATAATTACGGGCTTAAAATTTCTTGTTTAAATCCTTAATGACACTATTTTCCAGAGAAACAAACAGAAACAACATTCAAATTTTGTACTAAGAGATAAATTAATTTCTAGTAAGGAAAGGTTGAAGTTGTCAAACTACAGAATAGGGATAACTTTGAAGATTTTACTGTACTTATTTGATAAACTATAAATTCTAAAAATTTTATGTAGAAAGGCATTTGAGTCTAGTTTCAAAAACATCAAGTAGATCTTAATTTGGAATTCTGTAGCTCAAGATATAAATAATTTAGTAACAGTGACTCAAGTAGACAGCTTTGAAGGAACATATAAGTAAATAGTGAAAACATATATGAATATTTAGCTAGCACGGGTTACATTAAAAATGGACCATATGGCCAAGGCCAATTTGGGCCAAGTGGGCCACATGGGCATGTAGGCCCACACGGGCAAACCACATGGGCATGTGAGTCCATTTTCACTGAATTGATTGCTAAGGTTGCACGGGTCGCCCAAGTCGACTGTGAACCTACTATAGGGTCGGTAAGCATCACTTAGACCTCTAATTGTATGAACTGACTGTTTGATTTATATATGTGTTGAGCATGATGATAGTATGCTTGTATACTGAACTGGTTATATGTACTAATGTCTTGAGATAGCATGTCATGACTTGTATGTTGGATTGCATGGGGTTAGGTTGATTATATTTGGAGGAAGTGTACTGAAAGGCTCTTCAGCCTAACATATTGGCAGCTCAGCTGCAAATTACTATTTTGTGCCGCTTTCAGTACTACCCGGAGTGTAGGTATGAGTGGGCTGATTTGATCCCAACATGGAGTGTAGGGTTGGACGGATATGGTGTGTAGAGGCTGGTTGGGTAGGAATTTGTTACTGAAAACTACATGACTGCTACTGATACTGTGATGGGCTAAGACCCTACTTCATATTTGATACTGTACTGAGATGGGCTACGGCCCAAACTGTTACTGAAATTGAAAAGGGGATTAGGCCCCGGACTGATTAAACTATGCACTGTGATTTGCTATTGTTTGTTTTTTGTGGGATTACACACTGAGTTTTCGTAAACTCACCCTTTTTGTTTAAATGTAGACAGGTAATCCCCAGATCTAGACGGATCAGTGTGGCAGAGGACTCGGTGGTGACCACGGTTTTGGACTTTCATTATTTTTAACTCATATTTATGATAATTGGTTTTATTTCTATTTTGTTTTTACTGGCTAAGTTTTTGGGTTGTAATTGGACTTTCGGACTTTGGTTTTGGGTTTTAATTATCTTTACCTTATGGATTACAATTGCTAGTAGTAGGAAACCTCGATTTTCAAAAGAAACAAATGTTTTTTTCTAAATGTACGATTGTTTAATCTGTTTTAAAAGCTTTCGCAAACGAATCACGTTTTGAAACTATCGATTAAATGAGCAACACAATTTTGGAACTAATAAAATATTAAGATAAGGAATTCAATGGAAATGGTTTTAAAGTGACAACACGATTTTCAAACACCCTATCATGTGACATCGTTAGATCTGGCCATAACGTCTGGGCCGGGTTTGGGGTGTAACAATACCAACTCTATAAATATTCATATTCTATATTTACGGACCCGAATTACGAAAATGAGATTCTGAAATTGTATTTTCTAGTACCACTGAAAATCGGACAATTATGTAACCTATTTGCACCAACGGGCCAAACATGGCAAATACTTGACATGTATGTCTTAATATCCTCATCTATTCTCTTTAATATAATAACACCCAATAATTGTTTCATCCACTGTAATATGCAGAAGCGCGAAATTTTCATTCTAGAAGAAAGGTATAATTGAAACAAAATTGGAATAAAGATTTCAATACAGAATCAACAGACATTCCAGCTAATACTTATCAATTATTTGCAGCTTCACTACTCCAATTATTTTCGGCTTTTCGCTGGATCTTATTTTTTACATTTCGGGTACACACCTGGTATCGTTTCTGATGCGTAAGCACTCCTAAGCCTCAAGAACCTAAAAATCGACCAACAAATCTCCAGATTAATCACTTAATTAAATTTTTTTATTTAACCAATTTTGGAAAGAACTTTACTAAAAACCTAACAAAACCCTTACCTCGCTTGAGTAACCACAACTTCGCACAATCACAGTGTCGATTCAAAACCACCAGCCCCTTGATTGACTCCTGAACACCATAAAGGAATCCCCTTTTCAGCGATTAACCAAGAACGGTTAACAATAGACAAAACCGTTACTTACCGAACACAAGCAACCAACGATGAACAACCAAATCAATTGGAAAATAAAGAAAGAAACGGAAGGGGAAAAATAGTGGAAATTTCAGTAGCAACTAGGGGAAAGAATTGGCAGAGGAGGGAAAAAAGAAAACGTCAAAAAAAGTTTGGGTAATTGGAGAGAAAACCAAATCTCTACTTTTTTCTACAACCAAAAAGATAATCAGATTATTTTATGATAACCTCTCCCCCAATATCTCCTAAAATCACTCCTTACTAACCCACTAAAACACAACAACTCAGAATTTTGCCCCAACACAACTCTTAGCCGAAATTTGAGCAAAAATACTATCTCCACGCCATCACAGAGAATTGAACACAGGACCTTCTTCACACCAACACTCCACTTATCCAACAGACCAGCAAACCCATTCTGTTAATTATTTGCCAACTTTTACTTAAAATCCCACTGACCAAAGATATGGTTTATTCATAAAAATACCAAAATTTGCCCCAACTCCTGGTTTGAACTTGGGACCTCTCACACACCCAGAACCCTTAACTATTGAAGCAGATACACAATTGTGCCACACCTTCACAAGAACAAAAATAAAAATTCTGGGGCGTTACAACTTTACCCCCTAAAACAAAATTTCAGCCTCAAAAATTACCTGATCAGAACAAATAAGGATACTGCTGACGCATCGCATCCTCAGGCTCCTACATGGCCTCCTCAGTGCTATGATTACACTATAGAACCTTCACCAAAGGAATAGACTTCCTCCTCAGAACTTTTACGATACGATCTAGAATCTGGACAGACTCCTCCTCAAAGGTCAAGTCTGGCCTAACCTCAATCTCCCCAACAGGGACAATATGAGTAGGATCAGAGCGGTAACGCCTCAACATAGAGACATGAAACATATCATAGATACGATCCAACACTGGAGGTAGTTCCAACTGATAAGTAGCTGGTCCCACTCACTTCTAAATACGGTAATGTTCAATAAACTGAGGGCTCAGCTTGCCCTTGAGACCAAACCTCAAAACCTTTTTCCATGGTGAGACCTTGAGAAAACTAAGTCCCCCACAGAATACTAGATCTCACACCTCTTCAAATCAGGATAAGATTTCTTCCTCTCAGAAGCTGCTTTCAAACAATCCTAAATCAATTTAACCTAATCCTCTATCTCAAAGACCAACTCATGACCCAGAACACGTTGCTCGCCCAACTTAGACCAACACAAAGGAGTGCGACACTTATGACCGTACAGTGCCTCGTAAGGTGCCATCTGGATGCTAGACTGGAATCTATTATTGTAGGCAAACTCTATTAATGGCAAGTACTCCTCCCAACTGCCTCAAAAATCAATAACACAGCTCCTCAACATTTCCTCCAGTATCTAAATCACTCTCTTCGACTGACCATCTGTCTGAGGATGGAAAGTAGTACTAAAGTCTAATCTTGAACCAAGAGTTTCATGCACATTTTTCTAAAATCAAGATGTGAAATGAAGATCCCTATCAGAGATGATCGAAATCGGCACCCCATGTAGTCTCACTATCTTAGAATAATTTGTCCTAACTGAGATAAAGTGTACAGACATAGTCAATCGATCCACGATGACCCACACTGAATCTTTCCTAGTGGGTGTTAAAGGTAACCCACTAACGAAATCCATCGTTACTCGCTCCCATTTCTATAGCGGAATCATAATCTACTGCAGTAATCCCGAAGGCAACTAATGCTCAGCCTTAACCTAATGGCAAGTCAAACATCTAGCCACAAAATTCGTAACCTTTTGCTTCAACCTTGGCCACCAATACAACTCTAGAAGATCTCGATACATCTTACTTTCGTCAGGGTGCATAGCATAAGGGCTACTATGTGCCTCTCTCAAAATAGACTACCTCAAGTCCGAATCATTCGACACACATATCCAGCCTTGAAAACACAACCCAAAGTCTGTAGTGCTACCACTCTCAATTTATCAGAACCGAAGACCTAAAGACTCATCTTCCAGTTGTCTACCATTAATCTGTTCGATCCAAGTTGGCTTGACTTGAAGCTCAGCCAACAAACTCCCATCGTCGAACAAGCTAAGTCGAGCGAACCTCGCTCTCAGATAATTCATAGCCCTACGGCTCAATGCATCAGCCACCATATTGCCCTTGCCAGGATAGTACTCAATGGTACAGTCGTAATCCTTAAGTAGTTCAACCCATCTTTGCTACCTTAGATTCAGCTCCTTCTGAGTAAGGAGATACTTGAGGCTTTTGTGATCAGTGTAGATGATACACTTCTCACTATACAGATAATGCCTCCAAATTTTCAATGCAAAGACTATGACAGCCAACTCCAAATCGGGCGTCGGATAGTTTGCCTCGTGTGTCCTAAGCTGACGAGACGCATATGCAACCACCTTACTATCCTGCATCAACACACATCCCAAACCAACAAGTGATGCATCATTATAAACCATGAACTCCTTTCCAGGTTTAGGCTGTACCAAAACGAGAGCCTCAATCAATACAGTCTTAAGCTTCTCAAAGCTCTTTTATTATGCATTAGTCTAGTCAAACGGTACAACTTTATGTAGCAGCTTAGTCAATGGTGCTGCGATCAGTGAAAATCCTTCCACAAGCCATCGGTAATAACCTGCTAGCCCTAAAAAGCTACGGATCTCAGACACATTCTAAGGCTACTTCCAATCCAATACAGCCTCAATTTTTGAGGACCAACTTGAATCCCCTCAGCAGACACCACATGACCCAAAAATGTTACTTCACGTAACCAAAACTCGCACTTGTTAAACTTAGTAGAGAGCTGCTTTTCCCTCAAAATCTAAAGAACAATCCTAAGGTGCTCATCATTCTTATCCTCAATCCTAGAATAAATAATATGTCATTGATGAACGCCACTACAAACCAATCCAGGTAGGGCTGAAACACTCGGTTCATCAGATCCATGAAAGCTGCTGGTGCATTAGCCAGTCCAAAAGGCATCACTAGGAACTAGTAGTGACCATAAAAAGTCCTAAATACCGTCTTATGCACATTAGCCTCTTTAACCCTCAGCTGATTATACCCAGAATGCAAGTCAATTTTGGAAAACACAAACGCCCCTCGAAACTGGTCAAACAAATCATCAATCCTCGGAAGTGGATACTTGTTCTTAATAGTCAACTTATTTAGTTGTCGGTAGTCGATACACATCCTCATGGATCTATCCTTTTTCTTAACAAATAATACCGGTGCTCCCCACGGGGACACACTAAGGCGGATGAACCCACGATCCAATAACTCCTGAATTTCAGCCTTAAGCTCCATAAGTTCCTTCGATGTCATTCGATAGGGAGAGATAGACACCAGAGCTAAACCAGGGAAAAGCTCAATCCCAAACTCCACTTCTCAATTCGGAGGTAAACCCGGTAGCTCCTCATAAAAGACGTCTAGAAAATCCCTCACAGTTCTGATGTCCTTTACAGTAAAGCACCTAGAAGTAGAAACACTTATGAAGGCCAAATACGCCTCACATTCCTTGCGAACTAGTTTCTCAGTTACCAGTGCAGAGATTACGTTAGCCAAGTAATTCCAACGTTCCTCAATCACAACTACTTCATTACCCTCCTCAGTTCTCAATACTACTCTCTTTGTCGCACAATCTAAGCTGACACGATGCTTGACCAACCAGTCCATCCCCAATATCATATCGAACTCCCTAAATGGAAGCTCCATCAAATCAGCCAAAAATACCATCCTTTGAACCTCTAAAGAAACATCCCTGTACAGTTTGCTAACTCTAACAGATTGCCTCATCGAGCTCAGCACAGTCACCTCACTCGAAGTACTCTCAACAAAATCCCTAGGTTTTTGGAAACAGAACATGCAACATAGGAATGCGTAGATCTTATATCTATCAATACAGTGCAAGGCACATCATAAATAAGAATTGTATCCGTGATGACATCCGGAGCATCTCTTTCCTCTCGACGACATGCAGCATAAACTAAAGCAGGCTGCCTTACCTTAGTCTATCCAGCACCTTTTCCCGGTGCTTTCTATTCACGATCCATGCCATTACCACCTGTAGCCTGACCACGACCTCTAGGTGGCTACTGTGTTACCCTCTGTGGCTATGCAGTACTAGTACCCTGAGCTTGCATCTGATTGGACCTCAACGGACACTCCCTAATGCGATGATCCCATGATCCATATCTCAAACACGCCCCAGTCCTTCTCCAACACTCGCCCTGATGGCATCTACCACAATCGACACATGGCTACAGTCCAGTAATAGTAACAAAGGGCCCAGCTCTAACTGGCCCATCAGCTCTGGCCTTTTTCTTAGGCCTCTGCATAGAACTTGAAGGCTTTGAGTCCCTCTTGTTCTTACCTCTCTCCCTATTGCGGTTTTGGAGCTCAGCACGCTTAACATCCTCGGTAATCTTTTCTTTCTCAACTAGTGAAGAAAAATCAAGCTCCCTCTGCGGTGCTATCAGAACCCTCAAATTATCTCTGAGGCCATCCTCAAAGCGGACACAATGCTCATACTCAATCACCACCATACCTTGCACATAGCTGCTCAATCACAGGAATTCAGCCTCATAGTCAACCACTGATTGATCTCTCTGTGCTTGATTCAAGAACTCCCTCCTACGGGTGTCCACATAACTAGCTCCCACATACTTCCCCTAGAAGGTGGTCTTAAAGAACTCCCAGGTCAGACGTTCGGGCTGGGTGCCCTTCTTAATAGTAAGCCACCATTGATATACCTCATCATGCAACAGTGAGACTGCACCCTTTAATTTTTGCTCAGAGGTGCAATCTAGGTCATCTATGATCCTCTCCGTGGCCTCAATCTAGTACTCAGCCACATTAGGAGCGACCCCAATGACACCCCTGAAGAGCTCAGCTCCATCAAACCGGATTCGTTTCGTAACTGACCTACAGCCCCAGATCCAGTATTAGGCCCAGCGACCCTCTCTAATATCCTCAACATAGCCTAGGACAATGTGTCGTCCCTAGCCATGCGATCATGAGACTCAGTCTCAGTGGCAGGTGACATTGGTGTCTTACTCGTGTCCAAATTCGATAAATTACCCATGGAAGAGGACTCAAATTGAACCCTCCTACGGCCTCTACCTCGGCCTTGAGTACCACATCCACGAATACCTTGTGTGCTTATATCTATTCAGATTTACCTGTATTACGAATTTTTATGCATCAGTTTCAGTTTCAGTATTTACTAGCAAATATTTTATGTAAATAATTTTAGTAATTCAGAGTGATTTTCGTAAATTACAATCTCTATCAGTTTTGCTACAGTCTCAATATACGATATCTAGAGTGTTTTCACAATTTACTACCTACAGTAGTTTCAAAATATCATACCATATATCAGTTTCAGATTATCATAAGATGTATCAGTTTCAGAACACTTACAGGATCGGCGTCGAAAACTTGGTGCACCACATACTCAGTATAAATATTTCAAATCATTTAAAAACCAATTTTTTAAGGACCAAATTTAAAACCCATAATCCAAAGTCGAGTTTTGCAACCTACTCTGATACCACTAAATGTAACACCCTAAATCCAGCCTAGACGTTATGGTCGTATCTGGCAATGTCACACAATAGTGTTTTTGAAACTTCATTGTTACGATAAAAACATTCCATGTTATTATCTTTAGTAAACCTTTGTTAGAACTTAGGAAGTTGCCTTTATTCATTTAAAACATTTATTTTGAAACATGCCTCGTTGCGAAAGCTTTAATAAAACAGTCTAAATGATCATGTGTTTAGAAAATACATTAACTTTTTGAAAACTAAATTTCCTACGACCAGCAAGTATAAATCCATAAAGTAAAATAAATAAATAAAAACCCAAAAATTAAAACCAAAGTCCTAGAGAGTCCTTAAATTACAACCCAAATAATCAATAATAATCAAATCATAAATCGTAAATTGAAAATCATGTAGTCCAAAAATTACTATGGCCACCGAGTCCTTCATTGCACCGATCCGTCTAAGTCTGGGGATTACCTGTGCTCATTAAAAAAAAGGGTGAGTTTACGTAAACTCAGTGTGTAATCCCGCAGAAACAAACAAACAATCAATATTCACAGTGCACAATTGAACAGTCTTGGGCCTAAGCCCTTTTCAGTATCAGTGACAGTTTGGGCTTTAGCCCATCTTAGTACAGTGTCAAAAATGCAGTAGGACCTTAGCCCATTTTAGTACAGTGTCAAAAATGCAATAGGGCCTTAGCTAATCACAGTATCAGCAGTAGTAACAGTAATACAGTAGCAAAATCCTACCCATCCAGCCTCTACACACCATCTCCGTCCAACCTTACACTCCATATGGGGATATAATCAATGCACCCATCCCTACACTCCAACTAGTATCGAATGTGGCACAAAACAGTAGTTTGCAGCTGAGCTGCCAGTAAATTAGGCTTAAAGCCTTTCAGTACACTTCCTCCGAATAACAACCCCCAACCCAATGCAATGCAACATACAATGGATGATATGTTATTATGCAATTTCAGTACATATATTCGGTTCAGATATTAACATGCTCAGTACCGATATCATTTAGTCAATTTCACATATTTAAGGGTCTCAGTAGCGCTTATCGACCTTACAGTAGGTTCACAGTTAACTTGAGCGACCCGTGCAACCTTATAAACATTCCAGTAAAAATAAGGCCACAAGCTCGTGTGTGCCCGTGTGGCCCACTCGGCCCAATTTTTCCTTGGCTGTGGGATCCATTTTAATGTAACCCATGCTAGCTAAATATTCATATATGTTTTCACTATTTACTTATATGTTCATTCAAAGCTGTCTACTTGAGTCATTGTCTCTAAATTATTTATATCTTCAACTACAAAATTCCAAATTATGATCCACTTGATGTTTTCGAAACTAGACTCAAATACCTTTCTACCATAAAATTTTGAGATTTTATATTTTATCAAATAAATACAGTAAAATATTCAAATCTATCTCGATTCTGTTGTTTGACAACTTCAACCTTTCCTTACTAAAAACTATTTATCTCTTAGTACAAAATTCGGATGATGTTTCTGTTTATTTCTCCTAAAAATAGACTCATTAAGGATTTAAAAATATAAATTTAAGCCCCTAATTATTTTTTTACAATTTTTGATGATTTTTCAAAAGTCAGAATAGGGAAACCCAAACCCATTTTGACCTTCTCTCACAAAATTCATTGTAACTCATAACTTACAATTTCATTGCTTACACGTTTCTTCCATGAAAAACTAGACTCAATAAAATTTAATTTCATATTTATTTAACCTCTAACTCAATTTCCACTATTTTTGATGATTTTTCAAAATTAGACTACTGCTACTGTCTAAAACAATTTTAGTGTAGAATGTTGATTTCCAAGTTTATCACACCCTTATTTCCTTTCCCTACAATTTTTTGCATCATTTTCTCTTATTTCTCTTATTTCTCGATAGCAAGCATTTTTGAGTTTTTGCTGAATCCCATTTTCTACATTTCATGTACACACTTGGTATCATTTTTGATGCAGAAGCACTCCTAAGCCTCTAGAACCTAAAAATCGACCAAAAAATCTCCAGATTAATCACTTAATTCATTTTTAATTAACCAATTTTGGAAAGAACTCGAATAAAAATGTAACAAAACCCTTACCTATCTTGTGTAACCATGACTTCGCACAATCACAACATCGCTTCAAAACCACCAGCCCCTTAATTAACTCCTAAACACCAAAAAGGAATCCCCCTTTCAGCTATTAACTAAGAACGATTAACAATAGATAAAACCATTACTAACCGAACACACGCAACCAATGATGAACAACCAAATCAATTGGGAAATAAAGAAAGAAATGGAAGGCGAAAAAATAATGGAAATTTCGGCAGCAACTAGGGGAAAGAATCGGCAGAGGAGGGAAAAAAGAAAACGTCAGAAAAATTTCAGGTAATTGGAGAGAAAACCGAAACTCTACTTTTTTTCTGCAACCAAAAAGATAATTAGATTATTTTCTGATAACCTCTCCCCCAATATCTCCTAAAATCACTCCCTACTAACCCACTAAAACACAACTACTCAGAATTTTACCCCAACAGAACTCTTAGCCGAAATTGGAGCAAAAATACTGTCTCTATGCCATCACAGAGAATTAATCATAGGATCTCCTTCACACCAACACTCCACTTATCCACCAGAATAAGTCCATTCTGTTAATTATTTGCCAACTTTTACTTAAAAGCCCACTGACCAAAGATAGGGCATATTCATAAAAATACCAAAATTTGCCTAAGTCCTGACTTAAACTTGGGACCTCTCACACACCCAAAACACTTAACTACTGAAGCAGATACACAGTTGTGTCACACCTTCGCAAGAATAAAAATAAAAATTCTGGGGCGTTACAATTTTTGCCATTGATGCTGCTATTTTCTATTCTGATGCATAATAGGGATTTAGTGTTTTTATCGTTAAAATTGTGTCCTTTAATTTTGGCTCTTTTCAATTGTTGATCATGTCCACCTATGCTTTATTTTACTACTATTGCTTTCTTCAATGATAGATGATTGAATCGGTAGAATTTTATTAATCCTCTACATGTTTTATCTTGACATATGGATCCTAAGCATTCCTTGAATTGTGCCCTCTTTGTTCATTTATTTTTTTCTTGGAACCTTATTACATGTTGTACCACTCCAGTTTTTTGGAGATTTCTTTTGCAGAGGAACCAATAGCAAGAGACTCTAAAAATCCTACTCTTTTTTATACCTTCCTCACCTCTTTGTGACATTATAGCTAAAAAATGATGTATGCTAATACATGAAATGTTTCCTCTTGCCTTTCTTTTTGTAGTACTAAAACTACAAATAGTGTCTGCAAAACTCTTTAGAGAAAAACAAATGTCTGTAAATCTCTTTTCCCGTAATCTTATATTTTCCTCATTGTAATAGTTGGACAACTTTTTTGTTGAAGAAAATGACAACTACTGGGATAAGTTATTGTAAGCATCTTTTCTGTAAGTGTTTCATATTAAAAACAAACACTGTTATTGTTTATTTTGTAGTCTAAATTATGATAATTTCTACACAAAATTCACATAAATGGTTACCCTACCAAAGTGGAGCGAGGGTGATGCTTACTAGTTATTAAGAAAACAGGACCTTGTAGGGCTTAACTGTTGAATCAAGAAAGAAATTTCTTTTAATGCCTTCAATTTTTTTTATAGCTGATTTTTTTTACGAATTAAAGTTTTGATTGTATGGAAGGTCAGATACTTTATTATCCCTATTTTTATTTGTTATATATTTTATCCATAATGATTTTTTTGGCCCTCCAACTTTACCAAAAAAAACATTTTAGCTTTTATTTAATTTTCGTCTCTTTTAACCCTTTAACTTGTATTTTTTTGTCAAATCACCCCAAAATGGATCGAAAACTTAACATTTGTAAACTTTGATGATGTGGCATACACATGAATTGTCACATAGATGACAAGTCAACATTTATTATTTAAAAAAATAAAAAATATTAAAGAAAATATTTTTGATATTTTTAATGATTTTTAAATTAAAAAAGTTTTTATATATTTTTTAATTTTTAAATATTAATTAAACGTAGACATGGAAATTCAGAACTATGTGTCACGGGCCGCGGATTAAAGCCCGTGACCATTGCGCATAGAACACCCCATAGAGGTCAACTTATTAAACAAAATTCATTTGACCCGCATGAACTGGCCCAACTCATGGAACCCGAGGAGAAGCCCATCTACTTGAAGCCTTGATGGTCTAGTGAAATACTCCAAAAAAATTAGAGTTACTAGGGTAAATAGTGTAAATCTTAAATGGATAAGATTTTATAGAGTTTAAATCCCTTATGACTCTCAATTTTAGATAAGCTCTAATCTTGATCGTCGATGTAACTCAATCTGTATCGTTGCTTCTAGGGAGGTCAACTATAACTAGAGGCCTCCCCTTTCATTTGTAATCATTCCATTCATAGTTGTGAATATATTTGAGAACATTTACTCAAACACCTTGTGTGCATTGCTTTTCTTTGGCTATTCTACTCTCTCGAGCTTCTTTCTTTGAGTGTCACATCCCAAAATTAGGCCTAGAAGAAATAGGGGAAAATTGAGTTTTAAATTTTTTTAACATAGGGTAAGGGAAGTAAAATGCCTTAAAATTATTTTTTGTTAGAAAACTAATAAGAATGAGTTTGTTGGTTTAGTGCTAAGGTTGTAGTCTACCCATAGGTTCCAAGTTTGAACCCCTTGATGAGCATTCAACCAAAATATTTTTATTTCCTTGTTTTTACCGCACCAAAAGTGACGACTTTTAAAATAACCCAGCCTAAAAACTATATTTTTTAAAAATCTAGTCCTTAATTTAAAATTTTTTCCCAAACCTACATTAATTTTTAAAACCTATTTCAATTAGGAAAAATAAGTATTATAAATAAACAATTTCAAAACAAACCCTAGAATTTCATCCAGCAAATTTTCAAGAAAACATCCATAAACACTTTCTTTTCCAAATCAAACTTTCAAGCTAAAGGAATCGAATTCTTCAAAATCATCCCTCAAGTAGATCTTCAATCTCTTCTCCAACACTAAGGTTTTAGGTCTTAAAAATAGGTGTGGGAACTAAACCTAAATCTTTGTGTATAATTGAATCTAATAGCATGTAGAGAACCAGTATCAGCGAACCCTAGGAGAAACCCCCTGTAAGTGCGAGCCTGTAGATGCGAAACCCCTTGTACATGAAAACCCCATGCATGCGAACCCTTACGTGAAACCCCCTTTCATACGAACCCTATATGAATACCATGCGAACCCTAGATTACACTTGCGAACCCTAGGTTGTTATGTGGATACTCATATTGCAAACACATGTGCACAAACATATAGGAATATTCATGCGAACCCTACTATTAGATGCGAACCCCCTTGTACGTGAAAACCCCTTGCATGCGAACCCTAGTTAGTATACATACGGGACTCATATTTACATACGAACCACTACTAATGCGAGTCATTTATATGATACCACATGCGAACCCTACTATTACATGCAAACCTTTATACATGTTATATTCGAACCTTTTTTTGTTAAAACAGGTGAGACTTGTCTAGTATTACATACGACCCTACATATACTTAATTTGCGAAGTCATATGTTAAAAGTATGCGAACTCACATGTTAGCAATATGTGAACCTATATATATCAGTTATGCAAACTCACATGTTAGCAGTATACAAACCCATATGTCTGTTATGCAAACTCACAAGTTGGCATTATGCGAACCCTATATACACCTTTATGCAAACTCACACATTAACAGTACGCGAACCCTATATATGCCTTTATGCAAACTCACACGTTAGCAGTATGCGAACCCTATATACGCCTTTATGCAAACTCATATGATTAGCAGCATGCGATCCCTATATTTATGCGAACCCTTGTAATAAAAAATATGCGAACCTTAACTTGCGAACCCTAGGCAGGAACCCTGCACTCGCAAAGCCTTCTTCCGGACCTGTACATATGCTAGATAACCAAGCCTATTAGTTTACATTATATCACTGTACATATGAGACTGTTTGTTTACTTGCACAAATTATATGTGTATTTACTATTCAATACAAGAGTACCTATCTTCCTTTTGATGAGAATTCAGAGATTAATGATGATAATTCCAACAATCAGTGGAAGAACGAGTTAAATCGGGAATTGACGTAATTTAAGGTAATAAAGATTAATTTTTCAGTAATAAATGTAAACTTGTTATGGAAAGAAACGATGGGTAAAAAAATGACAGTTTTAAAGAAAAGAGAGGAAAACTTCAATTTAGGGTTGAAGAGGAACTAAAAGTCCATGTGAAATTAGGAAAAAATATTAAATACCTAGGATTAAGAAATTTGAGGGGGCCGAATGGTAAAATACCCTTTTTGCTTAAAAATGAAAAAATAATGGAAATGGGGATTGAGTTTGGCATGACTTGAACCTTGGAAGCAAAGAAAAAATTGCAAAGTCTTTACCATTTGGGTTGCTACCCACATTTGGCACATTTTTACACTGTTTAATATATATCCTAGCTTAGTTTTGATCATAGGTTGTTGAAAAAAAAAAAACAAGGGGTAAGAGTGTGGCTTCAACCTTAGTTCTCTAGTTAGTATACTAAGCTCTTAACCATTAAGATTAAGGCTCATCTCTTAGTCAATTAATTCATCTAACTCTATATATTTTGAGGTGTTACATCTTAAATTAGAAAAACTCATAAAATGCATGTAGACTTGTATTGCTTGGTACTTGGTAGTATATATGTAGACTTGTATGTTGATTAAGCTAGCTTAATTAAGACCAATGTGTTGGACTTGTCTATGCATTGAACAATTTAGAAGAAAATGAAGAAAAAGACTCTGAAAACACTTGAAAACAGATAAAACTCATATGTCATTGACTAGTTAAACTATGACCCATAATAGACCTTGTATTTGACTTTTTGTCGAGGGAGATTGACTCCTTAGAGAGAAGTCTCCTGAGTGTTGTTTGTCAAGCAGTCAGTGTTGCCCTAAACAACTAAAGGTATTGTCCCCATGTCGAGATTTTATCCGCAGCCTCTGCAAAATAATCATGAAGAATATGTGTGAGGAAATTCAAACACCAACCAATGTGTAGCCTTTACCTTGCCACGATATTTGGGAACTCATAAGGATAAAATCCCAACAAGAGAATAGCATCATCTATTGACGGTCTGTCAACACAATAAATGAAATTTAAATGCATACCTTTTTTCTTAATGAAAGTAAATATCATATTTAATTAGAGAAAAGCAACGAAAAATCCAACAATAAAATCCTTAGCAAAAGATAAAACACAATTGTTCCATAAATTAAATAAGAAACTAAAAAAATTCAAATCTAACAAAGACAATAACTTGATTCCTCAAAGCTACCTTAAACAGTAATTCATAGGAAGGACTGCTGCTCATTTTATAGGCTACCATCTTGATTTTGCAAAAGAAGTTTGAATTCTGAAGAGAGCCTAGTACATGAGAGAAAATGACTGAGCAAAATAAAGAAAATTAGTTTATTAATTTTCATTATTTATAACACAATCTTCGTGGAGACGGATACCAACATACTAGATATCTATGATTAAAATGCTAAAATAGATTAAAATGTTGAATTAATGATAAATTTAAGAGTGAATAAATAAGCGCAAGTGTACTCATTACTCACCATCTTTGTTAAACATGTTTAATGTTGTTTAGCAACCTTTGTTTGATTTTCTTTAGCTCAACCATAAAATGTTTCATATCTATTCTTTCTTCTGGTAACTCAGCTGAACAATTCAAAGCCAACTCCATGATGGATGAAATACAATTTGCTTCAACAACAAAATACTCATCCTCTCTTTTTAATAAATCAACATCTTGAATTTCTATCACTCCTTTAGACAATGAACTTTCCATCCAATGCTTTATAGTCACTTCTTCAGCAAAATAATTATCAGTTGGCTTTTTCTTTGTGAAAGTTTCTATAAGGATAATTCCATAACTATAGACATCACATTTTCCAGAAACAATTCCTGTTGATCCAAATTCTACATTTCAAGCATAATTAGAGCATCACTAATCCTTAATTATTTCTAAAATGTTTATTCAAATATACACATGAAACAAAAATATAAAATGAAAATCAATAAAATAATCATAAAAAGAATTCACCTGCTGCCATATACCCGATAGTTGCAAGAGTCATGGTTTGCTTCATTACATCACCTTCTCCCAAAAATTTGGAATTACCAAAATCTCCCACATGTGCAACCATGTCTTTATCTAGTAAAATATTGCTTGGTTTGAAGTCAGAATGAATCATAGGTGTTGGATGTCCGTTGTGGAGATGTTCTATAGCTGTCGCAACATCTATCATTATGTCAACCCTTTGTATGATATCCAGGAAACAGTTTTTAGAATGTAGTCATTTCTTAAGATTTAATTTTAAATGTCTCATCATTGCAAAAATGAAATAATAGAAAAGAAATAAGTGTTGGGTGTAATGGCAAGGTACATTATACTTCTAAGGGGAGATTAGGGTTTTAGACAAGGGAAGAATATGATTCGAATTTTGGAGACAACATTCTTAAAATGAGCAACCACGAATCCCGATTATAAACCATAAAACAAATATGAAAAGTACAAAAAAACATGTCTATTACCAAATTAGTAATCCATCCCAAGGCTTAAATTAACAAAATTCACCATGCAACCGTGTAGACTATTTTATATATTTATACTATATTTATTCTTCATGCAAATGTCTGTTATATTTAAAAATTAAAATATATGGTTGATTGAGTTTTAGTTGAGTTAATATCGATATTTTTGTCAGTGCAGAAGAACACGAGTTCAATCATGTTTAAACACGTTTTATCTTTCAATTTAGGAGTTGGAGAGGATTCTAGTTAAATTATATCAGTTTTTGTCTATTTAAAAATGATTAATAAATAATATAAGGAAAAAAATTTTAAAAATACATATTCATATTCATCGGCTTTTTCATTATTAGACTTTTTTCCCCACAGGTAAAAGTATTTATGGATAGGATGATGTAAAATTATGACCTAAATAATTTTAAACCTTTCATCACTGCAAAAATGAAATAATAGAAATGAAAGATTAGCCACTGTATGAAATTTATAATTGAACTATCAACAAAATTGTGAGAAATTTTCAGATTTTATGAAATTTTAAAATTAAACTGTCAATAATAGAAAAATGCCTGAGTGACTTGGGATAATAGGTTCAACATTTCTGGATCACATTGCATTTAAGATGGGTCTTTAGGGTTATACTTTAGTTATTGAGAACATTTTCCACAATTTGCCATCATTATTTGTGAGTAATTTGTGGGGTAAGAGGTTGAACACTTCTAGATCACATTGCATTTAAGACGGATCTTTGGAGTTATATGATACTTAAACATAGACTGACTTTTCTATAATTAGTCTTTGCTTTACTTTGGGTGGATTCTTCCAACTAGTCCAAGAATTATTGTACAATCACAGTTAATCTTTTTAAATGAGACAAACATGTCAAATTTGTCATCACTATTTGTGAGTGATTTGGGGGTAACAAGTTTAACACTTATGGATGTCTTATAGAATTGTAGGTCACTATTTGAGTGTTGACTCAGTTTTCCACAATTGTATACACATTTTTTATATTTACTAATTATATATTTACTAATTATATACACCTTTTTTATATTTTCCCCTAACAAATCATTATTTTCAACACTATCGTAATCCTGTTTTGATAATTCCCTTTCCATACATCCTTTTTCTACATAGAATTTCAAAAGAAAATGTGAATTAATGTAGACATGAGAAGACATACAGTCAATACGTGATATGTAGGGATGAATGGGTACTTGATGCCCTATATAGTGTGTTGGGATAGACGAAGATGGTCTGTAGCGGATGGGGTGGGAACCTGCATCTGTATTTGATATGTTCTCCATCTGTATATGATATTCTTTGTTTCTATTTCTATATATGCTTCTGAGAAATGACTGATCTATGAAAAGTGAAATTATATCTGTATATTCCTAATTATTATTGAATGTAAGTTACACACCCTGAGTTGTAAACTCATTTGGTTTGTTTATCTAGATTTCAGGTAACCCACAGACTTAGGCGGGTCGACGTGGCACGAGCTCGGTCATTCCTTTACTTCTTACTTAATGTCTTATCCGGATATATACTATTAGGTGTATTTCAGATTTCAAATTATAACTTGGGTTTCTATGTTGATTTAATTAAATAATTAAGCTTAGTTTTCAGTTGATGGTTCGATGTAGTCTCTAGACTTGGTCTTAACGTCTAGGTCGGGTATGGGTGGGCTGTTATAATGGCCTTCCCCTTTCCTTTATCTCGAGACGGCCCAATGTTTCCTTTAGCTATGTTCGATAATTCAATTATAGAAATGACATTAGTTTTCACCCAATTACATGAAAAACACATAATCAAACATAGTTTGCATTTTATTCATTTTAGTCTTTATATCCGAAATGATCATATTTTTTTATATGTAACATCCGATCAAAATCTAATTTTATATTATTTTATTAGGGACCTTGTACTTTTAATATATAGCACAATTTCTTAATAATTTTTAATTTATTCAATTTAGTCCCTAATGTCATAAATAAACTATATAGCTTAATTGAATTTCTAATCACTTTCAACTTTTTTCTCTACTTTTCAACTTAGTACTAACATGCTCAAATCCATTCCTCAAATTCTCATCAAAATTAAGGTCAATTTCACAAAAACCTACAAATGGCAACATCTCATATACTTGAAAATTTGTTATCTAAAGGTTGGGTTAGCTTAATCAAGCTCCCATGATTCAAAATTCACAAAAATTTCAAGAAAATGACTTGATTACCTGAATTAATTTTGACTAATTGCATTGAAGAAAACTTGAAAATTTTCCTTTCTCTCTTCAAGCATGAACAATCCAAGAAGAAGAAAATAAATGATTTATTGTCTCCCAACTCACACTTTTATATATATATATATATACGCACACACTTAAATTAAAGATTAATTAAGCTTACTTAATTGACTACACATTAGTAATAAATATCATTTAACATGTTTAATGGAAAATGGATAGGAATCATTGTTCTCATCAACTAAGTCATGAGATTTTAACGGTTTAAATAACCATTAGGTCCTTTGGTTAATTGCTAATTGCGTCCTCAAGCATTTTCTTAATTATAACTCAATAATAATTTCACTTTTACAATTTAGTCCTTATATTTTAATTAATAATTTTCTCAATTTAATTTCTTGATCATCCATTAATATATTTTCAATTTAAGCACGTAATTCTCATATTCATAATTTCGCTAACTCAGTTTACGGAATTGAATTTCGAAATCAAATTTTTCGACACTATCTAAAATTGAGTCGTTATAGATTGTAAGAGTATGCCACTAAATATGTGGTATAACAATATATCTTAATAAAATGTGATCTAAGTGGTAGCCTTAAAATGTTATTAAGATGAGTTTCAAATGGCATAAGTCCTTAAGGATGAAAAGCGGAACTAAAATGTGGGTTTCATAAAAAGGGACCAAATGTCTAAACTTGAAACATATACATTACTAGAACTATTAACAAGTCATTAAAGTGTAACTTGATCCCTTAATGCGGCAAATTCATATGATTGGGTTAAAACAATAAAATGTAACTGAAATGAACTTAGTACTATGAATAATTTGAAGGACTCAATGTTAATAAAGGCTTAGGATAAGGTTGTTTATCCTTGTTACTTAGTGAGCTTTTAAAGCTCAGGCATTAGTGGTTTAAAACATGCAGGTACGAACTTGTGGAGAAGTCGCTATGATAACTAGGGAGCACCACATCACCCCGACAACTTTTAAGCTTGTATTCAAATATTTGAATGCTATTTGTGTTGAATTAGGTGGCATGTATACAAATATTTATTAAGGTTGTAAGGTGGAATGACTTATTTAAATTCTTTATAGTTTTCTTAACCATTATGGATGTCATTCTATCTGTGTATGTGTTTATACTCTATATTTGAGTTGAAGCAAGTTTAAATTTTGAATTATAATATTTTGATTCACAACGAAATGGTAAGGTGATGTTTAGATATGTTTTTGGAGTGTTTTCAGCCTAATTTTCAGTTTGAGGAGCTCAAGATCCAATACCCTTGTCGAGGGTATCGCAATCGGATCAACAAAATGCTCCCCGGGATAATACAGGGACCTAGGTTCGAACCCCAAGGCCTTAGTTACTGATACCTAGGGTCCTAACGTTGCTGCTGCACTGTTTTGTGAAAAATGAGTCGGACACCTCCGAACACCCAAAAAAACGTTCCTAAATGGTTTTAAATTGATTTTAAAGCCTTCAAAATGTTTCACATTGTTTCTATGATTTTATTTAAATTGTTTGAAGTTTTAGATTTACAAAAATAATCTTTACATACCTCTACCCTGAAGACCCTAATTTAAGTCAATAAACACCAAACATTTAGTTTACATTTTAAATGGGTCCTAACATGTGTTCAGTGACCCAAAATGATTTCAAGTGATATTTTATTCTTCTTAAGTTGAGAATTCTCTTAAAGAAATTTTTTATGATCACCAAATGATGTTCTATTTAAAATAAAACTTTGATTTTAGTTTGAAAGTGCTCTGGTAACACCTCCCATTTGTATCGTACGTCAAGACGGGTGAGGGGTGCTACATGATTTCTTTTATTTTCACACAAGCCTCAAATTTTAATCTTGATAGTTTTTTTAGGGGGTTAGTTTGTCGGTCAATTATACATCTATAAAAGCATTGCAATACTTGCTATAAAAAAATAGTCTAATTTTGTACAACTCCGACAAGAGCATTGAGCTACCTTTGTAACTAATAAAAAGATATAAACTTTTAAATAGCTATCTTTGTAAGAAGGATGAAATCGGCTAACTTGACCATGTCAAATAAGTGCACATAATCGTGATGGTTTATATTTTTTTTATTCTCATCTATTGCAATTTTGGTGGTGAGCTGATGGTCCTAAATCCCATTACCTAATTTCCTATCACCTAAACCTAGCAAACTAAACATAAGTGTGTTACTTTTAAGGCTTGGAATCACCCTAAAACTGGTACACTAAATGTAAGTCTGGCACAATAAACTTGTGTTACAAGGTTGGCTCGGAATCATGATTCGGGATGTTAAGCATAGAGGTGCCAATACCCAAATTTATCATTGGGGTTCTAGTAAGTTGACAACCATAGGATACGAACTGGTGCCAATACCCAAGACGGTTTATTGTTTTGAGTTATTTTCTAAGGCCAAATTCATTGTTTGGTTCACCAAGAAAGCAAAGGGTGGCCGGACAAAAAAAAGGAAATAGTTTCGTCTTCAAGCCATTTCGAGTGTTAGTACCCCTTTATCCGTCAGCTTCGTACCCTTAACAACAATGAATCGTCATATTTGAAATGGATGCTATGCACAATGTATATATGTTTGTTTGTAAATAAGTCCCTTAATTCATGTCGAAGTGTTTTGTGCATAATGTATTCACCATTTTCATCTTCAACTCCTCCATTAAGATGCCAATATTGCATCCTTAATTACAATGTATAATCATGTAGTTATAAGAACTCTAATTGTACTCTGAAAATGGAGTGCACCTGTGTAGTGATACACTTTTATATTGAGTAGTTCCTAAATGCAAATATGTATAACCCTAAACTCTTATAATTTTTTTGGATTTGTTTTCAAGTTGATTTTGCATACTTATTTGCTTCATCAATATCATAACCTGTGTTCTAACTTGCAAAACATAAACATAACCCAAAAAATTCAATAATTCTAATAGTTCACAAGTAAAAGTAATTATAAGTAACTAAAATTTTAATAAAAAATATTTTAAAATATATGAATTATTAAAAAATATAAAAGTGCAAAAAAATTAAAAAATTATATAAAATATACCAAATAATATGAACTACGAAAAAATAAGAATTGTAAAAATTATGAAAAATATTTACGAATAAAGAAAAGTATTAAGAATATTAAAATATTAATAAAATTTACAAAATATTATAAAAAATTATAAAAATTATAAATCAAAATAAAAATATATTAAAAATTATTTTTTTCATTTACTCGCTAACCAACATTTAATCCCTGAAATTATTTACTGTGCTCGCCTATTGTGTACCTACCCAAAGCTTGCTCTCATTTTGTCCATAGTTGATACAAGGGAGTGCTTTGAAATGCAAACTAAGGTAAAAAAAAAAAAAAAAGAGTTAAGAACGCAAGTGACAATGGAGAATACATATAAAATTATAGATATTTTTATTATATTTATATTTTTTTTGTAATTTTATATAATTTTTAATTTTCTGTTATTTTCTAAATATTTCGTGTAATTTGTAGTTTTTTTAATTTAATATTTTTATAATTTTCTATATTATTTTTTTCATAATTTATATATTTTTTATTTTTAATATTTTTGTAATTTTTATAATGTATATAATTTTTGAGTCATTTATTATACTTTTTATAATTTATATAATATATTTTTAATATTTTGTAAGTTTTATTACTTTTTAATATTCTAATAATATTATGTATTTTTAAAATAATTTTTCATAATTTTTATTTTTTGTAATTCATTTTTTTATAATTTATATTATTTATAAATTATTGCAGTTTTCTATATTTTTATAATAATTTTAATATTTTCTATATATTTAATATTTTTATAAATTTTAAACATTTTTTAAATATTCATAAGATTTTTTATTTTTAAAATTTTAATGCTTTTTTCAAATTTTTATGATTTATATAAATTTTTCATTTATAATTTTTGCACATTTATATTTTTCATTTTTAATATATATTTTTTATAATTTTATGATTTTCTATATTTTTCTAATAAATTTTATGATTTTTATTTTTTTAATTATCTTAAGTATAAAATACTAGATTTTGCCATGTGGCACAATCTTGACATGCCACAAGGAAAAAAAGCCCCCAAAGTAGTTGTCTTATTTTTTAACAGTCAAAGAACTTAATAAATTGAAATTTTGATGTTTAAGAGCTCAATTGAATGAAAAAAAATACAAACTTAATAAAAGTAAGGACAAAAAGTATAAAATTATTACTTTTCCATTTTAACTTTAGTCATCCTTTTCAATTTATTTGTCCCACTTTTCTTCATTTTCTTTATTTTTTTTTTTCAAAACTAATCAAAATGAAAGATAAATTTTCATTTTCTCTAACACCAAACCGATACTTCAAATCAACAATAACTTGTTCAAAATCATTATAAAAAACCTTTTTTAATTCTTCTTTTCAAAATTCCTAAGCAGTGTGTGGTTTTCTTTTCAAAAACCAATACTTCTTCACTTTGTTTTCATCATTCAATTTTAGTATCAAACCAAATAAGACTTAAAACTTTAAAAAAATCAAATTGCAAAAAAAAAAAAATGCAAAGAAGAAAAAAAAAGAAACAAAGAACCTTAAATAGCAAGTTTAGGCTTGGTGGTGCTCGAACAACACTACTAGTGCATGAAAGGTGTTGGAGGAGCACTAGTGGTGTGTGAACAATGTTGACTCAAGCCAAGTTAGGACTCGGGTAGGGGCTTGATTGGTGGAGTAAGGTGACTTGGGTAGGGGCTTCATTTTGGTGATGTGGCATTCACGTCGTCAACACAAAGACTCTTTTCTCGTCGTGACGTCGGCTGTTTGTCGGGACAAAGAACACTTCCTCATTGCGACGTCACACACTGTTTAGTCCAAAAATGCAAGGCATAACTCCACAAATCTCCACCTTAAATTGTATTTGACTTAACTTCCTTGCCAAGCCCTATTACGGGCCTAATTTGATCGTCGAAGGATACTCACTAAGTCCAATCAATGGTCGAACTTTGAAACTGGAAGACTCTTTGTCAACATGTCAATTGGATTGTATTCTGTACCAATTCTAAGAATTTGAATATCCTTTTGAATGATCACCTCTCGAACAAAGTGGTAACGAATGTCTATGTGCTTCATTCTCTCATGATTCATTTGATCTTTGGTGAGATGTAATGGCACTTTGACTATCACAATATATGATAGTTGCCCCTTTTTCACTTACCAATTCACTAAACAAACATTTTAACCAAATTGTTTCTTTTACTATTTTAATAATTGTCATGTATTCTGTTTCAATAGCAGATAAGGCTACTGTAGCTTGACTTGTAGTTTTCCAACTGATGGCACAATATCCAAAAGCAAATAGATAATCTACGAGAGACCTTCGATCTAAGTGTCCTACATAATCTGAATCAACATATCCGACTAAGCCCTTTGGGCTTCTTCCAAACTCTAAGCACATGCTAGAAGTGCCTCGTAAATATCTGAAAATCCACTCAGTTGCATGCCAATGTAACTTACATGGTTTTGTCATGTATCTACTAATAACACTAACTGCATGTGAAATATCGGGACAAGTACATACCATTGCATACATAAAACTTCCAACTGCTCTTGAATAAGGTACTTTTGACATGTACCTCTCTTCTTCTTCATTTTGGGGAGAATTTGAAACTGAGAATTTAAAGTGTGCAGCTAAAGGAGTACTTATCGGATTTGAGTCTTGCATCTCAAATCGCTTAAGGATTTCTTGATGTACCTTTGTTGCGATAAAAACAATTTCCCAGTACATCTATCCCTTAAAATTTCCATCCCCAAAATTTTCTTTATTGCACCTAAATCATTTATCTTAAACTTAGAGTTAAGCATAAATTTAAGTTTTACAATTTCAGATGGATCCTTAGCTGCTGTCAACATATCATCAACATAAATCAACAAATATATGAATGAACCATCATCAAGGCATTGTAAATATACACAACTATCATACTTACTTCTCGAAAAACCAATATTTAACATGAAGGAATCGAATTTTGGTACCACTGTTGAGGAGACTGCTTCAAACCATATAATGATTTTCTAAGAAGGCAAACATAATATTCCTTACCTTCAGTTCTGAAGGCTTCCAATTGCTGCATGTATATGTCCTTCTTATGGTCACTATGAAGGAAAGTAGTCTTTATATCTAACTGCTTTAACTTAAGATTGTTTGATGCAACAAGAGTAAAAAAGATTCTAGTGGACGTATGTTTCACAATGGGAAAGAAAACATCATGAAAATCAACTCCTTCCACTTGCTTGTAACCCTTTGCAACCAATCTTGATTTGTACCTAGGTTCGTTTGGACTCGAACCTTCTTTCTTCTTAAACACCCATTTGCAACCAACTATTTTCTTACCAATGGGTGATTTTACTAGCTGCCAAGTCTCGTTCTTTAAAAGTGATTCCATCTTTTCTTCCATAGCAACGAGCCATTTGCTAGAATTAGAGGCTTCAACTGCCTCAGAATAGCATGAAGGGTCGGTCAAATCAATGCTCTTTGCCACACTTAGAGCATATGCCACTAGGTTTCCTTCACAGTACTTCTGTGGTGGTCAGATTTCTCATTTTTTTTCTTGTTATTAGCCAACTTATAATTAGTTAACTGAGATGGTGAAGGTACCTGAGGGTCGGATAAAGTCCCAAATTGATCCGAAACAAATTCAATTTTGCGGGAATAAGAATTTTGTAGCATCATCGTTATGTCGCTTACTGTCTTGTTAGGATGATAATCCTGTTCATCATGAAGTTACGACGAAGCTTTTCGTGTCGTCATGACATTGCCCCATTTTTTCAGCTTTTGACTCCACCTTGCTGGAGACACTCTGATTTATTGTTTCTTTAAAGGTAAATGACCCTTTTTCCAAATGAATCATAGCCGATTCATTGAACTTAACATCTCTGCTAACAATAGTTTTGTTGGTTTTTGGACCCCATAGTTTGAAACCTTTCGTATCGGCAGAGTAACCTAGATAAATGCACTAGATAAATGCACTTCACAGCTCTTGGATCGAGCTTTCCCTGGCTAACTTTAGCATAAGCAGGACAACCAAAAATTCTAATATTAGAATAATTGAAAGGATTACCTGGCCTTATCTCCTTTGGAACTTTACCGTTCAATGCTCAAGGTGGAGATCGATTTACCAAATAGCTTGCCAAATTTACAGCTTCAACCTAAAACCCCTTCCCTAAACCAGCATTTGAAAGCATGCATCAGGTTTTTTCCAACAAGGTTCTGTCCATTCTTTCTGTAACTCCATTCTATTGTGGAGTACCTATAACGGTGCGATGTCTCTCTATCCCTTCATGTTTGTAGTAGTCATTAAACATGAATGAACATAACTCAAGTCCATTGTTTGTTCTCAGCTGCTTTACGGACTTCCTAATATATTTTTCTAACAGCATTTTCCAATGCTTGAAGATTTCAAAAACTTCGTTTTCCTATTTCAGAAATAAACTCAAACTTTTCTGAAATGGTCATCAATAAAAGGTAAGAAATATTTATTACCTCCTTTTGAGATGTCAGGATTCGAACCCCATAAATCGGAATGGACATAGTCAATAGCCCCTTTTGTTTTGTGAACTGCTGAATTGAAACTTACGTTTACTTTCCGTAAGTTTAGTGTTCATAAAAACCTAACTTACCAATTCCAGTGTCTTCTAGAAAACATTTTTTGCACAATGTTGTCATACTTTTCTTGCTTATATGACCCAGTCGCATGTGCTAGAGTTTGGTTGAATTGGAATCCATAAAGAAAGAATCACATCGTGTCGTCGTGACCTTGTAGTCACACGAGTAACTGTTGACCCTTGCAGAACGTAAAGGCTGCCCTTTTTTTGTCCTCTCATTACAATGAGAGCTCCATGAGAAACTTTTAAGCCATTTGACTCAATGACTATCTTGCAACCGTTAGAATACAAAATTCCCAATGAGATGAGATTTTTCTTTAAGTCGGGCACACACTTGATGTTTGACAGTGTCCAAATTATTCTGTTGTGCATCCTAATTTGTACGGTTCCTATGCCGGTTGTCTTACATGGAGAATTATTCCCCATCAGCATAACTCTACCTTCAACTGAACTGTACGTAAATAACCAGCCTCTATTGGGACACATGTGATAGGAGCACCTTCAATCTAGGATCCATTCAAAAGTAAGCTTAGAGATTTCACTCATTAACATTAACAAGAAACCATCACCTCTATCTTCGGCTACACTAGTATCAACAATTTTAACTTTCTGCTTATCTCTCTTGTCGTTTTTGACATCTTTTTAATTTTATTGTGCAGTTTGTAACATTCTGACTTGATGTGGCCCTTCTTCTTGCAATAGCCACATTCTTTGTCACGGTTTTTAAATTTAGATCTCACTCTAGACTTGTTTCGATTTGTCTTTTTGGATTGTTGTCTACCCCTTACAACTAGAACTGAGGCTTACCCATCTAACCTTTTGTTTGGGCCTAACTCGTAGTCGAGCTTATCTTTGCTCAATAGATTCTCATTCACGTCCTCAAATGAGAGATGATCTCTCCCATAAATCATAGCTTCCTTGAAAGTTTAATAAGAAGATGGTAAAAACCATAGCAATAACATATCCTGATCCTCGTCATTAATTTCTGCTTCGATATTCTTAAGGTCATTTAGAAAGGTAACAAACTCACTAATATAAGCTCTAATAGACTCACCTTTCGGCCATTCTGAACGTGTAGAGACGTTTTAATACTAACCTGTTGGCCAATGATTTTGTCATGTATAAGGCTTCTAGTTTCTTCCATAAAGAAGAAGTTGTTTTCTCCTTCAAAAAATCTTATAACACATTACTTGTTAAACATAATGGAATTATGGATAGAGCTTTTTTATCTAACCTATCTCATTTTAATTGTTCCATGTCAACGGTTTTCCTCTCTGTAAGGATCCTCTCAAGATCACTTTGAATCAATATTGATGACATTAGAACTTGCCACAAACTAAAATTTGCAATGTTGTCAAACTTATCGATATCAAACATTGATGCTGCCATCTTTAAACAGGTTGAATGCGAAAATTGAACTAGCTCTAAAACCAGTTTGTAGGGAAATAACCCGTGTAATGCAACGAACAAGTAAATAAAGTATAATCGAAAAGATCGAACATGCAATTTTACATGGAAAAACTCTTCAAATGAGGATAAAAACCATGGATAAAAGGAGATTTCACTATAATAAAAGAGAGTACAAAAGATGGAGAGAATAAAAGGAAAACTTGAAGCCCCAAAAGAAAAACCCTTCAAAACAAAGAACATAATTCTCTCAATCTAAATATTTGTATTGTATAAAACCTATAGCAACTAAGATTTATTTATAGGTTGAAATTCATAGCATATATGACTATAATAACCCTAGGTTAATTAGAGTTTAAGTGGGAAACTAAAACAAAGTTTAATAGGGAGAAGAAAGCTGAAAAACTTGAGGTGCACGTTGCCATGTCATGACGTGGCATTCTCGTTGTTGGGACGAAGACTCTTTTCTTGTTGTGACATCAGTTGTTTGTCGGGATGAAGAACACTTCCTCATTGCCACGTCACACACTATTTAATTTGAAAATTCGAGGCATAACTCCACAAAACAAAATGGTGATGATGCAGGGAGAAGAAATTATCTTTGAACGCAACAGTAATAGATTATTTAATCTATTTAATTTTGTTTTTTTTTGTAAAATTAAATTTTATATATAAATTTAAATTAACTTTTATATATTGTATATGAAACCATAATAATAGTCTTTTGAGTTAATGAAAATAGTTATTATGATTCCGTTTATTTTTAATTTGTCATTATAATATTTATCTACTATAAAAATTTAGGGATGAATATAAATCTGTGAAATTTTGATTTAAAACACAAGGAAAATTAAAAGGAAAATCAATCAAAAATCTTTTTGAGATTTTGAAGTCAAACACCACTAAAAATAATTAAAAGAATATTTGAAATTTTGAAAAACATTAGATATTTTTATTTTGACATTAATCAAAGTTAATATTTGATCCTCATTCATAATTATGAATAATATAAATTATCTCATTAGTCACTTGTTATTCTTATTTTTGTCATCCTAAAATTTCTAGTCAATCGTTAATATATCTCTTACACCTTTATTTTTTTCCTTATTCTTTTTTCTTCTTTTTCCCCTTTATTTTTTCTTATATCTTCTATCCTTTTTTTCATCTATTCTCTTTTAACCCAGAAACCTAAATTGTTGTCTCCCTTAAAGATGTTGTTGTTGTTTCCATTGAACCACCATTGGGGAGCTCAAAAGTAGAAAGACATCTCAAAATCAGGTCATATTGATGGTGAGGCCTCACAATTTTTGAGGATTTTTTTTGTTTTGAGAAAACTAATCTTATAGATTTTAAGATGGGATTTGGGCTTCACTTTGGTGGTTTTGGATTGACAATCTAACACCACAGAAGATGTCGAACGATCACAACAGTGACGGTGAGAAGCAACGATCAAGAAAGAAGAAGGAAAACAAGGAAAGTAGGGAGAAAGAAAAAGTGCCCCTCGGCATCCTTCATTGGGAAAACAACGCTCACCAGTGGTAGTTCGATAGAGGAAGCAACAATATTTTTTAAGGGAGGTGGCGGTTAGGGTTTGTAAGTTAGAAAGGAGAAGATGACAAAAGAAATAAGGAAGAAATAAAAAAATTGAAAGCATCCCATTTAATTTAACGGTGGAGTAACCAAACTAATCAATTTTTTTAACGAGGACAACCAAATTAACAAAAAAAAAAAAGAGTGAAACTACCTATATTCTTTAACACAAATTTTCTCATTCCACACTACTCCAAATCAAGGGGAGGAAGAAGAGTGGGGTAATCTACAAGTTCACATCACCAAATTCGTCTACTTAGCAATTAAAGGATGGTCCAAGTGCTGGTGGTTCTTCTCGTATTGGTAATTAAATAATGAGAGCTCTTCTGTTGGGTAGGTTGATGCTCTGACTCCCACAAAACCACCCAATTGTTCATGTCTATTTCAAAAGACCAATGATAAATGCCATGCACCAACTCCTTCCTTATCCGATCCTCCACCAAATGGCCTTCCTCTTTCTATTAGTAAGGTAAACGTGAATGTGCCCACCATTCTTAAATCTATTTATTGCATTGTCAATTTTACTTATGGGTCACTTATCTCCTTCATCTACTTATTTGATTCCATGTTTAGATTTTGTTTCAAGCTTTAAACCAATTTGTGAGTATGTGATTTTTCTTTGTGCTTTAAACCAATTTGTATTATCCATACTTCTACATATGCAGTAATGTCCAAGGGTTTTATCTTTCATTCATTCTTTCTCGGCCCAAACTGGAGTCTAGAGGGTGGGTTTTAAAAAAAAAACATTCTATTTTATAAAATATTTAAAATTATTTTATAAAATAGGAAAGGAAAGGTTATTTGGATAGTTAAAATTATTAAAGGAAAATAATTTTATTACTATTTATTTGGCTAACCGGTGGAAATGAAAGGAAAATTTCTTTTATAATGATGATTTTTTACAATTATGTCTTTCTATAAACTAATTTATATAGAAAATGAAGAAGATAAAAAAATAATTTACATCTTAAAAAATCCTTTTCATTTCCTTTCTCTAACTTTTACCCTAAATTAAGGTAAATGAAAATTAAGTATTTTAAAAGTCATTTAAATAGTTGATTGAGTATTAGTTCAATTGGCATGGGCATTGTTGCTAATGAAGGGATACGTGGGTTGAAACACATTATTCTCTTATTTATAGGTTGAGGTTGATTTAAAAAAATCAGTTAAATAAAATACCAATCCAAACGTTGTATAAGTGTGTAGAATATCTTTATTGTCTTATATTTATTTTAGTGGAAATATTATAATTTCAAAAATCCTTTACAATTAGCCCTTTCATTTCCTTTCCACTGTTTTTTATTAATTTTAATTAGAGTTGCTTAAGGGCTAGGCTAGGCCAGTTTCAAAAAAATTTAAGTTTACACCCATTTTTGGTTTGGCTCACTCAAAAAACCCATTTCACTATTTAAAAATTAAAAATATATATTTTTTGGGTATATTTCATGTTTATTTTACGATCCATGTTTGAGGTTAATAACTACATTTTCCAATAATGTCGACTCCAAGATTCGAACCTGAGTCGAGTCGAATCGACTTGAGGTACAAAAATTCTTGTCCAAGCCTGACCCAAATTAGGCTAGACCGAACGAACTACTTAACCCTTAAACAAGTCTAATTTTAACTATTCAACCATAATAAAATGTAATAATTTTTTTTTTGCTTTCCATTTTTCTATTTCTTTTTTTTTCTTTTTTTTTAATTCAAAATTGGTGTAAATTTTGATTCAATTCCATGATTTACCAATGGAAAAAAAATAAAAAATAAAAATAAAAATAAAAATCTATGTTATACATTGAAAAAACCCCTAAGGGGTTGTATATCCATTAGTGGAATTTTGTTCCACTAAAAATGTCTATTACTCAATTTATAATAATCTATACTATTAATACAATTTTTAATTGAGTTGATGGCATATGTTAATTGAGCATTAACTCCGTTAGAAAATTACAAAAATAATCTCTCATATTTAGAATAAGTTATATTATTTAAAGGTATTTTAATCATTTTAATTTTTAAAAAATAATAATATGAATATGATGAGATTTGAACTCATTCATATGCATACACATACGTGTGATAGAGTTTCTATTAATAATATATTTAATTAAGTTGTTGTCACAAGTTAACTTGGCATTGACTTAAAATAGATGATAACATAATGATAAATAATTTAATCTAATTAACGAGAGTTCTAAAATGAAATTTGGCCAAAGAACTAAATTGGCTTGGTGTGCAATGTATTATAGATTAAGAATTTGGTTGAGTTAAAATCACTCATTGATCGAGTCCCAACTTAGTTATAAAATTTGAACTAGAGAGATCATAATATATATTTACTAGTTTAGCTTTTATCATTTTTTATCGAAGTTACATTTGTTTTCTATATCAAATTTTTTTGTTAAATTTGTTAGATAATTTTTTTTATTTAAATAGTGGTTGTGTTAGGGATGGCAAAACTCAAATCATTTGATGTATTTCAAATTGATTCGCTCCGAAGGGAACAAATTATTTTTTTGAAAAGTGAATGCAAGATAGGGTGAATTTTTTTTTTATTTTTAGATAATAGATATGGAGTGGTTATGTAAGCCTTGCTCCGATCTACTATATAACAATATTATTTTATCCTTATATATATAAATTATTAAAAGGATAAAAATGTAATAACGTAATATAAAAATTCTATATATTTTATGTTTAAATAGTTTTTTAAAGAATTATGTTTAAATATTTATTTCATTTTAAAAAGTTGAAAATATTAAAAATAACTAACAACAATTAAATTAAAACGAAAAAAGATGGGATAAAGATGAATAAATCCAACATCTATGGAGTTAATAGTGATTTTCAAAATTATAATTTCATAATGGGATGAAACGAATGATGAAACATAATATGTTGTTTCACCCTTGCCTACTCCATTACCCGTCGTTCTATAGCAATTCTCATATGTGCCACTAGTTTAATGTACTTTTCTCCAAATAAAATTATATGTAGGTTTCTTCAAAACGTATAATGACTTATTTAGCTTTTAAGTTTAAAAAATAAAAGTTATTTTAGCTTTCCCTTTTATTTTTCACTTCTTTTAGCCCATCAACTTGCGTTGTTTGTCAAATTACCACAAAATGGATGGAAAAGTTCATATGTATACCATATCAGTAATTAATTAATTTTTAAAAATTAAAAATAGTTTTATAATTTTTAACGTTTTAATGATTTTTTAATTTTTCAAAAAATTTTTAATTTTTTGAATTTTTTAAGAATTAAAAATTAATTAATTGTTGACATAACATCTATATGGCAAGCCATGTGTACATCACGTCACAAAGCTAATAAACATTAATTTTTCATATATTTTGGAGTGATTTGATAAATAACGCAAGTTCAAATATTAAAATAGACGAAAAATTAAATAAAGGGCTAAAATGATTTGTCTTATAAAATTGGAGGATGCCTCTTCAAAAATTTCCTTGAATTTATCTCTTCACCCAAGCTCTCTCTTGCCTTCAGGCTTGCAGCAGACCAGGAAGTTAAATAAGGTAAATTTTGAAACCCTAAGTTTGATTTTAAGATCTTACTTGAGTCTCGAGATTTCGAGTTACGGCTCGGTTTGTTTTATCTGCTTTCTTCTGTATTTGATTTTCTGTTTTCGCTGCTACTGCTTGTTACTCTGTCTCACGGTGTATGAATGTTGCTTTTGTCAATTAATTTGATGTTTCAGAAGTATCATTTTTATTTCGAGGTGTAGGGGTTATTAAATGTTTCCTTGTTTATCTATATGTTTTGACCATTTTTATGGATGCTGCGATTAATCACTTTTATTTGTTCTGTGATATGATATAGCAAGTACTGAATGAATAGGAATCGGATACAAAAGTCGAAGCATATCATGTTGGGAGTAGAACAGTATCTTAATTTTCATTTGACAGAGCAAGTTGAAGATGATATGATAATTGTGTCCATGTTTGAGGTATGCTAACATCGACCGGTGCATCTTTCAATGGCTCTGTTGAATAGAAAACTTCATTCCGTTTTAGTTTCTTCATCAATCACCAACACTTCTTCATTTGCATTAACCAAAACCATCATTATCCCCTCCCAATTGCTCGTGCAATCTAACAATGACTCGAATGTTAGTGTCATCTCTGATTTATTCAAGAAAACCCATAACTGGGATACTCTCACTAGAACTTTATCTTCAGTGCAATTAACCCATTCCCTTGTTCAACAAGTACTGCTCCAACTCAAGATGCCCGAGCATGCACGATCAGCTTTAAATTTCTTTTACTGGTCTGCAAAGACCCAAAACTTTCAACACCAGATTGACTCTTACTGCATTGCAATTCATATTGTAGTTCATGCCCAACAATTAGCTGAAGCTAAGATATTGATCCAATCAGCTTTGAAAACAAGTGAATCCAATTCAACTAGATTTTGTCTTGTGGAATCTTTACTGGGTAGTTACAAAGTTGTTGATTCGAGTCCTTTGGTGTTCGATTTGTTGGTTCAGGCATATGCAAAGTTGAGAATGTTTGAAGATGGTTTTGAGGTTTCTTGTTACTTGGAGAACCATGGGTTCTGTTTGAACTTGTCAAGTTTCAATGCCTTGCTTCATGGGATGCAAAAATCTGGTGAAAATGCAATGGTTTGGAAGGTTTATGGGCATATGATTCGCAAAAGGAAATACCCCAATGAAATTACAGTAAGGACGATGATTGGTGCTTTGTGTAAAGAAGGGAAGTTGCAAGTTGTGGTGAATTTGTTGGATAGGATTCATGGTAAGAGATGCTCTCCAATAGTTATTGTTAATACGAATTTGGTGTTTAAGGTTATAGAAGAGGGTAGAATTGAAGAGGGTATGGAATTATTGAAGAGAATGTTGCAAAAGAACTTGATTCTCGATACCATTGCTTCCTCTTTCATTGTTTATACTAAATTGAAGCTCGGGAATTTGGAGTCAGCATGGGAGGTGTATGATGAAATGCCTAAGAGAGACTTTAGTGCCAACTCTTTTCTGTTTTCATCCTTCATAAAAGCATATTGTGAAAGAGGAAAAATTCAAGAAGCAGAAAACATGTTGCAAGAGATGAAAAATATGGGTTTGAAGCCATATGATGAAACTTTTAACCATTTGATCGAGGCATGTGCTAAAGCGGGCGAATT
Organism: Gossypium turneri; assembly: GCA_008044935.1. NCBI lineage: Eukaryota > Viridiplantae > Streptophyta > Magnoliopsida > Malvales > Malvaceae > Gossypium > Gossypium turneri. The sequence continues at coordinate 10,631,027 of CP032575.1, forward strand.
GGATGCTGGTGTGAAACACTTCGAGGAAATGATCGGTAGGGGACTCGTTCCAAGTTGTTCCAGTTTCAATGAAATGGTGAGAGGGCTGTGCGAAATCGGGGATTCAGAGAAAGCTAATGAGTTCTTAACTCTTGTTTTAGATAAAGGACTTTCACCTAATGAAGTCACATACATTCATCTTATGTATGGTTATGGAAAACAGGGGAAGATCCAACAAGTTCTCAAATTATACCATGAAATGGAGTATAGGTCACTGTCTCCTGGATCACCAGTTTTTAGAACATTGATTAGAGGTCTTTGTGACTGTGGAAAAGTAGAGGAAGCTGAGAAGTATCTAAGAAAAATGAAAGGTCGTTCTATAGGGTTGAGTGAAGAGATATATGAAGCTTTAATCACTGGTTACCTCAGAAATGGCGACAAAACAAGGGCTGCTCTCCTTCATAATGAGATGGTTGCAAGAGGAATGAAGACGATGAAAATAATATGAGCATTATTCAATTTTACTTTAGCATTTTTAACACTAAAGTAAAATTCATTTCTCTTTCTTTGTCGTTTAGTTTCAAGAAACCAATGAAAACGAGGATATGATCTGAAAATAATTACTAGAAATTCTATCACAAATGTATGTATAAAAATTATGTATTTAAAACACATGTATGTGTCTAAAAATAATATGCAATAAAAAAAAAATATGATTTGAAACTATTAATAATTTCACGTAGGCAATATGGATGAAATGAAATGAAAGATGCAGTGTGTGGATAAAAATTGTGTGATAATATTATAATGTACAAAAAGAATTAAAATGAAAAATTGGTTCTAGTGGTAAAATCGAGGTTTTATTAATGGATTTAAATCTCATTATTTACAGTTTTTATTGATTTTATTTAAAATACGGCGATTAAACATTTTAATTGTAGAAAATTGTCACCCACGTATTTGTATGCATAGCACATACCTATTAATCTTAATTTGGTTACATGCTAGCTACTATATACCTTGAAAGGGTAAAACTACTGCAAAATTTTGTGTGCTATATCTTGGATTGTATTTTAATTTCTTTATTGAAAAAATAAGTAAATTAGTCCTTATATATTAGATGAGTAAGCAAAACAATCCCTTTATTGAAATTGCACTTTTAAATGTTTATTTTAGTGTTATATATAATATAATAACAAATTTAGATCTAAACCTTTCCACCTTTATGAATTCGATCCTTACTATTTTATTGAAAATAAATTAGAAAATTTTGAAACTAATAAAGTTAAAGGATCAAAAAAGTCTTACAATTTTTTTTTAAAAAAATCAACTAATCCCTTTTAAAAACTTAAAAAAATTAAAAATCATAAAAAATTATAAACAAAATTTTAAAATTTTTATTAAAAAATAACCGACCCATTAAATTTGAATTTTTTTAAGGAAAAAAATTGGGATTAGATTTCGAAAATCTTATAACTATTAGACAAAAGAAAGTAGATTCAAAAACAAAGTATTATGAGGTTCAGTAATTTCTCCCACATTTTCAGGTAACTCTATAAACCAAAATGAATCATGTTCTAAGACCCAATCTTCAATAATTGTCACATAAAACACAACAAAGACGAGTGATTGATTCTCATAAACCAAAACGAATTAGGTTATAAAATTTGCAGGTAATTTCTTTTGGTTTATAGAGTTACCTGCAAATGTTGGAGAAATTACTGAAGTTGATAAGATTTTATTTTGAATGATCTTTTTCTTTTCATCTAATGATTATAAGTTTTACAAAATCTAATTCTAGATTCTTTTTTCTTTAAAAAAATTCTTAAAAAAATTATAATTAAAATGCTTATAACTTTTTTTATGAATTTTGTTTATAATTTAAATGATTTTTTAAATAATTTTTAAAATTTGAAAAAGGCTTAATAGATTTTTTTTTAATTTTGTTACTAAGCTGTCTTGAGCCTTTAGCCTTCTTAGTTTTAAAACATTTCTAATTACTACAAGTAAAAGAGTAGGGGTAGGACTAAATTTGTTGTTCTACCTTATATATAACACTAAAAAAAAAGCATTTTACGGTACAATTTTAACAAAAGGATTAGTTTGCTCACTCATCTAACATATAAGGACCAATTTGTCTATTTTTTAGTAGAGAGACTAAAATGCAATCTAGGGCATAGTATAGGGGATTTCTGGTACTTTTACCATCCTGAAAGTGAAAAGTTTAAACTTAGTGGCGGCACCATATTCTACTGGTATTGTACTGGAACTTGAAGTAAAATGCTTATTCATCATGTTTTAAGAGTAGATGTGATATTGCAAAGCAATGTTGGTGCATGCTAGGTCCACGAACAAGAAAATTAGAATGCTTTAGAATTTCTTGAGATGGTGTTAAGGGATAGATTAATTAGCTAAAATGGGGTTGAGTTGTTTATTAAATTCTGTAATTTTTGTTTTGTTTTCTTTATGCAATGTAGCATTTAGGGTAAAGACCTTTAATGAAATGGATCATTTTGATCATTTCACCCTGTAACCATTTTTCTTTTTTCCTTGTTCCACATGGCAATCTTTCTCTTCCTATATAACATAAGAAGGGGGAAAGGGACACACACGTCTTGGGTCATCAATTAAAAAATCAGAAAAGATTCCTCTTTCTCTCTCTTCCGTTCTCTCTCATTCTACTATGTTTATTTTCTTTATTTTTGGTTGTTCATATTTTTCAATTTATCTTGTACCAAACGTATCAGAGCTTGGCGGTTCTCATAGTTGGGGAAGGGATTTCTAAGCATTTGTAAAAAGAGGTTACTCACCTACAGCAAGAGTTCACCAAGTTACATTCTGAGTTTTCATAGTTGGGCAATCGCATTAGGGACATGTTTAAGGGATTGAAGGAGGAGTTTCATGCAGAGCTAAGGTCTGAACTTCAAGGTCAATTGCATGGGGTATTCAAGTAGTATTTGGGAAAAATTTCAACCTCTGATTAGGGAAAAAGAGTGATGAGCGATCCCCTACTAGGATCTCACCTAAAGGCCCCTTATTGCCACTACAGAGGGGAGATAGTGGATCTCAACACTGAGGTAACATAGAAGTCAATTCCAAACCTTCTAGACTGGAGTGCCCCTGCTTCGTTAGAACATATTTTAGAGGCTGGTGGGCTAAATTGGAGCAGTATTTCTTGGCTAAAAAGACTCATGAGAATGCTCAAGTGAGGTTGGTTATGTTGATCTTGGAAGGGAGGGACCTAGATTGGCATCACTTTTATGCTCAAAAGAAGGGTGGATTTTATATGCTGGAATTGGAGTCCTATGCTTAGATCCTCAAGGACAAGTTCAGTTTGCAAACTTTTCAAGACCTTATGATGGACTTAATGACTCTAAAGAATATAGGGTCAGTGGACCAGTACCATGACTATTTCATTAGCTTGCTAAATCAACTACACTTACCTAAACCCTATGTACTCAACATATTTATCAGTAACTAGCTTGCTAAATTAGTAACTTGCGTGCGAATGTGGGACAATATCTACAACTTTTAAAACCTACAACTTTGATGGAAGGTTTTCTTACTGGTAGACAGGTGGAAACCATTCTTAGTGGCTCTTCAAAATGAGGACTGTTGACAAGATAGGGTCCTAAAGCTAGAAACACCACACCATCTACACTGAACATTACACCACTATCAGCTTTGAACTCTAATGTCTATAAAGTAGCACTTTCTTCACCTAAAGTGAGTGTAGGATTAGTACATTGGGGATCAACTACAACCTCAGGGCAGCCTCGTGGAGTACCTAGATCTCTATCTCCTGCTGAAATAGAGGACTGAAAGAATAAAGGACTTTGCTATTGGTGTGGAGCAAAATATGTTGTTGGCCCTAGGTGTATGAAATCTAAGTTGTACTAGTTGTTGTTAAAACCTGCTACAGAAGGAAACAGTGAAGAGTTTCAAGAATGTAGTGATCAATTAGAAGATTTGAGCTTGGGGGAAGAACCTAACCTTGGTCCATTGTTGTCCTTATACGCTATACAAGACTCTCAAGGTATTCATAATATAAGGGTAACAAACCATATGGAGAGCACCAGAGTTATTGTCTTAATTGACTCTGGTAACACTCATAACTTCATAAGTGCTAAGTTGGTGAAGCAATTATCTTTACTAGTGAGCCCTATCAACAAGGTGAAGGTAACAATAGCTAATGAAGCTATCTGGATAGTAAGGGAATCTGTGAGGCAGTTCATTGGAAGGTGCAATCTACTAAATTTTACATTGATTTTTATCTCTTGCCCCTTAGAGAATGTGATATGGTCTTAGGAGTGTAGTGGTTGTTGTCCATTGGGATTATTACTTGGGAGTTCAGTTCCTTAGTTATAAAGTTTGTGTACAAGGGCCAAATCTATTTTTTGCATGGCATTCAATCGGGAAATATCCACTTAATAGAGGGCACTCAAGGTTTAAAGTGTTTTTATATGGTAGGTGGAACCCTAGGACCCTATACCATTATGGTGTCTGCTCTCGTGCATCCCTTCTTAAGGGCCATGACAATGTCTATTCCTGATATTCTACAGCCATTATTGGAAGAATTCCAGGATATATTCCAAGAGCCTAAGGGCCTACCATCTCCAAGGCTTCAAGATCACAAAATTCACTTGAAGGACAAGTCCATTGTGGTTAAGTTGAGACCTTATAGGTACCTTTCCATAAAAAAAAATGAAATGGAAATGATGGTACATGAAATGTTGCAAGCTGGTATCATCAGAGATAACAACAATTCTTTTGTTTCTCCCATAGTAATGGTGAAAAAGAAATATGGCACACAGAGAATATGCGTAGACTACAAACAATTGAATCAGTTAACCATCAAAGAAAGATTTTCAATACCTCTCATTGAAGAACTGCTAGATGAATTGGGGAAGATAGCGGTGTTCTCCAAGTTGGACCTTCAATTGGGCTACCATTAGATTAAGATGTGGGAACCTGACATCCACAAGAATGCTTTTCAAACACATGAAGGGCCCTATGATTTCTAGTAATGCTCTTTGGTCTCACCAGTGCCCCATCCATATTTCAGGCCCTTATGAATTCCATATTTAAACCCTTCTTGAGGAAGTTTGTGTTAGGCTTTTTTTATGATATACTTGTCTACTTTTTTACATGGTAGGATCATTTAGTCCATCTAAGGAAGGTATTTGATATTCTGAGGGCTCAAAAATTTTTTGCAAAGAAAAGTAAATGTCATTTTGAGCCTGAGCAGATTGATTATCTGGGGCACACAATTTCGAATGGGAAGATAGCTATGGATAAATCAAGGATAGAAAGTGTGATTGTTGGAAGGTTCCTCAATCAGTCAAAAAATTGAGAGGGTTCTTGGGATTCTTAAGATGTTACAGAAGGTTTATCAAAGCCATAGGTCTATAGTTATATCCCTGGCTGAATTGTTGACGAAGGGAAGCTGGAATTGGTCACCTCAAGTTGATCAAACCTTCGTGTCACTCAAACTTACCTTGAGCTCAGCAACTATTCTTACTTTGCCTGATTTCCAAGTGGAGTTTTGCATAGACACCGATGTTAGTAATACTTGTGTAAGAGTAGTCTTACAGCAAAAGGGCCACCCCATTACTCATTTCAACAAATCCCTTGGCATCAAGCACCAATCCCTTTAGATATATGAAAAGAAGATGTTAGCAGCTCTGCTAGTTGTTAAAAAATGGCATGCATATTTGGTGGACCATCATTTTTGCATAAGGACATATCATTAAAGTCTAAATTTCTTTGAGACCAGCAAGTTATTACCCTTCCAACAAAGGTGGGTTGCCAACATATTGGGATATAACTTTCAGGTGACCTACAGAAAATGAAGCACCAACATGCTAGTTGATATGTTATTTAGATAACATCCTACTGAAGGGTTGTGTTGGCAATTGGGAAGTACCTCTATAGTTTCAGATTTATTGAATAGGGTACATAGTTCATGGAAATAAGACCATAAGTTCAAGAAACTTTGTGAAACACTGCGACATTAGCCTTCATCTCACCCAAAATACACTTGGGATGGTAAATTTTTTTTAAAAAAAAGGAAAATCTAGTGGTGGGGGTTAGATTTGGCACTGAGGAAAGAGCTATTCACCTATTTTCATGAAGAGGTTGTTGGTGGCCAGTCAAGTACCCACACAACTAGGCACAGGATGGCCATGGTGCTTTACTAAAATAGAATGAACATTGATATAAAAAGATGGGTCAAGGAATGCATGGTGTGTCAATATTGCACATACGATACTACTTCCTAGCCTGGTCTCCTCTAACCCTTGCTTATTCCCTCAAGGGCTTGGTCTAAAATCACCATGGATTTCATTGAAGACCTACCTTCCTCAAAAGGAGAAGACACAATATTAGTGGTCATTGATTAGTTAACCAATTATGGTTATTTCTAGCATTAGCTCTCCTGTATACTACTGCTTCTGTGGCAACAACATTCCTGGACAACATTTATAAGTTACAAGGATTGTCTGATGCCATAATCTCTGATAAGGATAGGGTGTTCATCAGGTCTTTTTTTACAAGAAATGTTTCAAAGGTTTGACACAAAAATCAAAATCTCAACAGTTTACCACTCAAAAATCGATGGATAGTCAAAAGTGCTTAACCGATGCCTTGAGGGTTACATACGTTGCATGACAGGTGAAAGAGCAAGAGATTGGTTCCATTAGCTCCCTCTTGTAGAATGGTGGTACAACTTCACCTATCATTCTACCATTTGAACCACCCCCTATGAGGCTATGTATGGGCAACCTCCAACTCAGTATCTCCCATATCTAGCTCGGTCCTCTAAGATCGACAGTGTAGATTGTAGCCAACAATAAAGAGAGGTCGCTCAACAATTGCTCAGGTATTACTTCAAACATGCCCAAGACTGTATGAAACACTATGCAGATAGAAGAAGTGACAGAAGTTTTTTAGTAGGGATTGGGTGTATTTGAAACTACAGCCTTATTGACATCATTCTTTGAGAAGGGTTAGAAATCAGAAACTCTCTCCAAAAATTTTTGGTACATTCTTGGTTACGGCCAATGTAGGTGAGGTCACCTATACCCTACAACTGCCTCCTGACACTAAAATCCATCCAACCTTCCATGTTTCTCAACTCAAGCGCCATAGTGGTCAACAACCTGCCTTTGCCACACTACTACCTATGAGGCCTGAAGGAATGTTACTAAAAGAACCATATTGATTTTAGATCACCGCATTACCAAAATAGGTCATCAGGCTTTCATTGAGGTCTTAGTTGAATGGGCAAACTTGTTTCCAAAAGATGCTTCTTAGGAGATTCTGTCAGTCCTCCAACAGTAGCACCCAAATTTTAATCCTTGAGGATAAGTATCCCTTGATGTAGGGAGCATTGTTAAGGGATAGATTAATTAGCTAAAAAGGGGTTAAGTTGTTTGTTAAATTCTATTATTTTTGTTTTGTTTTCTTTATGCAACGCAACGTTTAGGATAAGGGCCTTTAATGAAATGGATCATTTTGATCATTTCACCCTGTAATCATTTTTCTTTTTTTTCTTGTTCCACGTGGCAATCTTCCTCTTCCCATATAACAACAGGGCGAAAGGGACACACACATTTTGAGTCATCAATTAAAAATCAGAAAAGGTTCATTTCTCTCTCTCTCTCGTTCTACTTTGTTTTCTTCTCTATTTTTGGCTATTCTTCATATATTTCAATTTATCCCATACCAGACGGATGGAATTACCATGCATAAGCATAGATTGATTATAGTAATAAAACCCAAATATTGCCACCAAATCATAAATACAATCAAACAAGGAAAAAAATTGTTTTCCAATTAAATATTCACTTCTATTTTGGTATTTGAATTACCAGAAACACTCTTCCAAATAAAAAAAAATTAAAACCTAGTAATGAAATTTAGAAAACAAAATAAAACAACCCCAAAAAAAATTGTGATTGATGGTGGGAGATTAATAGAAGAGAGATTTGCATGTATGGATCTATAGCTTTTGGTGGGGTTTTAGGACAAACTGACCAAAAAAAGTGAAAGAGAAGGTGGAGATTAAGCTTTGGAGAGGAAGATATTTGAGATAAAGTGATGACTAAAGAAAAAAAAAGACAGAACTAGATAGAACTCCAGAGAAAAGAAAGAGATAAAGTTTATCGATGATGGGTAAAGGCTTCAAATTAAAGAAGCAAGGTTGAGGACAGGAGGAAGCAGAGATATCTGGAAAGCTCTGTTTGATGCTAAAAAATGAAACCAATGGTCATTTTTCTCCCCTTAAATTTGTTGTTTTCAAGTGTCAAAAAATTTGAGACTAGTCTGGAAAGTTCCTATTCTTTCTAGCTTTGGGAGGCAATCTAGTCTTGGGCTAGGTTAGAGTTATTATTTTATTTATGTTTTGTGTGTTTTTCGGAGTACTTTGGGCAGCCCAAGCGTTTGGTCTTGGGTACTAATTTTTAATTAATTTTAATCCAGTTGATATTATTTTAAAAAATAAACTTTTATAGGTGGGTTTTTAATAATATTTCTTAATATTTAAATATAATAAATTAAATTAAATATGATTTTTAGATTTATTTTTAAAATTAAAAAATAAATCTATTGTTAACTAATGTTTTTATTATTAAATATAAAATGTTAAATTATTTAAAGATGTTATGAATATCTTATTTAGTGGATGTCTATCATGATCAAGATAAGGTTTTAATGTACTTTAAATTCTAATAGTTATTAGAATTAGATCTCTACTTCTTTTATACTTCTTATGCCTATAAATAGAGACTCTAATGAAGCATTGTAATCATCCTTTTGATCAATAAAGTACATCCTATATTGCTTTCATATTTTTTTGTTCTTTATTCTCTCCATCTCTCTTTATTTTATAACACGTTATCAGCACGATTCGTTTTTATTGTATAATACGGTTGCTCCAAATCTGTTGCTCAAGTTGTTGTTGATTGCCTTCTAAAGCTATTGCAATTGCAGTCTTCAATTAAGGCCTGTGCACTATGGGTAATCATTAGAGCCTTTAACCACTCAAATCTTTAGGTATATTTTACTATGATTTATTTATTATATCATGTTTATTATAATTGGAGATTAATCATGCAACATGAATAGATGGATTTTGATTTGAAATCCATGCATGTTTGCGGTGGTGATTATGAAATAAAAAATCAATGGAGACGTTTAAAAGTCTATCCTACTAGATTTGTTACATTCCCCGAAAGCAAACATAAAATATATATATAATCATGAACCACTAAAAGTGGGAACATAGTAATAAATAAGAGAGTAATAAGAGTTCTCAAGATAACTCTTTAAAGGGTAAAGATAACTTATGTTATCAATGTGATATGAAAGATTATTGACCACATATGTGTCTTTGAAGAAGGATATGAGAATGTAGTAATGAATTCTAGCATTACAGATAGAAAATATTTATCTTATTTGGTACTGAAACAAACAAATATTATTCCAATAGTTGATAGTATAAAATTAGTTGAAAGCTCTAGAAGAGCTAATATATTAATATCTTGTTATGGTTAATTCATTGATTTTAAAGGATATTTGTAATGGATCTTATATTAAGATTATGAATGAGGAAAATACTATATTTCATATGAATCACTATTGCTATAAATATCTATTTTGAAAGGATGAAAAAAAGATGATTGGGTTATTAATTTATATTTATTTTATAATCTTTGTAATATTCTTTTGTCATCATCCCCATGAAGGGGTTAAAAGTAAAATATTTTACTGTGAAAGATCTATATGAGCAATAAAATATGATAATTCTATCTAAAGCTCGTTATGGTTGGATGCACCTGTAGTTGCAAAAAAAAAAAAAGATATTTGAAGATTTTGGCATATTCCTTGAAACGAATATTGCATATAATTATTTGGAAATTATATTTATTTTGTTGAGTTTGTGACATTATAATATTCACATTGATTTAGACATTTCTAGTAGTAAATGTCATAATAGCACTTATATGTGGATACAAAGTAAAATGAATGATAATAAAATTATTAATTTGTTACAATTTAGTACAATTGAAATACGTGTTAAAGTAAACCAGAAGTTTACTTTTACAAATACATATACTACTTGGAGTGACCAGTTAGACTATCATGGATCATATAGGATGCGAAAATTAATTAAGAATTCATATGAACATTCATTAAAGAACCAGAAGATTTTTTAATTTAAAAGAATTCTCATATGTTGCTTGTTCTCAAAGAAAATTGATTGTTAGAAACTTACTAGCTAAAGTTGATATTTAATGTCTTGTATTCTGAAATGAATATGGGCCCATTCATCCACCATGTGGATGGTTTTGATATTATATGATTTTGATAGATGCAGCTACAAAATAATCACATATATGTTGCAACCTATCATTTGCAAGATTGTTTGTTTAAATAATTAATTTCTATCATGCAATTAAGACAATTTCATCTTGCTAATAATGAGTTTATATCTCAATCTTTTATTGATTGAGTCTGAAAAACTTTTGTAAAATTTTACGCATAATGGTTTAGAGAAATTATAGATTGAACACCTCTGATTAATGTCTAAACCATGACTTATGAGAACTAAACTTCCTATTTCAACATGAGGTTATGTTGATTTACTTGTTGTACGCATCAAGCCAATAAGTTATAAATACTCCCCATTACAATTGGTTTTTGATCAAGAGCTAAATATTTCTCATCTTTGAATTTTTGTATGTGCGTATATGTTCCAATTTCTCCACCACAATGCACAAAGATGAGTGAATCCTCAAAGAAAGTTGGGAATATATTAATTACAAGTTTCTTTATATTATCAGATGTTTTGAATGTATTTAAGATTCAATTATGACATGATTTGTGATTACAATGATTTGACAGTTTTCCCGACATTAAGGGGTGAGAAATAATAACTTAGAATGAGTTAGGGGGAGAATAATTTGAACTAGAAGTTCAATAAGGATAACTCATTACAAGTTAATAGTTAGATGTATTTACAAACTTAATGATAATAACGAAGTGTTATATACCATATAATATTTTAATTTGAATCAGAGTCCCACTAGGACAATCAGTTAGAATAAATAATAAATTGATCTGTTCCAAAGATGAAAATTCTTCTAGATGGTAATATAATGGAGGCGGGTGTTCCAGAAGAGACCCGAGACATGACTAATAATTAAAACTTCAGAAGAGATTCCAGTACCTGAAACTGAATTTTAAAATAATAAAAATAAGAGATCTTGATAAGTTATGTCAATTTGAGAAAATGTGAAACTAATAATAAAAGTGGTCAACAATGATTTTTTTATGCAATATTATTATTGAAATAATGATATAAAAGGAAGGTCTTGAATAAATCTATTGAGAAATATAGATATAGAATAAATTGATCAAAATAGAGAGACGCAACTCAAGTATAATTAACTTCATGGAGATTTTGGACCAGTAGTCCAAATATCTAAATGTATAAAGCTAGTGAGGGTTCAATTGAAGTAGTTTTGCAAAAGCAAAATAAAAATATGAAGTTTTTCGCTAAGTCTTTGTATTGATTATGAAAATATATAATATTCTTTTTGTGATGGATGCAATAACCTTTAGATATATTATTAAATTGACAATTCATATTTAACTTGTGTCTAATGGTTATTGTTACAACCTTTTATGAATCACTATATAGTAAAGTTTATATTAAAATCCTTGAAGGATTTAGGATGCTAGAAGCTTATTCAAGTTCTCGAGAAATTGTTTATTTATATAAATTGAAATAACTTGAACATATGTGGTAAATTTGACTTAGTGAATAGGAGTTGAAGGAGGATTATTAAATGATCCAAAATACCTATTTGTGTTTTTATAAAAGAATCATGATTAAAGTTTGTCATGATTATTGTTGAATCTCCCAAAGATCTCAAAATATATTTCCCCCAAATTTCCCTCACTCATGACTTTTAAAAGAATGGTAATATAAATGATTAGCAATACATTCAAATAATAATTTGAAAAACTAGTATTCAAGATTGAATACGTAGAATATGAGAAAATATGTTATGTTTTCATGAGGGGGAGTAAATACGCATTGCACTCTTTTTCCCAAAATCGAGGTTTTGTCCCATTGGGTTTTCCTGGTAAGGTTTTTAATGAGGCAGCATATTATTCGTATTATAGATTGTGTACTCTTTTTCCTTCATTAGGTTTTTATCCACCAATGGGCATCCAAGGGGGAGTGTTATGAATATCTTATTAAATGGATATCCATCATGATCAAGATAAAGTTTTAATGTGCTTTAAATTCTAATAGTTATTAGAATTAGATCTCTACTTCTTTTATACTTCTTATGTCTATAAATAGAGACTCTGATGAAACATTGTAATCATCCTTTTGATCAATAAAGTACATCCTCTATTACTTTCATATTTTCTTCTTTATTTTCCCCATCTCTCTTTATTTTATAACAAAATATTATTTTTTGACAGAATACTTATAAAAGTATTAAGAAATAAATCATATTTTTTAAGAATAGTATATTAATTATACTATTAGATATATTTATAATATATGTTACCAAATTATTATATTTAATTACAATATTAAAAAAATTCTAGATATATTATTTTTATGAATTATATTAATTAAATTAAATTTATATAAATATTTAACAATAATTGAATAAAAAACTTATTAAATTTTATTTAATAATAATTATATTAAAATATGATTAAATTATTAATTTAATATAATTCTATTAAAATTCAATAACAATAACAATAATCATTTACTTAAAAAAATTTTGATAAGGGTTTCTGGTCATGTTAGCTTTTTCCCTTATGTGATTACAATATCTATTCCATTTAATCAAGCACAAGAATACTAGCGATCGAGAAAAATAGAGCATTATTGGCTAAATGGAGCTGGAGATTTGCGATCGAGAAAAATGTGTTGTGGCAAAAAGTTATCCTAGCAAAGTATGGTTTGAGCTTGCAACAGTGGCGATTTAGGACTACTTGTACAAAAGATATGTCGATTGTTTGGAGAGGTATTGTAGAGAATTCTAAAGATGCCAATATGTCTAAAAGGGTAGGGAATGAAGCTTTTTGTTGGCGGGTTGGGAATAGAAGGACGGCGATGTTTTGAGCTGACATATGGTGCAATAATTATCCACTAAAATTGGAATTTCTAAGGTTGTTTCGCTTAGCAAGACAAAAAGGAGGTACAGTAGCAGATTACTCGAGAAATAATGGATTTAGCAGAGTAAAGTGGAGCGAACTCTTTACAAGATCCTTATTGGAAAGAGAGGAAGAGATGCTTCGTAGATTGGAGGATAAAGTGAGTAGCATGGAGTTAGTTCCTGGGCGGAGGATCGGCTTTGTTGGGTACACGATAGTAATGGGGAATTTATCGTAAGGAAGTGTGCTGAATTATTGATAATAGATGGAGTGGTTGATATAAATTTTGCTTTTGACAAAATATGGAAATTAAAGGTACCACCGAAAGTGCAAAGCTTTCTTTGGATGCTCGCTATTGATAGAATTCCTACAAAGGAATTTTTTGTCAAAAGAGGGGTGAAACTTCAAAACATCTCGGTCGGTTGCCCATGGTGTGAAAGGGTTCCGGAGAGAGTAGATCATTTGTTCTTCAAATGCAAATTTATTGAAGGACTTTGATATAAAATTTTCAATTGGTGGGAGGCTGAATGGGAACCGGTAGAAGGATTTGATGAATTATACTCATTGTGTTATAATATGAAATTGGCTAGAATCTAGAAAAGCTTATGGTTGATATCAATTTCGGCAGCCTGTTGGACAGTATGGTTGGTAAGAAATGGACTTGTCTTTCAAAGAAAGATGATGACCATGGAAACTTTGATTTTTCAATAAAAGATGAGGGCATTGCTGTGGATAAGGTCTGTCTATGATGATTTATTGATGTAGGAGAGCTCTTGGTGGATTTGTTCATACAGGTGCAAGATAGACACAATTAAATCCAGATCATCCTCATCAATATGGTGCCCTCCTCCGCAAGGATGTTTAAAGTTCAATGTATGTGGGATAGCAAATGAGGATAGTGTAGGTTGTGGAGGTGTTTTAAGAGATATGATGGGTGTTGCAAGAGCTCTATTTTCAGGTCCTATTGCAGCAAATGATGCTGATTCGACAGAGGCAATAGCGGTGCTTTTAGCATTGGAAGTATTTATATCTCTGGAATGGAAGATAAATGACTCACAGTTTATAGAAATTGGTTCAAAAGTGGTGTTCAATTGGTGTGCAAACAAGTCGATGAGACCATTGTCACTACAATCAACATTTACAGATATTGAGAGGAAAATTGAGAAGGTATGTAGTGTTGTATTTTTTATGGCAGAAAAGAAAGGAAATGAAATGGCCTCAAACTTGGCGATAGCAGGTATAAATCGTGGAGACATGTTTAAAGCTAGGTGGTGAGCATTAGATTTGATGTCAAATGTTAGTTTTCAATTGTTGAAAATGTTACATTATGGGACGCTGTAAATTTGAACTTTTGAATGTCGTTCTTGTTGTATTTACAGCAGGTTAGTTCGAATGAAGAAAAACAAATATTTAGTAGGCTTTTTATTAGTCAATTTGGATTTTGCTAATAGAAAACTAAAATATTCATTAAAAAAATGGTTGGTTGGAGTTTAATTTAGATATTTCTTAAGTTAGGCAATTAAAAAATTGACTTGATTGGCATTTTATGTAGATATTTCATAAGTTTCTAAAGTCAATTTTTAAAAAATCGCTTACTTCGCATTTTATGATGATATTTTATTCAAATATTTTTAATGAATATGAAATGTGAGTTTTGCTATTAAATTTTGGATTGTGTTAATAGAAATTTAAAACAATACGAAAATTAAAAATGATGAAATTAAAGAGTTTTAATAGCGAGTTCTAGCTCCAAATGTTGGCAAATATTAGATTGAAATAATATGTGAGAGATTTGGAAAGGTGATACGATTTTTGTAAATGAATGTGAGTTTCATACAAAAATACGTTAATAATTGAGTGATTAATTATGTAATTTATCTTAATTATTGTTGACAAACATGAGGAATGATTATTTTTATTTAAGAAATTATACTCATCAAATTCAAATTACCATTTAGTTTAAAATTTTAAAATATTTTTTTAATAAAGGAAAAAGAATTGTCAAATAGTTGTTTCTATACATAACTATCAAACTTTTTGGAAGCTTTTTTTTTTTTTAATAAATAATCATTTATTCATTATATAGATAAAAGGTTGGCAAGAGTGCAAGACTCATAGTTACAAACAAACCACAAACATCAACACCAAATGAAAGGAAGAAAAACACGAGTACAACATATATCTTAGACCATTTGACACGGCTAACCAATTGTAGTAATATGAACTTATGCTATTGGATACGAAGCTTTCATGGCGATACCACATAAGCCACCTTGCGTTTCCACATTCCTTTGAATCTTCATATACCCATTTTCACCCCAACTTTGTCCCCATGAGTTCTTAATCAACCAATAGTTTAAACCTTCTTCACTTGTCCCATATCCAACAATGGTGACAGCATGGGTGAGAGAATTTCCACAATCTCCAGTAAACACTCCACCACTGTATAAATGAAAGTCTCGTCCAGTGCCTTCAAGTGCAACCGAGACCGGTTGATTCGCGACGGCCTTAAGCAATGCTTCTTCGTCGTTTTCAGGTACCATTTGATAGCCACTGATGGTGGCAACTTTGTTTATCTGTGTGTCGCAAGTTTCTTGCATTTGTTGATATGGGTAGCTTTTTTCCGTGGTTATTCCTTGGTTTTGGCTAATGTATTCGAAAGCATTCATCATCCAATATCCTGTTTTGCAACCTTGGTTTCTGATGCAATCTCAGATAATGGGATTAATTTACCAGTTTTGATTTTGATTAACCCTTCAACGGCTGCCACTGCTGAAAATGCCCAACAACATCCTGCAAAGTAAACCAACAAATAACCCTTTTCAAGTATTAGTGAATAAATAAATGCTTGGGGGAGCAATATATATAATTATTTTAAAATTTTAATTAATTTTAGTGGTACGTATCAACTGGAAACAAACTCAGTTGTAAAATTATTAAAATACTCTAGTAACACTAATTTAATTATATGTATTATCGAGATTTACCACATTGACCCTGATTCTTAATATGAGTAACGGCATTTTGGTCCCTCCAATCAAAGTTTGTCGGAGCATTTGAGTAGTTTTCATACATAAACGATGTTGATTCGAACAATGTGGAATTGTTCGACATCTTGTATCCAGTGTGAGTTGCAATGAATTCATCCTGTGTCATGTCTGCAAATTCATTGAGGCCTAACCTAAAACTCCTATTTCCGCCATTGTTGAAGCTCTCAATATATTCCAAGTTGTCTTTGAATATATTTAGACGCTTCTCCTTCTCTAATTTGCTCTCATATTTTCGACTGAAATCAACCATCCATTGCTCATGTTTGTCAACAATGGTGCTTTCAAGACGTGTTCGACACATGGCAAGAGATACCAATGTCCCAAGAATTAAAAACAAAAACACATGGATTAAACTCATCATTTTTTTTTTTTTTTGCAATACAAGCAGAGATACTTCACTAATTTAAGGGCTTTTTTTCTTTGCTAATTGCTAAGTTGTGAAGAACTAGCACTCAATGAACGTATATATATACTACAAAAAAATTATTGAAATAAATATTTTTTAATTAAGTCATCGTATGAAAATTCAACTAAAATGCCAATCAAGTCTCTTTTTTTTTTTAAAAAAAAGGAAGAAAAGTTTTTTTTTTCTTAGCAAAATCCAAATTTGACAAATAAAAACTCTGCCATCACAATATAATATGAAAGAGAAAATTGTAATCTTTCTAATTGATGAACCCTACACAATATTTTCTAATTTTCTTTCTCTTGAATTGAAAATCGATTTTAGGAAAACACCCAAAGTTCACATTATGTTAATTACTACTACATATTTTCATTTTTTGACCTTTTAATCTCAATCATTTTGTTAGAATTGTAACTTTGTGAAATTATATACACCTTAATTATTTTAATAAGATTATGTTTTGTAATATAAATAGGGGAACGTAAGATTATGAGTGTAATATTATATTCCCTTGTTTGGTTTATCTGGATGAAATATAAGATTCAAATAATTAATTTACAGAATATAAAATTATTTAAAAACACATTATTAACGCTACACCACAATATGCTTTTAGCGGCATATTTTGTGGCGTTTGCATGACAAATGCCGCTAAAATTCGAGTATTAGCGGCACACTGAACTAAACGCCGTAAAAGAATATCATTAGCGGCGTTTACAACCACGCGCCGCAAAATTCCCTATCCAAAACGCAACGTTTTCGTCTTTATGTATGCAAGAGTTAGTGACGCTTCAAAAAACACGCCGCTAAAGCGTCTTCGCGGCGTTTTTCGATATGCGCCGCAAAATATCTAAATCAAAACGCATCGTTTTGGTCTCGATGTATCCTAGATTTAGTGGCGCTTTGTGATATGCGCCGCTAAAGCACCATATTAGCGGCGTTTCGTGAAAAGCGCCACACAATATCTTTACTAAAACGCGTAGTTTTAATTTTGATGTATACTTATATTAGTGGCGCTTACTAGAAAACGCCGTAATTGAATAGCTTTAGCGGCACTTGAGCCAAAGCGCCGCAACTTATCTTAACAAAACGCAGTGTTTGATCTTAAGCTATGTTACATTTAGTGGCGCTTATAGAAAAACGCCGCAAAAAATCTGAACCAAAACGCACCGTTTTGGTCTCGATGTATACTTCAATTAGTGGCGCTGACGTTAAAATGCCGCAAAAATATCTTAACTAAAACGCGTAGTTTTAATTTTGATTATATTAGTGGTGCTTACTAGAAAACGCCGTTAAAGAATAGAATTAGCGGCGCTTTAGCAAAAGCGCCGCAAAGTATCTTAACAAAACGCAGTGTTTCGTATTAAGCTATGTTTCATTTAGTGGCGCTTATAGGAAAACGCCGTAAAATATCTGAACCAAAACGCACTGTTTTGGTCTCGATGTATACATCTTAACTAAAACGCGTAGTTTTAATTTTGATTTATACTTATATTAGTGGCGCTTACTAGAAAAACGCCGTTAAAGAATAGCTTCAGCGGCGCTTTGGGTAAAGCGACGCAACGTATCTTAACAAAACGCAGCGTTTTGTCTTAAGCTATGTTACATTTAGTGGCGCTTACAGGAAAACGCCGCAAAATATCTGAACCAAAACGCATCGTTTTGGTCTCGGTGTATACATCAATTAGTACATTATATATTTAGTTTATCATATTTGGTTTAGGTTTAGGTTATTAGAGTTCATTATATAATGTTTAGTATTTTTAGATAATAGTTTAGGGTTTAAGGTCTACGATATAGGTTTAGTGTTTTCAATTTAGGGTTTGAGAGTTTGATGATTAAGGTTCAGTGATTATTATAAGTTAAAAAGTTTATCGTATATAGTTTAGGGTTTTAAGGTTAATCATTGTATTAAGTTTATTATTTTGTGAATATTAGAGTTTTGAGTTTAGGGTTTATGATGTAGGTTTTGGTGTCTTGGGTTTAGGGTTAGTAATTTGGGGTTTAAGTTTTGGGGTTTGGGATTAATTAGTATTTTAGGGCTTGATGCTTCTGGTTAACGGTTTGTAGTTTATAATTTAAGGCTTGCAATACATGGTTTTGAGTGTAAGGTTACGGGTTTAGAGTGTAAGTTTTGTAGTTTAGGGTTTAAGAGTTTAAATTTTAAAGGTTACGGGTTTAAAGTTTAAAGGTTACGGGTTAAAGTTAGGGGCCTATGGTTTAGGGTTTAAATTTCTTTTTTCCACATTTAAGGGATATGCTAAAAACATTGGAAAATATATGTTAAAAATAGAAAAAAGTGAAATAGTATTATTTTAAATAATTTGAAAATAAGTTTAACCAGTAGTGGCATTTTGCGTGAAAACGCCACAAAAATTTATTGAAAGATAGCAAAACTGTGTCGTTTTGTCTTATTTTTTAGTGGCGTTTTAGTAAAAATGCCGCAAAAGGAGTTATGTTAGTGGCATTTTATCAGAAAACGCCACAATTTTGGTATTAGCCTCTATTAAACGTTGTCGTTTTTATGTAATATTTCAGTGGCGTTTTATTATAAACGCGGCAATTATGTTATAAGTGTTCCCTAAACGTGGTCGTTTTGTATCTTTGAAATTTTAATGCGTTAGTGGCGCTATTTATAAACGCCGCAAAGTTATACTGAACTAACGTAAACGGCGTCGTTTTTGTCGCGCAGAATTTCCTTAGTTTAGCCCCTCTTTGATTTCCCCAAATGCATTCCCTAATTTCCCATTTCGTATTCCCCCCAATTCCCCGATTTCATTTCCCCCCAATTCCTATTCCCCCAGTTTCCCCGATTTAATTTCCTTAAATCCCCAAATTCCCCCAGTTTCCTCGATTTAATTTCCCTAAATCCCCAAATTCCCCCAGTTTGCTTTAGAGGTCTCCGATGCTTATGTAAAGAAGGCATTGGGAAAAAGATGGAGAGACAATAAAAGTACTTTGAAGAAAAATTATTATAAGACAAAAATCACCCTCGATGAGAAATTGCAAAATGTCCTGCCGGGTATGTTGAGGTACCAATGGGAAGATGCGGTTAGATTTTGGCATTCTCAGAAAGGCGAGGTACGACGTACGTCCAAGCTATTGAAATTATTTTGGTTTATAGTATTTACTATTTACGTACTAAAAATTTTATAACGTAGGATCGTGAACGAGTTGGAAAAAGCAGCCGGCAGCAACAAAAATTCACTCACACAGCCGGGTCGAGAAGTTTTGCATGTGTAGCTGAGGCGGAGGTATTTTTAATTTTTTAATATTCTCAAATATGTATAACTTTCTATTAAATAATATTTTTACTACTATATTATAGGAACATTCGTCCGGTCAAAAAGTTGGACTCCTACAACTTTTTGAAATTACACATAAGAAGAAAGATGGATTTGCTATGACTCATTATGGTACGTTTACTTAATACGATTTCACTTGTTTTAGTTATTTATAGTGTTTATTTTCTAATGGTTTAATTCATTGCATGTAATGCGACTATTGTTATATTGCATTTGTTTTTTTTACTATATATTGCGTTCCTAACTATGTGATTTATTTATTAGGAAAAACTAAAGGAAAAAAAGACGGAGTACGAAGCGAT
The DNA here is from genome assembly GCA_008044935.1 of Gossypium turneri. Classification (NCBI taxonomy): domain Eukaryota; kingdom Viridiplantae; phylum Streptophyta; class Magnoliopsida; order Malvales; family Malvaceae; genus Gossypium; species Gossypium turneri. The sequence goes on from CP032575.1 coordinate 10,651,260, forward strand.
TGCTTCTAGTGATAGTTCTGTTCATCTTGAAGACATTGATAACCGAATTATTACTGAAGTTTTGGGTCCTGAAAAGTATGGTCAGGTTCGATTTCAAGGATCTTTTATCAGCCCAACCCAATATTTTGGATCCAGCTCGCACCAATACATGACTTCGGGGAGTCAATCTCAAGCTGAAGTTCAGAGGTTAAAAGACCAGATGGCTCAGATGCAAGCGACCACATTTGAGGTTCAAAGGAAATATGAAGAACTTCAGCAGCAACCTAAAGCAGAGGCGGCAGCGAGGGAAGCAGAGGCTACAGTGAGAGAAGCAGAGGTCGCAGCGAGAGAAGCAGCAATAGAAGTAGAGGTTCAAAAGAAATATGAAGAACTACAGCTACGACTTCAAAAAGATGCGGCGTCGAGAGAAGCAGAGCAGAGCAAAAAGTACGACGAACTTCAACAGCAGCTTCAGATTATGATGAAGATGTTTCAGAAGTCTCAACTTCCGCCGTCATAGTGTATGTTGCATAAATACTTTTAACGCTTTTGTAAAGAAAAGTATGAATTCACTTTTATTTATCAATTAATATTATTTTAGTCATTTGATTTGAAATATTATATAAATTTATTGTTTTTGGTTAGTTTAGATTTGGTTGCTTTTGATTTGCTGTTGCAGGATGGCTGAAAAAAACAAAAAATTTAATTTTAAAAAAATCCCAAAATTAGTGGCGTTTTTTAAAAAAGCGCCGCTAAAAGTCATATCAAAAGAGTGGCGTTTGTGAAATAAGCGCCACTAAAGAACACTACTTTTAGCGGCGTTTTTGAAGAAGCGCCGCTATAGAACATTACTTTTAGAGGCGTTTTCTTCCAAAGCGCCGCTAAAGAACATGATCTTTAGCGGCGTTTTTCCTAAGCGCCGCTAAAGAACATGATCTTTAGCGGCGTTTTTTTCTAAGCGCCGCTAAAGAACATGATCTTTAGGGGCGTTTTTTTTAAAGCGCCGCTAAAGAACATTATCTTTAGCGGCGTTTTTTTCTAAGCGCCGCTAAAGAACATGATCTTTAGCGGCGTTTATTTATGTAAGCGCCACAAAAGTTAGCGACGTTGTCATTAGCGGCATTTTTTGTGGCGCTTCTAGAAGCGCCGAAAATGGAGTTAGTGGCGTTAAAAAGCGCCGCTAAAGACCTAAAAAAATGCCGCTAAAAACCTGTTCTGCTGTAGTGTAATAAAATGGATTATTTAGATCATTTCACCCTGTAATCATTTTGCTTTTTTTCTTGTTCCACGTGGCAATCTTCCTCTTCCCATATAACAGCAGGGGGAAAGGGACATACACGTTTTGAGTCATCAATTAAAAAATTAGAAAAGATTCCTTTCTCTCTCTCTATTCTTCATATATTTCAATTTATCCCATACCAGACGGATGGGATTAGCATGCATAAGCATAGATTGATTATAGTAAAAAAACCCAAATATCGCCACCAAATCATAAATACAATCAAACAAGGAAAAAAGTTGTTTTCAAATTATATATTCACTTCTATTTTGGTATTTGAATTACCAAAAACACTCTCCCAAAAAAAAAAACTTAAAACCTAGTAATGAAATTTAAAAAACAAAATAAAACAACCCAAAAAAAAAAACTATGATAGATGATGGGAGATTAATAGAAGAGAGATTTGCATGTATGGATCTATAGGTTTTGGTGGGCTTTAAAGACAAACTGACCGAAAAAATTGAAAGAGAAGGTGGTGATTAAGCTTTGGAGAGGAAGATATTTGAGAGAAAGAGATGACCAAAGAAAAAAAGAAGAAGAGAGAACTAGATAGAACTCCAGAGAAAAGAAAGAGATAAAGTTTATCGATGATGAGTAAAGGCTTCGGATTAAAGAAGCAAGGTTGAGGATGGGAGGAAGCAAAGATATCGGTTTGATGCTAAAATATGAAACCAATGGTCGTTTTTTAACTTAATTTTGTTGTTTTCAAGTGTCAAAAAATTTGGGACTAGTCTGGAAAGTTCTTATTCTTTCTAGCTTTGGGAGGCAATCTAGTCTTGGGCTGGGTTAGAGTTATTGCTTTATTTATGTTTTATGTGTTTTTCGGAGTACTTTGGGCAGCCAAAGTGTTTGGTCTTGGGTACTAATTTTTAATTAATTTTAATCCAGTTGATATTTAAAAAAAAATAAATTTTTATAGGTAGGTTTTTAATAATATTTCTTAATATTTAAATATAATAAAATAAATTTAAATATGATTTTTAGATTTATTTTTAAAATTAAAAAAATTAAATTTATTGTTAAATAATGTTTTTATTATTAAATATAAAATGTTAAATTATTTAAATATGTTATGAATATCTTATTAATTGGATGTCCATCATGATCAATATAAGGTTTTAATGTAATTTAAATTTTAATAGTTATTAGAATTAGATCTCTACTTCTTTTATACTTCTTATGCCTATAAATAGAGACCCTGATGAAGCATTGTAATCATCCTTTTGATCAATAAAGTACTTCCTATATTGCTTTCATATTTTCTTTGTTCTTTATTCTCTCCATCTCTCTTTATTTTATAACACGTTATCAGCACGATTCTTTTTTATTGTATAATACGGTTGCTCCAAATCTGTTGCTCAAGTTGTTGTTGATTGCCTTCTAGAGCTATTGCAATTGCAGTCTTCAATTAAGGCCTGTGCACTATGGGTAATCATTAGAGCCTTTAACCACTCAAATCTTCAAGTATATTTTACTATGAATTATTTATTATTGTTGACACCATTTTTTTGACAAAACGGGATCATCTTGGATTTTGAAAACGAAAAAGAAAACGGGAGTCGCCACCAATCTTTTTTGATGAGGTGTGATCGGGTCACCTCGAAAAGTGGTTGTTTTTAATAAACAACGATTTTGGTCCACGAAATTTAGAAAAACGGGTTCGGGAGTCGGTTACGTATGAAGAAGGATTAGCACCCACGTAACGCCCAAAATTGGTACCTAGTTGATTAATTAATGTCTTAGTGTCGAAGATTGAAAACTTTTAAAAGATTTAAAATACGATCCTTTATTGAAATGTTGAAAATTTTCAAGAAAAGGGCATATTTTACGTTAATCGAGAAAGAGAGTTATATCCAATAAGTTGCGACACAATATCTTGAATTCTCGATGCGCGAATGAATGCCAAAATTTACTTATTTAAAAGATTTAGCTATCTCGAATTTTTAGAAAAAAGGGATCATGCCCAGTAAGTTAGGACACGATATTTTCTTAATTCCCGAGATCGTTTAAAACTTGAATTTGAAAAGATTCGTATATTTAGATTTATTGCGAAAATCGAAACCCAGTAAGTTAGGGTACGACCTTATCTAATCTAAACACGAGATTTTGCTTATTTTAAAATCATGATTCATGCATTGAATTAATCTAATTCGAAATGGTAGAAATGAAACTCGATGTTAATATGCGTACAAAACAATATTGGATACAATAGTATAAAAATAATACGAGCAACAATAATAAAAATGAATGAATAAAAGAGACAAACTAATAACATACAAAATAACAAAGTATACAAGCAAGTAAAGTTAAAGCATTCCTTTAAAATGTCAATAAAACGTAAATAAATAAATGAATAAAGAGAATGAATAAAATTATAAAAAGGATACATACGTATGTGTTTATGAAAATAAAATAAGTATATAGATATATATAAAATAAGTATATAGATGTATACAGATGTATGTATGTAAGTTAAAAACTATAAGAAAAACATGAGTATGTATATATGCATACAAATATAAAAAGTTATGGGGATATATATATGTATATACGTAAAGCATAAAGTATAAAATGTAAATAATATATGAGTATGTATATATATATATATAATAAATAAAAAAAATTTATGTACGTACATGTATTAAAAAATGCCTATATATTTTTTAAAATATAAAAAAAAACATAAGTATGTATGTATGTATGTATGTGCGCTATAAAATATACAAACTATATATGTAAAAGAGGGAAGTATTTTAAAAATATAAAGAATATATATAGGTATATATATATATATATATTTATGAAAATAACATATGTACATAGATATATAGATATGTATTTAAATTATAAAATATAAAAATATAAGTATTTATATAATAATAATTGTAATAAGACACATATACTTGAAGTCTAAATAAATGAACAAATAATAATATATTAACAATAACAAACGATGATAATAATCATAATAATGTCTAATTTACTAATAAAATAACTAAAATAATAAAACAAACAGGTTTAATTGGATTTTGGGGTAAAAATTGGGGGTTTAGAACGCAAATAAACAAAAAAGGGTCCCCAGGGACCAAAATATAATGCGCCCAAAGAACGGAGGGCTAATTGAGAAAATATTTCCATAAATATGAGCAGCACTTTGGCCCGGGCTAAAATGAAAAGCGCAAAAAATTACATGGCCAAATTTAAAAACAAAAAAGGAAGCCCATTGCACGACGGCGCGAAAGCAAAGGGACCTTACGCGCAATTGTCCCCGAAGTCCAAAACGCGCAGATCCTTGCGGCCGGGTCGGGTCATGCGGGTTACTGATACTGAATACTAATACGGCGCCGTTTTAGACTATTGAAACAGAGCCTAAACGGCACCATTTTAATGAAAAAACAAAGGTTCTAACAAACCCTAAACCTCAGCAGACACTCCCATTCTTTTAAACAAAACTAAGAGGCTAAAGTTGCTTTTCTCTCCACCGCAAAAGAAGCAGTCCCTCTTCAACTTCGATTCCGACGAAGCGAATGAGGTCCGGCGATGTGTTTTGAGAACGTAAGACCCCCTCTTCAACTTTTTTTTTATTTTATTTCGCAAATACATGTACAAAATGCAAAAGAACCGAAGAATAGCGAAAAAGTAAATCGGAGACCCCTACACCCCTCTCGACCCGATTTTAGTGCCAAGGGAGTAGGTTTCCGGCGACGGGGCTTGGGTGTGAATCCAGGTGCGTTCTTCTCCCTTTTTTATTGTTTTCGTAGATAGAAAAGAAAATAAAAATCAACACTAGATTTAAAACAAAAAAGAAATATCACCTTGAAATGTTGTTTTTTATTTCTCTTGTTTCAAAATTTTTCTTGATACCAAAAATCCCCCCTTTTTACATTTATTTGATTCGGCTCTTATTTTCTCCTGTTCTTTTGCTTTCGTTTCTGCCATTATCCCTATTGCTCTTCTATTTTTGTCTTCTTTTTTATTCTGTTTGCAGGTACATGGCAAGGTCAACTTGCTGTTTTGGTGAAAGGCCGGCTGGCGGTGGCAGACTTCGGGTGTGGTGCGCGCTGAAGGCGCACATGGGGGAGGCTACGGCGCAAGAAGGGAAGGGGAACCCTAGGGTTTTCTTTTTGCTGAAATTTGTTTATGTTTTGGGCCGTTTGGGCCATTGGCTTTCTTTTTTTTTAATTTTGGGCTAGGTTAATAATTTTGGGTTTTGGGCCGGGCAAAATGGGCTTGTACAATTATATCATGTTTATTATAATTGGAGATGAATCATGACAACATGAATAGATGGATTTTGATTTAAAATCCATGCATGTTTGCGATGGTGATTATGAAATAAAGAATCAATGGAGACATTTAAAAGTCTATCCTACTAGATTTGTTTCATTCCCCGAAGTGAATGCAAACATAAAAAAATAATAATCATGAACCACTAAAAGCGAGAACATAGTAATAAATAAGAGAACAATGAGAGTTCTCAAGATAACTCTTCAAAGGGTAAAGATAACTTATGTTATCAATGTGATATCAAAGATTATTGACCACATATGTGGCATATGCCTATATATTTTGTTTCTGTTAATATTCTTTGAAGAAGGATATGAGAATGTAGTAATGAATTCTATCATTACAGATTGAAAATATTTATCTTATTTGGTACTGAAACAAACAAATATTATTCCAATATTTGATAGTATAAAATTAGTTGAAAGCTCTAGAAGAGCTAATATATTAATATCTTGTGATGGTTAATTCATTTATTTTAAAGGATATTTATAATGGATCTTATATTGAGATTGTGAGTGAGGAAAATATTATATTTCATATGAATCACTATTGCTATAAATATCTATTTTGAAAGGACGAAAAAGAGAGGATTGAGTTATTAATTTATATTTATTTTATAATCTTTGTAATCTTCTTTTGTCATCATCCCGATGAAGGGGTTAAAAGCAAAATATTTGACTATGAAAGATCTATATGAGCAAGAAAATATGATAATTCTATCTAAAGCTCGTTATGGTTGGATGCACCTGAAGTTGCAAAAAAAAGAAGGATATTTGAAGATTTTGGCATATTCCTTGAAACGAATATTGCATATAATTATTTGGAAATTATATTTATTTTGTTGACTTAGTGACATTATAATATTCACATTGATTTAGACATTTCTAGTAGTAAATGTCATAATATCACTTATATGTGGATACAAAGTAAAATGAATGATAATGAAATTATTAATTTGTTACAATTTAGTACGATTGAAACACATGTTAAAGTAAACTAGAAGTTTACTGATACAAATACATTTACTACTTGGAGTGACCAGATAGACCATCATGGATTATATATGATACGAAAATTAATTAAGAATTCATATGAACATTCATTAAAGAACCAGAAGATTCTTTAATTTAAAAGAATTCTCATATGTTGATTGTTCTCAAAGAAAATCGATTGTTAGAAACTTACTAGCTAAAGTTGATTTTTAATGTCTTGTATTTTTTAAATGAATATTGGCCCATTCATCCACCATGTGGATGGTTTTGATATTATATGATTTTGATAGATGCATCTACAAAATAATCACATATGTGTTGCAACCTGTCGTTTGCAAGATTATTTTTTTAAATAATTAATTTCTATCATGCAATTAAGACAATTCATCTTGCTAATACTGATAAGTTTATATCTCAATCATTTATTGATTGAGTCTGAAAAACATTTGTAAAATTTTGCGCATAATGGTTTAGAGAAATTATTGATTGAACACCTCTGATTAATTTCTAAACCATGACTTATGAGAACTAAACTTCCTATTTCAACATGAGATTATGTTGATTTACATGTTGTACGCATCAAGCCAATAAGTTATAAATACTCCCCATTACAATTGGTTTTTGATCAAGAGCTAAATATTTCTCATCTTTGAATTTTTGTATGTGCGTATATGTTTCATTTGCTCCACCACAATGCACAAAGATGAGTGAATCTTCAAAGAAAGTTGGGAATATATTAATTACAAGTGGGTCTCAGCATCCAATTTAATTTATTCAAGTTTTTCTTTAAAGAAGACCGTATGTTAAAATCTTTTCAAATTTTCGACATTAGGACTTTAATCAATCAATTCGGTACCAATTTTGGCGTTACGAGTGTGCTAATCCTTCCTCGTACGTAACCGACTCCCGAACCCGTTTTTCTGAATTTCTCAGACCAAAAGCATTGTTTTAATAAATCCAAACCGTTTATTAAAAACAACCATTTACGAGGTGACCCGATCACACCTCACAAAAAAGATTGGTGGCGACTCCTATGTTCGTTTTCGTTTTCAAAAAAAGATTGTGGATATATTCATAGCAGAAAAGATCGAAGGTGATACGATATTTGTAAATGATTTTTTTTAAATAAATAATCATTTATTCATTATATAGATAAAAGGTTGGCAAGAGTGCAAGACTCATAGTTCCAAACAGACCGCAAACATCAACATATATCTTAGATATTTCTTAAAATATCTAAAATATTCATTAAAAAAATGTGTGGTTTACATTTAATTTATATATTTCTTAAGTTAGGCAATTAAATTATTGACTTTGATTGGCATTTTATGTAGATATTTCATAATTTTGTAAAGTCAATTTTTAAAAATTGGCTTGCTTCACATTTATGATGTTATTTTATTCAAATAAATTTAATGAATGTGAGATGCGTAATTTTCATATAAAATTTATTTGTAATTTAATTTTTACAATTTAATTGCAAGCTCTGTATGTTAGAGATTTTAGCTCCAAATAATGTTGGCAGATATTGGATTGAAATAAGATATGTGAGAGATTTGGAAGAATTGTGGATATATTCACAGCAGAAAAGATCGAAGGTGATACGATACTTGTAAATGATTTTTTTAAATAAATAATCATTTATTCATTATATAGATAAAAGGTTGGCAAGAGAGTGCAGGACTCATTGTTCCAAACAAACCACAAACATCAACACCAAATGAAAGGAAGAAAAACACGAGTACAACATATATCTTAGACCATTTGACACGGCTAACCAATTGTAGTAATATGAACTTATGCAGTTGGATACGAAGCTTTCACGGCGATACCACATAAGCCACCTTGCCTTTCCACATTCCTTTGAATCTGCATATACCCATTTTCACCCCATCTTTGTCCCCATGAATTCTTAATCAGCCAATAGTTTAAACCTTTTTTACTTGTCCCATATCCAACAATGGTGACTGCATGGGTGAGAGAATTTCCACAATCTCCTGTAAACACTCCACCATCGTATAACTGAAAGTCTCGTCCATAGCCTTCAAGTGCAACCGAGACCGGTTGATTCGCGACGGCCTTAAGCAATGCTTCTTCGTCATTTTAGGCACCATTTGATACCCACTGATGGTGGCAACTTTGTCGCAAGTTTCTTGCATTTGTTGATACTATTTGAGGATGTAAAATTAAGGGATGATTAGAATATTGAGAATCCAAATAAGATAATCTTCTTCTAGAATGTAACATTACATGCAATAATCTAAACATACAATTTTAGAAAAACTAAGACTACAATAATTAGATTTTATTAATTTCTTTTAGCATTTTATTGTTATTATATCACTAAATTTACATTAATTAAATTGAGTTTTTTTAGTCCATTGTTATTTTATAGATTAAAAATTTCTCTTTACGTTATTTCCGTATTTATCTCAATTCTCTATAACAGTCACCCGTTATAATAATATTTTGTTATAATAGTTAAGTTTCAAGTGGAATCGGTTTTTTTATGTTTTATTTTAATCTTGTATAATAGCTTTTCATGCAACAATCATAGTTATGAAATACATTCCTTATTAAATTAGTTCTCAACAATAGTATATTGTCAAAATTTGAAGCACAATTATAACTATTTCATATAAACAAGTCTACCAATTCTAATTTATTAAACAAAAATGATCTTAATTAAAATGTTATTTCAATAAAATGTTTAAATTTCACCTAAAAAAAATCTATTAATCATATTTTATTAAATAGAAATAATCTTCAATGAGTGGAATTAAATATATCAATTCAATAAACTATTAAGTTCCCTGATTAAATACTTTACTATGAATTTGGAACATTATAAACTTATAAATTCATTACTTGAATTTAATAACTTGTTATTAATTAATTAGTTTAATTTGATACCTTATATTGGTTAACTGAATTTGTTAGATTTATGAACATCATAATTAGTCATGTGAAAGAATGTATAGTAAAAGATGCATAAAAATAATAATATGTGCACCGACTATATTTTTTTTTTTTAAATTTGTTGTTTGGATCTTTAATTTCTTTTTTTTTCTGAACATAATTTTTATTTTTGTATTATCAATCATATGCAACATTATATGAAGGCAGTCTACTCAACATATATCCAAGTTTACAGATTTGAATAGAAAATACTTACAATCCTAATGGTAGGACTAAGTTTTTTAAACTAGAAAAGTAAGATGACTTAATTTTTAACTTTTTAAGTACAAGGATTAAATTTTAAATGTTGTCAAAGTACAAGCACTAACAAAATATTTTGATCTAATAAATGTAAAAAACTTTTTAAACAAAATAAGGTTGAAATAATCTATTTGTCCTTATACTTTTAAAAAATTTGAGATTTAATCCTTATATTTAAAAGGTTAAAAATTAAGTCTTCTTATTTTTATTTAAAAATCTTAGTCCTATCGTTAATTTTTTTGTCAAAATTTGTTAGCTTTACATATTAATTAGGTTTCCCTTATATGTCGTGGTATATATGACTAACACAAAATAAACAAGTTGACAAGTTCTGACAAAAAATATCAAAGATGATAATAATTGGATTAAAATTTTTAAATTGAAAAAGTAAGAGATTAAATTTATAACTTTTAAAGTACAAAGAATGAACTTATAGAAATACAAGAACTAACAACATATTTTAAAATATTACTAGTAAATTATATATCTACAACAAGAATTGTAATTCTTGTATGTATTTTGCACCTTTCATTATAATTTGATTTATTAATTTTAATATTTTTATAGAATAATATGCTTTAAATTATTTTTTGTATCATTTATAAAAATTATAATAAACTTACAAAATGATTTAATGATATTTAATTATTAACCGAAAAAAATTATATTATATATATTATGTATATATTAAGATTCCGAATCATTAATTATATATCTACACATTATAATAAATTCATCTTTCAAAATTGTCCTTATAATTAAAGCATAAATTATATTTTTAATTTTATAAATATATTATATCATGAATATTCTTTCAAATATTTTTTAATGTTTAATAATAAGTTAATTTATAAAATATTCTTTCAATAAATTAACGTGATGAGATGGTTAGGTGCTTGGATTTGGTGATGGGGGATGAAGAGAAAAGGGATGGAAGTGAAGAAAAATGTTGAGAAATGGAAAGGGTTAGCGAGGGAAGCTGCCATGAAAGGTGGTTCTATGGATATGAAGCTTCAAGCTTTTGTGGATGATGTTACTCAAGGTTGTTGCAAGTAAATTTAAAAATATTTTTTAAAAATATTTTTTTGTTAAAAAATATTTTTTATTTTTTTATATGGCATGCCACATTATCATACTATCATGTGACAACTTCTGGTGATTTCTGTCCTTAACATTAGTTAAATCAACGGTTAAATCGTTCAACTCACAGTTTTTGTTAAATGAAGAGGTCAATTGATTTTTTTTGGAATCATTAATTACTCAATTGGTGCACTTTTTTCATAAAGGCTAAATTGATTTTTTAATTTGTTACTGTTGAGGGCTATAGAAATAAAAAAGTTGAGGTAAAATGAAAAAAAAAGTTAGAGCTAAATTTGTCTTTATGCCTAAAGTGTAAAACCAAATTTTTTTGAAAATGGAAAAAAATGGAAAATCACAAATTCTGTCACTTATGTTTGCTTAAAATTATAGTTTTGGTCACCAATCTTTTGAAGTAAATATATGGTCACCAATATTATCCATTTGTTACTTTGTAATAACTCACCTTAAAGTTATACCCCTACGCAACAAAGGATTAAATGACATTGGGATACCATCAAACTTGTATTTTTTTTTTTATTCATCTAATGCCATTTCAACCTTTTCATTTAAAAAATTTGACATATCATTTTGAATTTGATCTTTTTTATTAATGGCATCATTTCAAACAAAGTTTTAGGTGAATTTCATTATTATTCTTTTATTTTCTTTGGCTTAAGTACACATTTACCCCTAATTTTATCACATTCTCCTTCATTGGTATATATGGTTTAGAAAATTTTACAAATATATTATTTTTTAAGAAATTATAAGAAGATTATAAAAATTCCAAAATAATATAAAAAAGCTAAGAAAAACCTAGAAATTCAAAAAAGGAAAAAAAAAATCATGTTTTTACAAATTGGGAAATACCTAAATTTGTTTTCATCAATTAAGAAATTTAAAAAATTGTTGAGAAATATCTTTTTAGAAATATCATAATTGCATTTAAGACCTCATGATTATCTTTTATAATTTCAGGCTTATCAACTATTTTGAAAACAACAAAACGTCTTACACCAAAAAAAAAAAAAAAAACGTATATCACTTTAGCATTGACTTACTTTTCTACTGTTAGTCTTCTCCAACAAGTTAAATATTTCAATTTTAATAACATTGACAGGTCTTTGGGTTAGGGTCAAGCAAAACTCAATAGAAATAGATGATATAGGTTGAGTTGGCTCGGTCAAGCCCATGCCCTTGATTGAGGGGCTTTTGGTAAATACATTACTGAGTTAGTGACCTGATTGAGGGTAACACTAATTCAATAAAACTCTTAATTATTGATTACAAATCCTATCACACATTTATGAGTATAAAAATCACAAATTTAGAATATAAAGATGTTTTTAAAAATAATATATTTTTACATATTTTTTACATATTTTTTTACATATATTTTTTTAATATAAAATATATTTGTTCACTCACCTCGTGAGTATCATAAAATATTTTTATTGTTGGTTGAGTTGGTATCAAAAATTAACTTGAAACCAATTCAAGATTAATGATAACAATATGATAAATAATTTATTTATTTAATATTCTTAATTTAACATATTGATGTAACTTTTAAGACATGCATGTCTTGTAGAATTGTGATTATACTTTTTGATTATCATTGTTTTAAAAACGATTAAAAAAATGTCTACATTGAATTTTCTGTTTCACATTCAATTTTTGGAGAAGTAGAATTTTCTAACTTATTTTCCATCAACTTCACTTCAATTTTCAATCACAATCAATTGCATTCAAGAGCACCACATCTTTTTGAATGAAACAAACCTCTCAATTTTAAAATAAACGGGTCTTTAGGGTTATTAATTGAGGGCCTTTTCCACAATTGCCATCGTTAAGCATTTTTCAATCTTGTCTGTCGAAACCAATTTTTTGAAAACGGGATCGATTTGGATTTTGAAAATGTGTATGGGAGTTGCCACCAATCTTTTTTTGATGAGGTGTGATCGGGCCACCTTGAAAAATAGTTGTTTCTAATAAACAATTTGATTTTATCAAAACAGCATTTTTGGTCTACGAAAATCAGAAAACGGGTTCGGGAGTCGGTTACGTACGAGGAAGGATTAGCACCCTCATAACGCCCAAATATTGGTATCCAGTTGATTAATTAGTGTCTTAGTGTCGAATATTGAAAATTTTGAAGAGCTTTAAAAAAAATGACCCTTTGTCAAAACATTGAGAATTTTTGAGACAAAGACATATTTTTTCATTAATTGAGAAATTATGAAAATGTGTATATGCATGTCTTAAAATACATATATATTTATAAGTATATATGTATATAAAAAATGAAATATGCAAAAAATATATTTACAATATATTTTAAAAAACGTAGTATATGTATATTATGGAAAATGTATGTATATACGTATGGATTATAAAGTATGGAAAATGTATATGTATATATACTTATGAAAATTAAAGAAATATGTATTTAGATATATATATATATATAAATACGTATATAAATTGTATAATATAAAAAAATGTATGTATATATATAAATTATATAAAAAATATATGTACGAATATTTCAAAAATGTATGCATAAATATGGTTATAATGATAATAATAACACCATAATAATGATATTATATAACAATAAGAATAATAGTAAAAATAATTAATTTAATAATAAATAACTAATAACAAATAAGGGATTAAATTGGAACAAAAATAAAACGTGTGATTAAATTTAAAAGAAATAAAAAATGATTAAACACACTTTGAAAAACAAGAGGGATCAAACGCGCAAATAAACCATTTACAAAACGCGCGCAGATCCTCTTAGGGTCAGATCGGGTCACACATGGGTACAGTCCTATTCGGCACCATTTTGGAACCACTGGTCAGGCTCCAAACGGTGCGGTTTTGTATCTAATGTAAAATCAACATTTTTTAATAAACCTTCATTTTCTACCAATTTTACAAAAAAAAAAAAAAACAACCAAAAGAACCCTAGCTTCCTCTGCTAGGGTTTTCATTTTTAGCTGCCGCCGCCGTCGTGCCCACCGTGGAGCCACCGCGAACGACGCTTGAATCCAGGTAAGTCACTCTTTTTTATCATTATTTTAGAAAAGTATGAAATAAAGATAAAAACCAAAAAAAAAAAAACTTGAAGAGAAAAAAAACAAAGCAAATTACCTTCCAAAAATTCTATTTGCTTCTCTCTGTTTTTGTATTTTTTTAATAGTTTTCTTGATACAATCTTTTGTCCCCCTTTAATTTTTTCCATATATCCCTATTATTCTCTCTCACTTGCTGTTCGTGGTTTGTTTTAGGGGCACTGGAGGAGACGTGCACGACGTGCGTGGAGAGTGACAACCGCTGGCACACACGCGCGGTGAGGGCCCGATGGTTGTGGCGCCGCTGAAACTGCTACTAGGGTTTCTACTTCTGAAAACTTCGTTTTGGGCCACATTGTATTTGGGCTAGGGTTTAGCATTTGGGTTGATGTAATTCGGGCCCTTTTCAAACAAATGTAAATGGCAGATATTGGACTTTATTTTTTATTTGGCTTAATTTATTCAAATGGGCCCGGGCCATAATTGGGCATTACAGCTGCCCCTCTTTGCTCGTTGATGTGTAACGGGAATACAGCAAAGATTTTAGAATGGCCAATTTTGTTCGGTCGTGCTAGTCTTTAGTGCTCTTCAAGTAACCTCATTCCATCCTACTGCATTTTCAGAGGTATAAGAATTGGTGCCTCGATCCACTCCACCGCAATATCATGGAGATAGGACTCGTAACTTTAATCTATTTAACTGTAATGTTGGGGAAACAATATTCACCGTCGTCGCTTCAATCTGTTCCACTGCACCGCCAGGGAAGTAAGATTTGCCGTTATGGCTTCAATCTATTTAACTGCAATGTCGGGGAAACAAGATTCGCCGTCGTAGCTTCAATCTATTCCACTACACCGCCAGAGAAGTAAGATTCGTCGTTGTAGCTTCAATCTATTTAACTGCAATGTCGAGGAAACAAGATTCGCCATCGTAGCTTCAATCTATTCCACTACACTGCCAAGGAAGTAAGATTCACCGTTGTAGCTTCAATTTGTTCCACTACTGCTTAAGGAGACAGGATCTACAATCTTCAACCTACTCTATTGCTGCTCAGGGACATAGGACTAGTGGCTTAAATATGCTTCCCTACTACCTTGGAAAGATAAGATTCGCCATCTACGATCTGCTCTACTACTGCTAAGGGAGACAGGATCTAGAATCTTCAACCTACTCCACTACTGCTCAGAGAGATAGGACTGGTGGCTTAAATCTGTTTCCCTACTACCTTGGGAAGATAAGATTCGCCGTCTTTGATCTACTTCACTGTCAGTACAGGAAGGCAAGATCTGCTATCTTCAGTCTGTTCCACTGTAAACTCAGGGAGGCAAGGCTAGTGTCTTCGATCTACTTCATTGTCAGTATAGGAAGGCAAGATCTGCTATCTTCAGTCTGCTCCGCTGCGAACCCAGGGAGGCAAGGCTGGTGTCTTCGATCTGCTTCGCTGTCAATACAGGAAGGCAAGATCTGCTATCTTCAATCTGCCCCACTGCGAACCCTGGGAGGCAAGGCTAGTGTTTTTGATCTGCTTCGCTGCCAGTACAGAAAGGTAAGATCTGCTATCTTCAGTTTGCTCTGCTGCAAACCCAGGGAGGCAAGGCTGGTGTCTTCGATCTGCTTCACTGTTAGTACAGGAAAGCAAGATTTGCTATCTTCAGTCTGCTCTGCTGCAAACCCAATGAGGCAAGGCTGGTGTCTTCGATCTGCTTCGCTGTCAGTAAACGAAGGCAAGATCTGCTATCTTCACTGATTTGTTCTCTGGGGAACACAACCTGTATAATCCATTTTATAAACCTAATTATACCTAGTGATTAGGATGCCATGATCAGAATGAATCAAATGCTCTTAACTAGGCGTGTATGAATGGCATTTGAATGAATGCAGAATATCATTTTTTTTAAAAATGATCCTTCTTTATCACTTAGGTTGTCATTACTCAAAGTTTATTAAGGTTTTATCACTGACGTGCTATAACACCTTCTTGCTGAGCTAGCATTTCCAAATAAACACTTAATCAGACTGTCCCCACTGTAAACTTCAAAGTTCAATCCACTAGGACGCAAAATTTGTATCATCTTTCTCCCGCTGTGACCCAAGGGTAGAAAAATCTGGCTCTTTCTCAATCCTCTCCTATCGTAATTCAAGGATATAGAATGTGAAACTCTTTGGTTCTTTACACCATTCCCAGAGTGTCATACCAAATGCTTATGCACAAATGAAGGATTCTCTTCTCTAAGGAAACCCCTTCCTATTGCTTGGTGATTATTGCTTGCTTGTTCATTTAAGCCTCGTCACCAACCTGACATCTTGTCATTTTGTTCAATCTACATTTTTGATAACAAAATCCAAAGAGAAAGTCTTAATTTAGACTCTTCCTTATCAAATTTCCAACCTTTAAACTTGGTACGTTCTAAACAATAGTCCTCTTTCAGGTTCCCGTATTATTTAGAAACTTCTAGAGTAATATGCAAAACTTCCCTTGTGAAAGTTTTATTAGTCCATAAATCATTATTCTAATGCAACATGCTTGCAAAAATAATATAACAATGGATAAAATAGTATTGATTTGAGAGCATAGCTCGAAATGAATAAATTATCAAAAATAGTAAAGAAGAATAACAAAGAAATTGATTGGGAATGCGTATCTTGGAAAAGAATGAAGTGTTCCAAGAATAACAAATTCAGTATAAATAGTATGAAGATTAGGTGCTCCAGATATCACAGCTTGAGCTTCTCTGTACAAACTTTTTGAAGACCATTCTAGGTTTGACATGTGTTTAGGAGATTTACAGTACTTTGTCGATGCCCCAGGATGTCACGTACCCTTTCCTGTTGATTCAGGTATAGCAAGACCACTGCATGCCCCATTCTGATCAATATTTAAGCTGCCCTAATCATTTCATGTGCCATTTTAATCAACATTTGAGCCGCCCTTTTCGGGTTTTCAACCCAAATCCCTTTTGGTCTTAAGACGCCCTTTGCGGGTTTTCACATTGGCCTCTCCATTTTCTTTTCTCTCTTTTTTTATTTTTTGATTTTTTTCTTTTTTGTCTGAAGGCGCCCTTTGCGGGTTTTCGCCTTAGCCTCTTCCTTTTAAGGTAAAATACTTCTTGACTGAATTTGAATTCACCAGACTGGGCAAGTCTTTGGCATCCATCTCGGTTAATATCAGTGCTCTTCTAGAACAGGCCTTCTTTACAACATAAGGTCCTTCCCAATTTGGCATCCACTTTCCTTTAAAATCATTTCGTATAAGAATTATCTTTTTCAAAATTAGGTCCCCTCGTAGAATTCTTTAGGATGAACCTCTTTGTCATAGGCTCGCATCATCTGACCATGACAGATAGCTTTTAACATTCCAATGGGCCAAGTGTTGCCCCGGAACAGGTCCTGGCCGACGTTTGATGAGCATAAAGGGTAAATGGTAACTTCTTTACACTAATCTTTAAAAGTCTCAGTCATCTTTCCCACGATCCTTGTTTTATTTTTTTTCTTTTTTGGCTGCCTTTGGCGTCTGATCTTTGAACAGACTACAAGCTTTTGACATCATCCTTTTTGGCATTACTTATCGGTGCTTGATCTCTTTTTTTTTCTAAATTGGAATTTAATGACTTCGACCTTGTAGCATTGGTATATAAAGCTATTTCCATCCTCTTAGTGAAGTAATCAGAGACCACTAAGATGAATCGATATTGGTAAAAGCTTTCGACGAGATTGGCCCCATCACATTCATGCCCCACATATGGAAAATTTATGAAGAAATGGAGGAAGCACATAGGTTTTATCTTCCTCAAATTGGTATTTACGACATAATTGATGTAATTCCCTTCCATGGTGTACCAGCAGTTCTGAAACCTCGTGATTAACTTGGCTATTGTAAAACCATTAGTATGTGTCCTTTTCACACACTTATAGACCTTTTAGCCTTAACAGTATCCACAGGTCTTAGTTAATCAGATATACCTTGATATGATCATGTGAAATCATTTTTGAATTCTTAGAATAATTTAATGACGTTTCGCTTTGTTTCGATAGTAAGACAAGTTCCAATCTCTTTCTCTTCTCCTAGGCTCACTGTCCACTGAATTTTGTAAGGTAGGATCTATCTTTCATCTTGTTCTACCATCCTTAACAAAGCAAGAGATAGGTTACAATCTATGTCATCTACAAAGTCATAAGATCCCTTTAAACACATGTCTTGCTCAAAAGAAGATTTTGAGTCTGTATCAGCGTCACTCATGTCATTGATATCTAGGGACCTAGTGTAGGTACAAAAGAATATACAAAGAATGTATGAATTTATGAATAATTATTTGTACAATATGATTATGAATGAAAGAATGATGTGGAAGAAAATCCAAAAGAATGAAGGAATAATTATGTGAAAAGGATGAAAGAATAAAAAAAGAATGCAACGGTGTATTTTATTAAAATAATGACGTTCAGACATGAGCCTATTTCACAAAGGAATTCTTATTGCCTCTAGGCTAAAAGCAACAAGTGTGTTCTGAACATTACTCTAAGTAAGCTCTAAATACTATAGAGATTTCTTCTACAGTCCGATTATTTAGAACACTCTCAAGTTTATAAGGGCGAATATCTAACAAGGTCCCTTTTCAATTGTGTCTTTATATATGGCATTGATGTGAATGCCTCTCAACACTTCTTCATACATCGCATTCACCCCATTATCAATGTGATTGGGTAGCGGATTTTCTACACTGGATGAATCGTCAAATTTGACAACGCCCATACTGATAAGCCTTTCAACCACTTTTTTAAAGGCAATGCAATTTTCTATGGAATGCCCCGTAATTCCCGCATGATAATCACATTGTGCACTTGCGTCGTACCATTTGGGGTACGAAAGTTATGGAGGTTTTGAGTAGAAAGGGGAAACAACATGCGCATCGAATAAGCTTTGATACAACTCCTTATACGACATTGGAATTGGCGTGAACTGGAGTTTCTCAGTACCTTGCTTCACACCTGATTCTTGTCTTGATGAACCCTACTGATTAGCAACAACCTTTCTTGGCTGATTCACCATAATCGATTTGCTGTACGTATTCACGCTATTCACCTCATTTTCTTTTTTCTTTGAGGCTTTCCCTCTGTTATTTTCTCCAGCATCAATCTTTTCGCACCTTATGACGCTTTCAATCATTTCACCATTCATGACTATGTCAGAAAAGCTTTTTGTGGCACTTCCTAACATATGTGTGATGAACGGGGCTTTCAATGTATTTATAAAGAGTATTTTCATCTCTCTTTCCAAGAGCGGTGGTTGAAGTTGGACGGCAATCTCCCTCCACCTCTATACGTACTGCCTAAAACTTTCATTTGACTTCTTTTCCATGTTTGCCAAGGTAATTCTATTAGGAACCATTTCTGCTACATAACTGTATTGCTTTATAAAAGCCTGTGCCAAATCTCTCCAGAAACTAATCCTAGCACGACTCAATTGATTATACCATTTAGATGCTGCCCCTGTGAGGCTATCATGGAAACAATGTATTAATAATTGGTCGTTGTTGCCATACCCAGTGAGTCACCTACAAAACATGGTGATGTGGGCTTCAGGGCAACTGGTCCCATTATATTTCTCAAATTCTGGCATTTTGAACTTGTAAAGGAGCACCAAATCTGGGACCAAACTCAGATCCTTAGCATCAATCCCACAATATCTCTCAATGCCTTCCATTGCCTTAAATTTCTCTTCAATCCACCTCCACCTTTCCTCTAATTGCTTTGGTAGTTCTTCTTTCGTTTTTTCTTTTTTCAACCACCTCATCAACATCGAGGATAACAGGATTGACAGGATTACTCTTAGGGCTAGAGCCTGATCCGACATGGAAATTCATTAGCCTTGAAGCATCAGCCTAAAACTGCTGAGGCCTAATTGTGACAGAAGATTTGTGCGGGTATACTTCAACTTGGGGCTGCGCATGTGGAGGAGTAAACCCTAAAGGATAGAGAGGTCCATCATCACCTTCCTCTTCAATGTTGGCCATGGGGCTCTTTCCTTTATCTTTCCTCTCAGCCAACAGTCGTGTTAACTAAGTCATCATGCTCACTTGGGATTCCATTATTTTGTCCATCATATTCTGCTAAATATTCTCGAACTGTTCTACATTTGCTACTGAAGTTGATCCCACATTTCTTTTTGGAATTGTTTGAGCTTTTCCAATCTTTGGTCCATACTTTTTGATTTTGCCCGTGTACCGTAACGGTGTTTGGTTGGTTGGTTGGTTTCCAGATTAACTGAAATAATTTTAATCAATTAGGCTCTTTTGATGGACTTTAACGCATATGATGTCATGTAATGTAGATGCATGAAATGAATGCGTAAAGAGACGTTGATTCTGATTCAATTCCATTTAGAAAACTTCACTAGAAAACAAACTTCTTTACAAAAAACAGATGCATATAAAGCCTCGCCCTTATACTCTAAGAAACATCGATCTCTTTCTTCATTCATATATTTAAGATAAATCTCGTAAATTTCCAATGGATGCCACTGCTAGCTCCTTTTGCTTGATCCGAGCTGCCACTCATTACCCGCCCATCCACATGATACTCGTTAGCTTCCTTAAAAGGGTCGAGGTTTGAAAATTCTCAAATAATCTTTGTCAACTTGAATCATCGGGCAACGAAGTAAAGTTGTGTAGTCCTCCATTATCACCCTTCTCTTATCACATTTTCTTAGACCATATTCGGACAACCGCATTGGCTTCCATTTTATCAAGAAATTTGTTTTCCATGACAAGCTCTCTATTTAGCAACCGAACGTGAATCAACACCTCTTTTCTATGATGAAATGCCATTCAATCAAAATGCCATGCAGTAAAAAAAAAACACAACAAGTCAGCATCAGGCATAAAAACAAACAGAAAATAATAAAATACCTACTCAGGTAGCTACTAGGGTTTGGTATAATTCTACCTAGGGCTAGTTCCTAAGGTTCACAATATGAGGTTTGGCTTCTAGGGAAAAGGTACCTGAACCAGCAGATTCCTCAATCCTCACCCGTTATAGGCTTATGCGGACCGAGTTCGGTTAAGGGGAATACATTTCCCTATGGCTACACGAAGATGAAAATCTCACAAAGATATAGGTATGGATGTATCCCGAACGCGATCCACTATCCTGCACAGAGGTGAAAACCTCACGAAGGACTAGTTTCTCACTCCCACTTAGAGGGGTAAAATTGACCAACCTTTGCAATGCAAAATGCAAATAAACTAATGAACTTAGACCAATTAAGCAAGCATATCATGATGAAAACCAATGAATGCAAAGGGGAAATCATGAATTTTTAAACAAAATTTGATTTTTCGACCAGAAGACAAAAATTAATCAATTTACGGCTCAACTCGCTAACTAGTCCCCGGTGAAGTCGCCAAGCTATCGAAACCATTTTTTTTGAAAACTGTATCGACTTAGATTTTGAAAAATAAAATGAGTATGGGAGTTGCCACCAATCTTTTTTTGATGAGGTGTGATCAGGCCACATTGAAAAATGTTTGTTTTTAATAAATAAATTGATTTTATCAAAACATCATTTTTGGTCTACGAAAATCAGAAAACGGCTTCAGGAGTCGATTACGTACGAGGAAGGATTAGTACCCTCGTAACGCCCAAAAATTGGTACCTAGTTGATTAATTAGTGTCTTAGTGTCGAATATTGAAAATTTTGAAGAGCTTTAAAAAAAAATGACCCTTTGTCAAAACATTGAGAATTTTTTAGACAAAGACATTTTTTCATTAATCGAGAAAAAGAATTATGTCCCGTAAGTTAGGATGAAAGGCCCAAAATTCCCTATACGAGAATGAATGCCAAAAAAATTATTTAAAAAATATTCAATTATCCCGAGTTTTAGAAAAGAAATCATGTCCCGTAAGTTAGAACTTGATCTTTTGTTAAATCTCGAAATCGTGAAAATTTGCTTGAAAAGATTCATACATTCAAATATATCGGAAAAAATTGAAATCCCGTAAGTTAGGATACGATTTTTCTGAATCTCAAAATGCGAAATGCTATTTATTTAAAACAAATTTTGATATATCGAGCAAAATGAAATACAATGTCATAAAAAAATGCGAAAATGGATTATATCGTTGGCATGCAAGACAAGCAATGATATACGATGATACCAACATGAACTACACGAGTCAAGTAAAAAAAATAGAAAAATGAATTAATTAATGTAAAAGAAATAGTAATAAACGAATCGAATTAAAATGCTTTTGAAATTAAATGGGCATAAAAAAGGTAGACATTATGTGAAACAACAAAACCATAAAATATATGTATTCACAGAAAAAGAAAAAGAAAATATGTATGTATGTTTTAAAATTAGTAAACATATATATATATATAGGTACGTATTTATGTACATAAGTATGTATATGAATTGAAGTATATATATAGATGCATGCGAAAATTATGGACTGTATAACATATAGAGTGTGATATATAAGTAAATTATGAAAATGTGTATATGCATGTCTTAAAATACATATATATTTATAAGTATATATGTATATAAAAAATGAAATATGCAAAAAAATATATTCACAATATATTTTAAAAAACGTATGTATATGTATATTATGGAAAATGTATGTATATATGTATGGATTATAAAGTATGGAAAATGTATATGTATTATAAAATGTATATGTATATATACTTATGAAAATTAAAGAAATATGTATTTAGATATATATATAAATACGTATATAAATTGTATAATATAAAAAAATGTATGTATATATATAAATTATATAAAAAATATATATACGAATATTTCAAAAATGTATGCATCAATATGGTTATAATGATAATAATAACACCATAATAATGATATTATATAACAATAAGAATAATAGTAAAAATAATTAATTTAATAATAAATAACTAATAACAAATAGGGGACTAAATTGGAACAAAAATAAAACGTGTGATTAAATTTAAAAGAAATAAAAAATGATTAAACAAACTTTGAAAAACAAGAGGGATCAAACGCGCAAATAAACCATTTACAAAACACGCACGGCTCCTCTCAAGGTCGGATCGGGTCGCGCATGGGTACTGTCCTATTCGGCACCATTTTGGAACCACTGGTCAGGCTCCAAATGGTGCCGTTTTGTATCTAATATAAAATCAATATTTTTTAATAGACCTTCATTTTCTGCCAATTTTAGAAAAAAAAAAAAACAAAGTGAACCCTAGCTTCCTCTACTAGGGTTTTCATTTTTAGCTGCCGCCGCCGTCGTGCCCACCGTGGAGCCACCGCGAACGGCGCTTGATTCCAGGTAAGTCGCTCTTTTTTATTATTATTTTAGAAAAATATGAAATAAAGATAAAAACCAAAAAAAAAACTTGAAGAGAAAAAAAAAACAAATCACCATCCAAAAATTCTATTTGCTTCTCTCTGTTTTTGTATTTTTTTAATAGTTTTCTTGATACAATCTTTTTTCCCCCTTTAATTTTTGCCGTATATCCCTATTATTGTCTCTCACTTGCTATTCATGGTTTGTTTTAGGGGCCCTGGAGGAGACGTGCACGACGTGCGTGGAGAGTGACAACCGCTGGCACACACGCGCGGTGAGGGCCCGATGGTTGCGGTGCCGCTAAAACTGCTACTAGGGTTTATGCTTCTGAAAACTTCGTTTTGGGCCACATTGTATTTGGGCTAGGGTTTAGCATCTGGGCTGATGTAATTTGGGCCCTTTTCAGACAAATGTAAATGGCAAATATTGGACTTTATTTTTTATTTCGTTTAATTTATTCAAATGGGCTCGGGCCATAATTGAGCATTACATTGTCCATTGTTACGATCTTTTTTAACCATTTTTCATTGAAATAACGATTAATGGACAAATAATATTCAAGTAAAATAATATTCAAGTAAAAGGATTTTTTGCATATTGCTTTGAAAGGTTTTCTAAATAGTACAAGGACCTGAAATAGAACCATTAACCAGAACTAACCAAATCTAAGAGTTGGAAGTGTTTGGGAACAAATACTTTAAATTGTGATTATTTCTTCGGGTTTCCTATAAAAAATACCAGCTGAGCAAGAAGGTAGAGTAATGCGTCAATGATAGAACCTTGATGAACAACGAGCAATGTCAACCTAAGCATTAAAAGAAGATTATTCTCGAAAAATGACATTCTGCATTCATGCAAATATCATTCATACACATCTAGTTAGGAGCATTTGATTCATTATGATCATAACATCCTAATCGCTTGTCACAGATATAGGCCTATAAAATGGATTCTACAGGTCATGTTCCTCAAAGAACGGTGTAACAGATCAGTGAAACCACAAATCCTATACCCCTAAAGTTACAGTGGGACGGATTGAAGTTATCGTGGCAATTCTTATCTCCCTGAAGTTGCAGTGGAGCAGATTAAAGCCACAAATCTTATCTCCCTAAAGTTGCAGTGGAGCAGATTGAAGATAGCAAATCTTATTTCTCTAAAGTTGCAGTAGAGCAAATTAAAGCTACAAACCTTATCTCCCTGAAGTTGCAGTGGAGCAGGTTAAAGATAACAAATCTTATCTCTCTGAAGTTGCAGTGGAACAAATTAATGCGACAAATCCTATACCTCTAAAGTTACAGTGGGTCGGATTAAATCAAATTACAAATCTTATCTCCCTGAAGTTGCAGTGGAGCAAATTAAAGATAACAAATCTAGAGCAGATTAAAACCATAAATCTTATCTCCCTAAAGTTGCAGTAGAGCAAATTAAAACCATAAATCTTATCTCCCTGGAGTTGCAGTGTAGTAGATTGAAGTTACAAATCTCATCTCCCTGAAGTTGTAGTGGAGTAGGTTGAAGATACGAGTCTCATTGCCCTAAAGTTATTGTGGAGCAGATTAAAGCTACAAGTCTAATCTCCTCAAAGTTGTAGTGGAGTAGATTGAAGCAACAAATCTTATACCTCTGAAGTTGCAATGGGTTAGAATGAAGCTACTTGAAAAAGAGGAGCACCAAAGAGGTCGAGATTCTTCAAGACTAGGCAAAATTGACCATTTTTAAAGTCTTTGCTCTAATCCCGTTACACGACAATGAGCAAAGAGGGGCAGCTATAACAGGCCAATTTAGCCTGGGCTTAAACAAACCAAACCAAAATAAAATAATAATAATAACAACAGTCCAAAGTCCATCAGGCCCAATTTTACAATAACAAAGCCCATATTAAACAAAAAACCCTAGTGGCCCAACAAGCCCAAAACCTAAACAATATTTAGAAAAAAAAAAGAGGGAACAGAAACCCTAGTCCCCGCTCCTCACTTCACCACGTCAGCGCCGCACCTAGTGCCTGCCGCCACCAACTGCCTGCCACTGCCACCGTCACTGTCTGTATGGAAAAAGGAAAAAAGACAGAAACCAAACAGGAGTAATTGAAATAGTAGAAAAATAGATAAAAATATATTGTGAATCGGCTATAAAAGCTAAAGAACAAATTGTATTCAGTGATTTTTTTTTAAAAGGACGGGAATTGAAAGAAAAAATCAAATATAGAAGGTGATTTCATTTTTTGTTTATTTATTTTCCGAAAGCCAAAAAAAATAAAAACATACATATATATATAAAGAGGCGAACAGAAAAAGAAAAAAAATCAAAGCTTTTTTTTTTTTTTTACCTTTTTAGGCTCTTAGTCCCAAATCCAGGCTTTGGAAGTCAAAAGGCAAAAAAAATGCATTTTTTTTTGGTTTTTCGACCACCGTGGATGGCGGAGCTGTCTCCGGCGACTGGTGCCCGTCTCGGCAGTGATCAGTGGCTCCCTCAAAGAAAAAAAGAGAGAATGAAAACTTTTTTTTAAAAACAGTTAAAAGTGATTTTTTTCTAATTTTTTACTTATATAGGCCCCCAAAATGGCATCGTTTTGGGCTTATACTTCAGACGCCAAAACGGCATCATTTTGGACCCGAATCGAACCGATCCGACCTGACCCAGTAAGGATTCGTATGTTTTTTAAATGGGGGGTCTAATTGACGCCCCAGTTCTTCCGTTTTTACCTTTTTTTCAATTTAGTCCTAAGTTTTTTTCTTTTTTTATATTGGACCGTTAATTTCAAATCTTTTTCAATTTGATCCTCAAACTGTTGACCCCTCGAGGAAGGACACGTGTCCAGGAGTTTTGGGATAATTTCCCATTTAGTCCCTATTTATTTTAGCGCCTTTCATTTTGGTCCCCTATTCTATTTTTTTTACAATTTTTGCCTTTAAATTTCATTTAATTTTGATCTAGCCCTTATGTGTTTATTTTATTACAATTAGGCCCCTTTATTTTATTGCGATTTACCCTTTTAATTTCATTTAAGTTATGATTAAGTCCTTTATTTATTTACTTATTTGCTTATTTATTATGCCTTCATTTTTTATTTAAAATTGGTTTTCTTTATTTTCTTTTCATTAAGCATTTATTTATCTGTTTTTTTATTATTTTATTATTTATGTGTTACTTCTTTTTTTATATATTTAAAAATTAGATTGTTTATACTCTTCTATTTGTGCAAATTTTTTTATTTATTATCGTTATTATTTTATTATTTTTTATTTCTCGTTATTTTATTATTTCTTATTATTTTTGATATTTTCATGTCTTGCTTATTTATCTTTTAATCATGCATATTCCATTTTTTTATTTATCTTAAATTGCATAATTTATTTATTATTACCATGATATGATTGTTAATATTAATATTATTATTATAATGATGATTATTATTATCATAATATTCCTTCATTTACTTATTATTTATCATTCTACCTATATAGTCATTTTAAATTATTTTGTTATCATTATATCATACATTAGGTTTAAACATTTATTCATTTGTATATCACGCCCTGATGAATTAAATGCATATTACCTTAAATGTTATGTACGTTTTTTTGAGCAATGCATAAAAAAGGAAAATTTTTGATCCAAGGTAAATGTTCATTATTTTGGAATTAGAAAAGTCGTGTTCCTAACTTAGTCGAATATCTACTTTAAAATAAAGAAAAAAAAACAAAATTTTAGCGTTTGTTATCATTTTCGAGGATTTAAGGCATTGTGTCCTAACTTACGGGACATAATTCCTTCTTCTTGATTAACTTGAAATAAGCCCATTTTTGTGCAAATTAATTTAGTTAAGTAATGTCTTAATAAGGGATCGTATTTTAAGTTCTCTTCAAATTTTCAATTTTCGACACTAAAGACATCAAGTAATCAATTAGGTACCAATTTTGGGCGTAACGAGGCTGCTAATCCTTCCTCGGGCGTAACCAACTCTCGAACCCATTTTCTGGATTCTGTAGACCGAAACACATTGTTTTTGTGAATCAAATATCTTATTGAAACGATCAAATTACGAGGTGATCCGATCACAACTCATAAAAGTGATTGGTGGCGACTCCCATTTTCATTTTAAAATAAAAAGTCGATTTAAAAAATGGTCACGAAACAGGCCATAAATTTATTTTTTAAAATAATTTTAAAATCTCTTTATATATATATATGTAAGTCCAAATTGTAATCGAGTTAACATACTGTATAAAAAATGTCTTGAAAATTATTATTTTTTCAATTCCAAAAGAATTATTCCATTTATAGAACCATAAAACTTTAAAAATATAAACTCTATTAAATAAAATTAATAATATTTTTAAACAATAAATGTTGACTTTATTTTAAATTGACATTATCTGATTCTTTTTATTATATATTGCTAAGCTTTACATTAATGTACATGATTTATTTGTTCGTTGTTATTATTATTATGATTATTATTATTTCTATGATTATAATATCATACTTATTAGGCTATAATCATAACCATGCCTATTATCATTCGATAAAAAAAAAAGTGTTGGGTGTAATGACAAGACACGTCACACTCCTAAGGGGAGATGAGGGTTTGGACAAGGGAAGAATATGATTCGAATTTTGGAGATGGCATTAATATTGAAATGAGCAACCACGAAGCCCGATTATGAACCATAAAACGAACATAAAAAATACCAAAAAAAACACGTTTATTATCAAAATAGTAATCCATCCCAAGGCTTAAATTAACAAAATTCACCATCCAACCGTGTAGACTATTTTATATATATATATATATATATATATATATATACACTATATTTGTTCTTCATGCAAATGTTTATTATATTTAAAAATTGAAATATATGGTTATTGAGTTTTAGTTGAATTAATATCGATATTGTTGTCAGTGCAAAAGAACGTCAGTTCAATCATGTTTAAATGCGTTTTATCCTCCAATTTAGGAGTTGGAGAGGATTCTCAATAGTTAAATTATATCAGTTTTTGTCTATTTAAAAATGATTTATAAATAATATAAGTAGAAAATTTAAAAAATTACATATTCATATTCACCGAATTTTTCATTATTACAATTTTTTCCCCACAGGTAAAAGTATTTATGGACAGGATAATGTAAAATTATGACCTGAATAGTTTTAAACCTTTCATCACTGCAAAAATGAAATAACAGAAATGAAAGACTAGCCATTGTATGAAATTTATAATTGGTCTGTCAACAAAATTGGGAGAAATTTCTAAATTTTATGAAAATTTAAAATTAAACTGTCAATAATAGAAAATTGCCTGAGTGACTTGGGACAAGAGGTTGAACATTTCTGGATCACATTGCATTTAAGAGGGGTCTTTGGAGTTATATGATAGTTTAACATAGACAGACTTTTCTATAATTAGTCACTGCTTTACTTTGGGTGAATTCTTCCAACTAGCATGATAGTTGATGTTACTCTCCAAGAATTATTGTAGCCTCCTCCTCCAACTAGCGTAGAGTTATCTTTATTCCTACCCGATGCGGGCAACAAACCACTGATCAAATTAATTTGAAGATATCACTTTTTGAATTCATGAGTTTTGTTTTCTATTTTGTAAAAAAGATATCAAGAGATACCAAAAATTATTTTACTAACAAATTTTATTTCACTCAAAAAGTAAGTGTTTTATTTCAAGGGATGACAATTAAACATTAGATTTCTCATTTTTAATTTTTTTAATTTTTTTAACAACTACGTAATTAACATATTTATATTTTTTTATATTTTTATTTATGAGTACAATGTGTCTTACAATTACATCTGCACACTACACCAGAACAGGTTTTTAGCGGCGCTTTTTTAGGCCTTTAGCGGCGCTTTTTAGCGCCACTAACGAAATTTGCGGCGCTTCCGGAAGCGCCACAAAAAATGCCGCTAAGGATAACGTCGCTAACTTTTTGCGGCGCTTAGAGAAAAAACGCCGCTAAAGGTCATGTTCTTTAGCGGCGCTTAAGGAAAAAACGCCACTAAAGATCATGTTCTTTAGCGGCGCTTAGAAGAAAACGCCACTAAAGATCATGTTCTTTAGCGGTGCTTTGAAAAAAACGCCACTAAAGATCAGGTTCTTTAGCGGCGCTTAGGAAAAAAATGCCACTAAAGATCATGTTCTTTAGCGGCGCTTACGCAGAAAACGCCACTAAAGAACATGATCTTTAGCGGCGCTTTTGAAAAAAACGCCGCTAAAAGTATGTTCTTTAGCGGCGCTTTATCTACAAACGCCACTAAAAGTACTGTGCTTTAGCGGCGCTTATTTCAGAAACGCCATTATATGATATAACTTTTAGCGGCGCTTTTTTAAAAAACGCCACTAATTTTGGGATTTTTTTAAAATAAAATTTTTTATTTTTTTCAGCCCTCCTGCAACAACAAATTAAAAGCAGCCAGATCTAAACTAACCAAAAACAATAAATTTATATAATATTTCAAATTGAATGACTAAAATATTATTAATATCAATATATAAAAGTGAATTCATTATTTTCTTTACAAAAACGTTAAAAGTTAAAATGATAAAAATATTTATGCAACATACATTATAGAGGCGGAGGTTGCGACTGTTGAAACATCTTCATCATCATCTGAAGTTGCTGTTGAAGTTCGTCGTACTTTTTGCTCTGCTCTGCTTCTCTCGATGCCGCATCTGCTTGAAGTCGTTGCTGTAGTTCTTCATATTTCTTTTGAACTTCTGCTTCTCTCGCTGCAGCCTCTGCTTCCCTCGCTGCCGCCTCTGTTTTAAGTTGTTGTTGAAGTTCTTCATATTTCCTTTGAACCTCAAATGTGGTCGCTTGCATCTGAGCCATCTGGTCTTTTAACCTCTGAACTTCAGCTTGAGATTGACTCCCCGAAGCCATGTATTGGTGCGAGCTGGTTCCAAAATATTGGGTCGGGCTGATAAAAGATCCTTGAAATCGAACCCGACCATACCTTTCTGGACCCAAAACTTCAGTAATAATCCGGTTGTCAACGTCTTCAAGATGAATAGAACTATCACTAGAAGCAATTGCTTCGTACTCCGTCTTTTTATCCTTTAGTTTTTCCTAATAAATAAATCACATAGTTAGGAACACAATATATATATTAAAAAAACAAATGCTCGCATTAAAAGCAATAAATTAAACCATTAGAAAAGAAACACTATAAATAACTAAAACAAGTCAAATCGTATTAAGTAAACGTACCATAATTTCACCAGCTTCAAGAGTCATAGCAGATCCATCTTTCTTCCTATGTGTAATTTCAAAAAGTTGTAGGCGTCCAACTTTTTGACCGGATGCCCGTTCCTACAATATAGTAGTAAAAAAATTATTTAATAGAGAAAAATAGGTATTTGAGAATATTAAAAAATTAAAAATACCTCCGCCTCAGCTACACATGCAAAACTTCTTGACCCGGCTGTGTGAGTGAATTTTTGTTGCTGCCGGCTGCTTTTTTCAACTCGTTCACAATCCTACGTTACAAAATTTTTAGAACGTAAATAGTAAATAGTATAAACCAAAATAATTACAATAGTTTGAAAGTACGTCGTACCTCGCCTTTCTTCGAATGCCAAAATCTAACCGCATCCTCCCATTGGTACCTCAACATACCCGGCGGGACATTTTGCAATTTCTCATCGAGGGTTGTTTTTGTCTTATAATAATTTTTCTTCAATGTACTTTTATTGTCTCTCCATCTTTTTCCCAATGCCTTCTTTACATAAGCATCGGAGACCTCTAAAGCAAACCTCGCCTACAAAAAACACAAGTTAATAAATTAAATATAAATGTAACTATTTCCCAAGCATTACAGATGACATTAACATTTTGTTACCTTAATATTATCGAGGGCTTGGTTTTTGTTGCTATCGGGCATTTCACGCCATGACTCGTAGTTGATAGGTAACATATTCGTATTTCATGCTAAAATGCCCATGTATCCTGCTAAAAGTCGAGCTTCTGATCCAACAGGCTGACCAAAACTGTTTCTGCATACCTTGACACGCTCGACTGGATCTAACTCGTATAACTCTTTAAGTAGCGTACGTCCTCGACCTCTGTGCGTCCCACCATTTTCAACTACAAATGGTATATTATAATATAAGAATTTGAAAAATAAATCAACTATAACTTAACACGCATGTAAATTAAATGTAAAATTACTTTGAACTTCTGTAGGATCCTCATCTGTAACCGGAACATTCGAAGATCCAATTGCTATCTGTTGTTCAGTACTATTTGTTTCTGTCGAGTTTGGATCATTTTGAACAATGCTTCCCCTTAGAATTTTTCTTCTAGGCATTTTATCTGCAATACACATGAAATAGTTGAAAACTTAATAACTAATTACGACAATAACAGCACATATAAACCAGTTGAGCAACTATAATAAGATCGAGATTTAAATGATGATATTACATATAATTAAACAATCGTAAAATCTTACTAAATCATTATTCGTAAATATCTTCATCCGTATCCTGACGAACCCATTGAAATTGTGCACTAGTACTAGGGATATTATCATTTAAGTTTTGTTCTGGAAATGGCAAAGTTTCTGATCTGTCGTCGATGTTATCTCTACTTCCACTGCCCATGTCAAACAAGTCTCTAGGGATGTTACGGAGTACAACGTACCAACCCTCATCAGTTGGATCTTTTGAGTAAAAAACTTGTTTGACTTGACTTGAGAATACATACGGCTCATCTATCAGTTGTTGCCCTGTGTGAATCAATCAGTCAAAGTTCACCATTGTAAAACCAAATTGATCTTGCTTGATTCCATGAGCTGTATTAACATCGGCCCAATCACCTCGAAATAAGACAACTTTCGCTTTGCCGTAGTAATCCAACTCAATAATGTCAGTAAGTTGTCCGAAATATTCCACATTTCCCTCGACAGGATTATTGTCCCTAGCGCTAGCATAACTTGTAATTGCAGAATTAACAACTATTCCACAATTTTGCGTTCTCCTCAACCTCTCGCGATATTTTGTATGAAATCTAAATCCGTTGATGAGGAACGCACTATATCTTTTAACCACTCGATGAGGTCCTTGGGAGAGCCATTTAACTTCGTCGTTTACGCTCTTCCCACTCCAAACCTATTGAGCAGAAAATAAACTGGCTAATTAAAAATGTTATGAGATAGCATTATAATTTGTAAGCGGAAGCTCGAACTGCATACCGTTTGGCACAACCATTCATAAAAAGATTCTATAAACAACTTATTGATATCTCGATGTTGTGTTCTTCGGGAGCGCGAACGAGATCTCAATATTTGTTTGTACTCACTATGTTAAAAAAAATGTGATATTTGTTAGAAGATAAACAATTTTTAGTTCGATAAATATTTATAAAATTCGTAGAACTTACTTCCGAAAAGGTTCCAATGATTCGTGATGAAACAGAACATATCGATGTGCTTGTACCCACGATACATGATCTAATTCTGCAATTTCAACTTTGCCGATTGGTTCTCCAAAACTTTGGAACAGATAATTATTATGCAACGAGAAATGTTATTAGAAATGCATTACTTGACAGCCTATGGGACCAAATACAGCAATTATTTGATAAGGTATATTCGAACGAAGTGTTCAAGAGAGCACTGCACAAGGTTTTTGTCAAGAGTTGGTTCAAATGTGCCAAATTTCTGGCATGGTGAATTTTCCTAACCTTTGTTTTCACTAACCAACTAATTTATCTATATAACAGCTTCCAATGGATGCCGTTTGGTGCCTGAACCTTTGATCAATTTGGTCTTTTAAATGCAGGAATTCGTTCGAGACCCAGTAATTCCTATCTATTCAGCTAGACCAGATCAAGTTAACAAGGCACCGAAATACATATACCATGCTACTGCAAACAAGATTGAAGGAAAATAACTTCAATTGCTCATTGCCATTCTTCCAGACAACAATGAATCCTTATATGGTATGTCCCTTCTTGCAACTATATTAATTGTATGAACAAATTTTTTCATGATTAGCAAGATAACAATGTACAACAAGACGGAATATACTGCTTAGTTTGCTTTGATTTTTGTTTAAAATTAATAATATTTTTTTCATGCGAATGACATGAGATAAAATTCTAAGAATAAAGGCCCGATGTTTTCTGTCTTCATGAGGATACTGTAAAATTGTCTGAAACCCATCAACAATTTGCGCATTTAGTTAACATTATTAGGTGTAAAATAATGTATCTAAGGTTGTAACATAAACCCTAAACCAGGTGCAATACTATTTGAGTGCAGAAGAGAAAGAGGAAAACCTTACCGATCATTTTACCCAAGCGACGGCAGAGGAGTGCGGTGGTACACGACTGTCACGGTCGACGGTCGACGAGCAACCAGAGAAGGGTCAGTAAACAGCAATGTAGCAGTGATGGATGGGGCACAGCAGACTAGGGTTGTAGATTTTGGGGATTTTTGGGGAAAATTTGGGGGGAATTTTTGGGGAGAAAACTGATTTGTCGGGTAAGGGATGGGACTATTTGGGATGAAATACAGACACTACAAAACGACAGCGTCTTACAACAATGAACATTTGTGGCGTTTCTAATATAGCGCCACTAATGCCTTTAAGGTGTCATGTAAAACGACGGCGTTTCTCTAAAATGGGAAGAAAATTTGCGGCGTTTTATTTTATAGCGCCGCTAAAACCTACCTTCAGTGGCGTTTTAGGTGTTGCGCCGCTAAAGCCGAAAAAATTCCCAAACAAAAATTAAATCGTTTTTTTCCAAACTAATAATATTTTTCCGGCGTTTATGAATAAAACGCCGCTAAAGCCCCTTTTAGTGGCGTTTTTTACAGAAACGCCACTAATACGTTAATTTCTTTTATTGAAACGCCATCGTTTTCAGAAATTTAAAAACATTGTTTTTTAATTAATATTTAAAAAACACAATATAAAATTAAAAATTGCGGCGTTTTTACTTGAGCGCCGCTAATACCGTCAATATGCCACACAAAACGTCAACGTTTTGATTACAGACTACAGAACAACTTTGCGGCGTTTTCTTCCTAGCGCCGCTATGCCTAGATTTAGTGGCGTGTTCGACGTTGCGCCGCGAAGGCCGTTAATTTCCCAGCCAAAAACTACACCGTTTTCTACAAATTATTAATAACTTTTGCGGCGTTTTTGCTAAAAACGCCGCTAAATCTCACATATTTATTTATTTATTTATTTATTTCTTCTATGTTTCATTACAAATTTAATTAAATAATTATTAAAATTTTAAGTAATATTTAAAAGTTTTTGATAAAATTATAAAATTTAGTTTTTTTATTTCTTTTTTATATTTTTTTAGTTTTTTCTAATATTTTGATCCTATCCATATTCAATAATTAATTACCTATATATATATATATATATATATCCATATAAAAAATATCGATTTGTTAAGGTTAAATATTTTTAAATATAAAAGTATTAATTAATTGTATCATTTAACAAGTCTCAAATAAACCTTAAACCCTAATTTAACCATTCAATATACATTTTTTAAATATCTTAAACCCTAATATATATATTATATCTCTTAACTAAATAATATAAATTAACTATACATATTTGAAATATCTTAAATGATCACTGAGCCTCCACGTACCAATTGTAGGATTCTTGACATGTGCTATCGGTGCCCTAGGAACATTGCCAAAAAACCGAAAGGGGGTTTCTAGCTTCCAACAATCCAAATCCCGTCGTTCATCAATAAATAAATTTAGAACAATCCTTTCTACTATAAAGAAGGGTGAAATAGATTTTGAAGAGTAGCAATAATTAATATCCCCTAACCCCTAAATCACTAAATCACTAAATTCCCTTAAACCCTAAATCCCCTTAAACCCTATCCCCTAAATCACTAATCCCTAACCCCTAACCCCTAAACCTTAATCCCAAACCCTAATCCATACCCCTTACTCCTTAAAATACCTTCCAAAAAATTCCTTAAATCTTTAATAATCATAAATATAGTTTAAATCGATTAAACAATCAGTAATCATGTACCCAAAAATATTTAAAATTATTTTAAATGATAATATTTTAATTTTACAATGTGTTTTACTTCAAATTATTTCTATGTGTTATTTTTTTCTGAATATTTTACATATTCTAGAATTAAGTTGAATTTTATTTAATTAATCTAAACAATATTAAACCAATTAAGAAAAATTTATTTCGCGGCGTTTCCAAAAAAACGCCGCTAAAACTCCAACATTAGCGGCGCTTTAGAAACAAACGCCACTAAAAACCTTAACTTTAGCGGCGCATTATAGAAAACGCCGCTAAAAGCCCTTAAATTAGCGGCGCTTAGAAAAAAACGCCACTAAAAACCATAACATTAGCGGCGTTTGTTTATAAACGCCACTAAAGCCCTCTGAAGGTCACCAAACGACGCCGTTGGGTTTGGAGTTTTTGTGGCGCTTCAGTTAAAGCGCCGCTAATGCATATTATTAGCGGCGTTTTTTTATTAGCGCCGCTAAAGGCCTATTTTTTGTGGCGCTTTCTCACAAACGCCGCCGATGCCCGATTTTTACCGGCGTTTTTCCACAAAACGCCACTAAAAGTGCCGCTAAAAACCTTTTCTGGTGTAGTGGCAGTGTATATTTTTTTATTTGAAGACATATATTATAATATATGAAAAACATATATATATATATATATATATATATATATATAACTAGATTTTGTCACACCCATTTTATGTTAAAAATATTTTCTTTTAAATTGAGTATAGGTTGGGTGGTAAAGTACTTATATTTTAATACTAGTGAATACGTGTTCAATCTTTAGATTTATAATTTATAATTCTTTTAATTAAAGATGATATACAAATATAAAAACACAAAATTGACATAGTAATAATATTAATTATAAATTTTATAATTTTATAATTAAGTTGATGACGTAGTTGAAGGTGGCACTAACTCTAAAACACTTAAATATAGTAATAGCTTAAAAATGAGGGGATTTTGGTAAATATATTACTGAGTTGGTGACGTGATTGAAGGTAACACCAACTCAATAAAATTCTTAAATATTGACTACAAATCCTATCACACACTTATGTGTATGAAAACCACAAATTTAGAATACAAAGATGTGTTTAAAAATAACATACAATAAAGAATGAAATTTATGGTTTGAAACTAATTAATAATAACACATGAAATATGTACAATATCAAAATGAAAAAAAAAGAGATTAAATTGTGCATAAAACAAAATTGTATCATATTACATCAATAAAGTTATATTTATTACCCTCGCCAATTGTTTGTCATTAAGAACATTAAAGCATCCTTGAATGATATAACTTATTCAAAATAGAGTTGATGTATGGTTGGCTTGGGATACCAACTCAGTCAGGGGCTTAAGATTATTAAAACATACTTATTTTAAAGGGAAATTAATATTATTATAAGTGTATTTTCACCTTTTCATACTTTTATATAATCATCAAGTAAAACGATTGAAAAATATTATTTGAGAATCAAATACAAGACTAAAAAAATTCATATAGAAAATGCTTACCACTCTACTAATAATCATTTGTTGATGTATTTTTGGTAAAAAGACCTCTCCAATCCCTCTTAATTTCACAATTGCGCAAATTAGTCCCTCTCAAAAAAATTGGAGCAATTTAATCCCTATTAATTTTGAAAGTGAGTAACTAAGGACAATTAATTATGGTGTTAAATTCTTCCATCAATTGTACATAATTTTGATTGGTATAGTTATAAATTTAGCCTTCAATGTTTATATATTGTCATTTTGGCCTTAATTTTTTAAAAAAATTTCAAGAAATTCAACCTCAACATTTACATATTTACACAAACGTTGCGGGAAAATTTTGTTAAATTAAGACCAAATTGAAAAGTGTGCAAATTTTGAGGGCTAAATTTATTAATATACCAACCAAAATCATGTACATTTTATGGAAAATTAACGTCTTGATTAATTATTCTTAGTTGCTCACTTTCAAAATTAATAGGGATTAAATTGCTCTAATTTTTTTAGGGTGACCAATTTCCTCAATTTGGAAATTGAGAGAGACTATTGAGATCTTTTACATATATTTTTTTATAAATATATTTTTTAATATAAAATATATTTCTTCACACACATTGTGAGTATGATAAAATATTTTTATTGTTGATTGAGTTGGTGTCAAAAATTAACTCCACACCAACTTAACATTAATGATAACAATATGATAAATAATTTATTTATTTAATATTCTTAATTAAACATATTGATGTAAATTTCCTTTAATCAAATAACAAGATGTTCTATCTCAGGAATCATAGCACGAAACAAGGAAGGTCTAATAATGGCAACTTGTACCTACCCATGGGAAAACATTTCAGATCCAGTGATGGCCGAGGCAAGGGCGTGTTTGCAAGCCATTATTATGGCTGAAGATATGGGGTTCCAGGACATATGCATAGAAGGGGATGCACTAACCATAATATGCAAACTGAACTTTGTGGAAGAAGATAGATCATGTATTAGTAACTTGATTAAAGAAATTAAGGGGAGAGGTTACAACATAGATCATGTATTAGTAACTTGATTAAAGAAATTAAGGGGAGAGGTTACAACTTCTGAAGTTTAAGTTTCAAGCATGTACCAAGGGAGGCCAACAAAGCTCCTCATGCGGTGGCGAAGGAAGGAGGGCGTTACGAGCATACTCGATTCTGGATAGAGGAGGCGTCGTATACGATGGAGATCCTGACAAATCAAGAGAGGAAAACGACACTCATGGCGGTTAGATAGAGAGGTAGAGTCTGGGCTCTGTGGTGTTTGTTTGCCCGAAGAACTCGCGATTTTGAAAGAGACTGTGGTCCTTGAAGGGTTGATTTTGGGAGAAAATAGGTCTCTTGAATGGCTGATACAAGGGTTTTACTTTCAATAGAAGAGAAGAAGGGAGAAGAAGGGTTACAAAGACTATGTCTCTTCATTTTACTTTTGTCATTTCAGTTTACCATTAAAGCACTTAAGCATAGGTTTTATTTCAGTTTTACTTTTACATTTTCAAAGCACCGTTTTGGTGGCCAGTTATTATTTGATAGCTTTAACTTCTTGCTTTTTAGGACTGTAACCATTGTTAATGCTTCTTCTATTAATAAATAGTATCAGTTGCTTTCAAAAAAAAAAAAGACATGCTTGTCTTGGAGAATTATGATTATACTTTTTGAGTATTGACTCAATTTTCCACAATTGTGGGTCTCTATTTGAGCAAAACAATTTCAACATTTCTTCATCTCGTTTAATCCAAATGCATTTAGGATTTTCTTATATCATTGTTTCAAAAATGACAAAAAAAAAACGTCGACATTGAATTTGTTGTTTCACATTCAATTTTTGGAGAAGTAGAATCTTCTAACTTATTTACCATCAACTTCATTTCAATTTTCAATCACAATCAATTGCATTCAAGTGCACCACATCTTTTTGGATGAAACACAACCCTCAATTTTAAGATAAACGAGTCTTTAGAGTTATTAATTGAGGGCCTTTTCCACAATTACCATCGTTATTTACGGGTGATTCGGGTATAAAAAGTTTAACATTTTTGAATCACATTTAATTCAATTCCACATTCAATTTTTAATTTTTAGAGAGATGATTGGGTTACAACAATGGTTTGAAGTGAAGATATGTCAGGTTATGTTTCATTTCAACTAAGTTAAATGTTAAGATTGAGGTTAAACCTTTTAGAGGCTGCTCACAAAAGGATCAAATCTTTATAAAAGTGCTTAAATGAAGGCCAAACCTTTTAAAATAGACAAATAACGCCCTAACCTTTTAAAAGGTGTTCAAATAAGGGCTTCTCAATTGTTGTATATCAGGTTTTGTGTTTTACTTTAAACATATCGACATTTACCTGTTTTTTCTACAAATTGGGTTAAAGTGCATGAAAAACCCTTATTTTAGCACTTATGTAAAGGTTAAACTCTTATTTGACCATTTTGAAAGGTTTGATTCTTATGTGAGCAACCTCTAAAAGATTGAGCATTAATTTGACAAGTTGAGAAATACCTAAATTTGTTTTCATGAATCAGGAAATTAAAAAAAAATGTTGAGAAATATTTTAGAGATTCTTAGCTTTGACAAGTTCCCTCCACCATCTCCTTACCTCCAGTCCCACCTCTTCTGTTATGCTCCTTTCAGGTTCTTGCTTTTTGTGTGTTGGAAATTCAAAGGAACAAATTATCAACCTACATCATAAGGCACGTAGGCCAGAACTTTACTTTCTAGCCTGTCGATCCGATCCAATGAAAGAAGAACAAAGAGTCTTGAGACAACTTTATTTCGTTTTCATTTTCTTTGTCATTTTCTATGTTTCTTGGCAAATACAATGAAAGAAGAACATATAAAAATGTTGCCTATTTATTTCCCAATCATCATGAAATTACTTGCCATAGACCTAGAATTAAAACCGATGATATTGGCTTAGTTGACTCGGTCAAGTCCATTAGATTGATAAAATCAATTTTAAAATCAGTTATAATGGATTAAGGTAATTAATCAATTGATTTTGTTAGAAACTAAAAGAAAAAGGGATAAGCTGAAAAATGATTGCCCTTTATTAAAATTAACGAATCCGCCTTTTATATATTAAGATAATATGAACATCGCATATATAATAAGAAAAATTATGTACGATTATTTATTATCATAAAAGGTTAGTTTAAATTTAAAGTAATCTAATATGTTTATTGAAATTCAACTATTAAATAAAGTATAAGTTAAATATATGTAAATATTCTAGAAACCATTTCTAACTGATGATAGGCTAATTCAGAATTAAGATTAATATAAAAAAACTAGATAGTAGGGTTATAGTCCTCAAACTACACCTAATTTAATAACATTTATAGTGTTTTTTTTAGCCATAAACATTTATAACTTTTGTTAATTTGGTCCTTACTCCTTAAAATTACATAAAAATTGCAGAAGTATTTTAAAAATTAATTTTTTATTTTTAATAACATTTATAGATTTTTTTGTGGTTTGGTAACTTATCAACTCGGCTCTTAATTGTAACCAACTTTTCTGACCTTTTTCGTACCCTTAAGCTAAGTCCCATTACAACTTTCTAAAGACCTCTTGATTAGTGTATCATCTTGATTTGTTTTTATAGTGGTAGAGATTTGGTTTTCAAGCATGCCTATGATAATCACATTTTTCGTTCAACTGTTGAGCACACAGTACTTAAACCTTAAACATTTTGAGTGCTTTGAGTGAATTTTGGTTAGGGTATTGATTATTGTTGAGTTTGAATTTGAGGTAATTATTGAGATAGAGAGATACCCATGTTTTTTGTGCTTTACAAATATCTGCTTAGGTTGCTTTTATTCTTTAGTGTCATGCCAGTTTCAATTTCCAGTGCATGATTATCTGTAGATTATTCCTAAGGAATTGTCAGTGAAAACAATAAATTGAGGGAGGTTAACTTGAATAAGGGTTGAGAATTTTGCTTAAGGACAAACAAATGCTTAAGTGTAGGGATATCTAATAAGTGCTAAAATTAATATGTTTTAACATCATTCTTAATGTGTTTTGGGTTGATTACTCGATGTTAATTATGAATTTTATGCTCCCAATCCTTTCAATTCGTGTTTTTGTGCTTAATAGAACATTTGGTAGGAAAATGAGCAAAAATGGGGGCAAACTATATGACCCACATGGTCATGTGGCAAGTCGTGTCAATTTCGTAGATTTTCACTTTGAATTGCGAAAAAAAATGTGAATTTTAGGTTTTTCGAGCATTTTAAGATGTATATATGAAAAACATAGGAAGATAGGAGAGAACCTTCCTAGAATAATTAAGAAAACAACTACAAAGACACCATTGAAACTGACTTTGAAGCAGATTTCATCAAGATTGAAGATTCCCAGTTGATTTCTTAGGAGATTATCATGAGTTTCTTTATTTCTTTTGGTTATACTACATTTTGGATTTTTTATTTTTAGGCATGAACTAATTTTTCTAAATACCTAAGAGAGATGAACCCTATGATAGATTGTGGCACCCCAAACCCGATCGAGATAGACCGGCCCGAATTCGAAGCATTACATCAGCCACCTAAGTGATTCTCCAGCTAACGACCACCCAAGACACACCCCGACCTTATAACACCTCAATATTTTTTAATTATTAGTTATTTATTAATGCAAAAGTAAATTATGAGCCAATTTTAATCTTTTCCTAGGTAATTTAACCTAAGGGTAATTTCATCATTTTACCACCTATTGTAAAACTAACCTGATTTTAGATCTAAGTGTTTACCAACCTTCTTTTAGTTAAACTATGCAAGCCTAAAATTTTCAGCTTAATTTGAGTACGTTTACTATGTCTAATTCAAGTTTTATTATTAAGGACTAAATTGTAACTTAAACAAATTAGAATACCAATTTAAAGAGACAATAATTCAACACCCCAAAACCCACACGGGCATGTGGGTAAGTGGCACGGGCATATGGAGACTGGAGCTATCACATACAGGCGAGTGGGACTAAAAAATATGAAATAAATTAATCTACTTAATTTTCCAACAACCATGCTATACTACCAAACCAAATAACGCTTGAAGCTTTGAATAGGGGCGAATCTAAAAAAAAATTAGAAGAATTAGAATTAAATTATAAAATTTTAAGAAGTTATCATGTATTAATTTATTATTTTTTAAAGGGTCTTAATAGAATTTTTTTCCCATTTTGGTTGGGCCAATACCTCTGTCTGCCTCTTTAAATTTGCTTCAACCCTAAACCCAATATTCGATTTGGATTAACAACAATATATAGGTTTGTATTTGTGGAAGTTTGACGAATAAAAATTTCTATTTTAGAGGTTTAAATTATAAATTTTTGAAAGTTTGAAATAAATTTGTATTTTTTATTAACAAAATATAAAAGAAAAAAAAAGACATGTTTAGACAAGACAAGAAACCTTGGGATCATACGGGTGATTTTGATGATGTTAATGGTTATTTTGGTGGAGAGGGTGAAAAAGAAACAAATGATTCATTATATATAATATAATTATGAAATTCAAGCCATATATTGTATGTTTCATACATAAAAATTTCATGGGAGGTCCAAAGGTAATTAAATGACTTGTAGGCTTGCTGAATTCCTTTGAAATGGCCAAAGGCAATTTAACATTCGCAAAATAATCTCTAAATACTGTAAAGACAAATCAAATCCACAGCAGCATTAAAGTTGATTAAGCTAAGCATTGGCAAATATTACTTTGATTTTGCATGCAATATTGGCAAAACCCAATCTTACATTAGAAAAACAATATAATCCATGAAACATTGATAGCCCAATACAAATTTCATCGAGAAAAAAGTCTCTTTGTTTTGTAGAACATGATAGTAAAGATGTGGAGTTTCGTACTTCTTATTGGCCTCCTTTAGTTTTCTTAGATCAACAGCCACCGGCCAAAAACACAATTATATTAGATTATGAATGATACTTTCAACTATGACAATATTAAATACAAAACACTCTAAATAACTCTAAATAAATGGAAAGCAACAAATTACCTGACGAGGCAAGCTAGCTCAATTAAGACCATTGTGTTATACTTGTCTCTAAATTGAAAATTTTAAAAGAAAATAAAGAGAAAGAGTTAGAAAATACTTGAAAACTGATAAAACTTATATGTCATTGATTGGATAAATTACGATCACCCATAATAGACCTTGTACTTGACTTTTTGTTGAGAGAGATCGACTCTTTTAGGAGAAGTCTTTTGAATGTTGTTTGCTAGGCAATCAGTGCTGCCCTCAACAACTAATGGGAGTGTCCCCATGTCGGGATTTTATCCCTATCCTCTGCGGAATAATCATTGAGAATATGTGCGTAGGGATTCAAACTACCAACCAATGCATGTGTAGCCTTTACCTTGCAACCATCTCCATGAACCCATAGGGCTCTTAGCGGAATCAAGAGACAAAACCCTAACATGAGAACAATACCATTTGTTGAGGGCTTTGTTAATAGGGCAGTACCTAGGGGAGTTGGCAGGGGTCCCGACC
The DNA here is from genome assembly GCA_008044935.1 of Gossypium turneri. Taxonomy (NCBI): domain Eukaryota; kingdom Viridiplantae; phylum Streptophyta; class Magnoliopsida; order Malvales; family Malvaceae; genus Gossypium; species Gossypium turneri. The sequence goes on from CP032575.1 coordinate 10,694,595, forward strand.
CCCCTTAAAATGAAAAAATTTTCATTTAGGCCCTTTAAAATTTTTAAAATTTTAAATTAATAAACGTAAAATTGTACTTTGTCCCCCCAAAAAATGATAAAACTTTAATTTAATCCTTTAAAAATTATAAAATTATAGGCTATTAATTTTGAAGAGAGCCTAGTACGTGAGAGCAAAAGAAAAAAATAGTTTATTAATTTTTACGAATACCGACATATTATATATAATTAAAATTCCAGAATAGATTAAAAATGTTGAATTAAAGATAAAATTAAGTGTGAATTAATAACCACAAGTGTACTCATTACTCACCTTCTCTGTTAAAAATGTTGGATGTTGTTTAGCAACCTTTGTTTGATTTTCTTCAGCTCAACCACAACATCTTTCATATCTTTTCTTTCTTCTGGTAACTCAGCTGAACAATTCAAAGCCAACTCCATGATAGATGAAATACAATTTGCTTTAACAACAATGTACTCATCCTCTCTTCTTAATAAATCAACATCTGCAATTTCGATTGCTCCTTTAGGTAATGAACTTTCCATCCAATGCCTTATAGTCTCTTCTTCAACAAAAACATTATCAGTTGGCTTTTTCTTTGTGAAAGTTTCTATAAGTACGATCCCATAACTATATACGTCAGATTTTATAGAAACAATTCCTGCTGATCCAAATTCTGCATTTCAAGTATAATTAGAACATCAGTCATCCTCAATTATTTCTAAAATGCTTATTCAAATATATATCCACATACACATGAAACAAAAATATAAAATGCAAATTAGGAAAATAATCATACTAAGATAAAAAAGAATTCACCTGGTGCCATATACCCGATCGTTGCAAGAGTCATGGTTTGCTTTATTACTTCACCTTCTCCCAACAATTTGGCAACGCCAAAATCTCCAATATGTGCAACCATGTCTTCATCTAGTAAAATATTGCTTGGTTTTATGTCACAGTGAATTATAGGTGTTGGATGTCCATTGTGGAGGTGTTCTATAGCTACCGCAACATCTATCATTATGTCGATCCTTTGTATGATATCAAGGAAACAATTTTCAGAATGTAACCATTTCTCAAGGTTTCCATTAGACATGTAATCAAGCACCAAGGCTTTGAAGTCAACACTTGAGCAGCAAGTAATGACTTTCACAATATTACGATGAACTATATTACGCATAGCATCACATTCAATGTCAAAACTCCTAAATTCTCCCTCTGTTTGCAAATTGAAAACTTTTATTGCAACTTCCATTCCATTTGAAAGCCTCCCTTTATATACATATCCAAAACTCCCTGAACGAAGCATATTGCTTTCCTCAAATCCATTGGTTGCTCGTGAAAGTTCAGCATGTGAAATTCTTCTCAGTGTTTTCAAAGACAACAAATCATCTTTAATTGGTAGAGTTGTACTCCTTCTTTGGCATCTTCTATACATAATAGTTAAGACTATTAGTACTACGACAATACCAATTGTTGGTAAACCATAGCTAAAAGCATGCAATATAATCATTTGGGAGTTTTTGTGGATGTCGTTTTTGCAAGGTGGGACTAGCAATATAGGTGGACCACAAAGTGCATAATTCTTCATGAATGATGAGCTAGAAAAGTTTGAAAAACATCCTTTGCTGGGAATTTCCCCTTCAAGTCTATTGAAAGACACATTAAAATACTTTAGATATAAAAGATTTTCCAAAGATTTGGGAATGACTCCAGAGAGATTGTTATTGCATAAATCCAAGAATTCCAAACTAATGAACCCATCAAATGATTCAGGGATATGACCATGTAGTATATTATTTGATAAATCTAATGAAACCAAAGTTTGAAGACCCCCAAATGTGGATAAGATATCGCCCGTGAGAAGATTCCTTGATAAATTTAGTTTCAGTAGACTCCTCAAATTTCCAACATCAATAGCATGTGAATTGTGAAGATGGTTTGATGATAAATCTATTTCTAAGATATCTTTAAGATTCCACAAAGTTGAGGGTATTGCGGAACTCAATTTGTTGGAATCTAAGTAAAGATATCCCAAAGATGTAATATTACCCAAACAAGAGGGTATGGATCCATGCAGCTTATTCAACCCTAAATACATCTCGTATAGTGTCTCCAAACCACAGAGGCTTTCTGAGATAGGCCCTCCTAATTTATTAGAGGAAAGACGTAGACCTTGGAGATTTCTCATTCCTCCTATTGATGCTGGAATCAATCCACTTAATTTATTATAGTCAAGTTGTAAAAGCAATAGGTTGGTTAAGTTACCTATTTCCATAGGAATATTGCCTTGAAGCTCACACTTTCTGGCCTGAAAGTATTGAAGGGATTTTGAAAGGTTCCCGATATAAGTAGGAAGAATTCCACTCAGTGGATTTCTTGAAACTCCTATGGCTTTCAAATTCCTACAATTCGTCAAAGAAGAAAGTAAGCTCCACTCATGATCAGTAGCAGATCCTGTGATCAAATTATTGTCAAAGATTTGGAGCACTTCAAGGTGTTTTAAGTTGCCAAGCATTTTAGGGATTGGGCCAGAGAATAAGTTCTGTGACAACTCTAGTTTCTTAAGCATGGAAGCATTGGAGATAGAGTTGGGAATGTTTCCGCTAAGTTTATTTTCCCACAATAAAAGAATCGCAAGCTTTGGAGCATTGGTGATGGGTGGTAAATTACCTGTAAAATAGCATCTTTTAGTATACATATTCATTGAATACCAAATTCACAAAATATATAATACATTAAAATAAATACTGTAAAACTTTAAATCAATTAAGAATAAAATTTTGGCATGGAAAAATGTGATGAAATCAATTAGAAAGTTGAGACATAATAATAAGTTTTGAGTAGTAATTAGTCCTTGTGATTTGTATAGACAAAACATATAATACACTAATAATTTTTTAAAATATTGTAAAACTTGAAATAAAATAAAAATAAAAGTCTGGCATGAGAATGTGTCATCTAATCAGTCTTAAAAATGATACTGACACTGAATAATAATTAGTTATGATTTGGGAAACAAAAATGTTAAAGCCATTGTTTTTAATGTAAACTGGTATGATTTTTATCTATTGGGTTAATTATTTATTTTTATTAAATTATACTGTAAAATTTAAAGATTATTATTTGCTCAAATTTTTTGTATTTTTCATATATTTGAAATTTAATCTTTATATTTTTTATTTTCTGTGATTTAGTCTCTCTACTTTTTGAATTGAAAATTTTAGGTTCATTTATTAACACTGTTTAAAAGTTTTTGTGTTAGTATGGCATTTTGAAAAATAAAATAAACTTGATATCTCTGTTTTTAATTGTTCCAAATATTGTTTTACTATTTCAAGATAAAGTATTTATGTCTATACCAATATCTTAAGAACTATTGTTGCATGTTTAATTATTCTAAAAAATTGTCGATTGAGTCTTAGCTTGATTGCCATGTGCATTGTTGCCAATGTAGGAGAATGTGAGTTCAAGTATGCTGAATTGCATTATCCTCCTATTTATGAATTGGAGAGTTGGTCAAGTACTAAATTTTGATATATTTTAAAATATTAAAAATTTATTAAAATATTTTTTATAAAAATTGATTGTACCACAGTATACAATTTTAATATCAAATTTTTAATTTTTTTAAAATATTAGCGAATATATACTTTATTTCAAGTTACACAATTTTTACTAGTTTTTTACTTTTTTTTAATTTTTATCATCTTTTATAATTTCTAATAATTTTTTTATAATTTTTTACAATATTTAAAAATTTCTAACAATTTTTAATAATTTTATTATTTATTACAAATTTAAAAATTAATAAATTTTTATTTTTTAAAACAATTATATACTTATATTGTAGTTATTTTTTTATAATTTTATTTGAAATTTTAAAGACTTTTTTTGGTTTTTTTTAGATGATGATGCCATCATGATGTCATCATATGCCACATGGCAATTTATGGTTAGTTGGATATCTCAATCTATTTTTTTAATGTCCAATGGACTAAACCAAGAACACCTGATAATATTAGAGACTACACTAGGAATGTTTGATAATATTAGGTACTAAAGTGAGCAAAAAAAAATTAAGGACCAAAGTTAAAAAAAAAAAAAAAAAGCAATATGCTGTAGGGAATAAACCGTGCATTAAGCCATTAAAAATATATCTATAATATATATAAATGTATGGATTTTGAGAAACTTTTGAACTGATAATTATATAGTCTTTGTTGTTTACTATATTATTGAATTTATTATTTTAAATATTTTTTATTACTTTTAAGATTTATCATATGTATGGATAAGAATTTTGGTTTTACTAAAATATTTGGTTAAATGCAGCAATTCATATAAATCTTATTGTTTATTATCAGATTAAAATGATAAAAGTATATGACATAAATAGAAGAAACAAATTCAACACAATGTTTTTGGAGTTTGGAAAAAATTAAAGTGAAAAACATACCTTCTAATTTGTTGTTAAATAGATATATTTCTTCGAGCGTAGTTGAATTAAAAATACTTGATGGAATCTGACCTGCACACATAGTCGAAAATTGAAGTGAAAAACATACCTTCTAAACTGTTTAACTAAAAATACTTTAAGCATTTTTTTCCATCAAATGAACTATTTTGCCTTGAATGAAATAAAATACTCTTACTTTTGTTATCTATTACAAATCAAACTCTTTTATGAAAAAAAATATTTTAAATTAAAGAAACAAAGAAAATTCAATATTTTCTAAGTAAAGCACGTCAAGCTTGGGAAGATGTTGAAACATATCATTAGGAAAACTACCTGATAGGCTATTGTTGGAGAGATCAATGTACTTCAGAAAAGAAATGTTGAAGATCGAAGTTGGAATCTGACCTGTAAGGCCTTTAATTGCTTCAATACTAAGCAGTTCCAAACTAAGAAGATTACCGATTTCCTCAGGAATTTGACCTGCACACATAGTCGAAAAATCAAGGTGTCAAACTACCTATTTTGTTAGCATAAGTCAAAGAGGTTTTCTTTTCTCTTCTATAGTAATTTGGAGATGCTAGATTTTAATATATTTCAGCATATGTTTTTCATCAAATGAAATAAAAAGTTTTTCCTTTTGTTATCTATTACAAATCAAACTCTTTTATAAAAAAAAATACTTTAAATTCAAGAAATCAAGGAAATTGATTACCTTCTAGATTATTAAACCCCAAATATAATTCCTGAAGTCGTGTTAGATTTCCAATACTTCTTGGAATGATCCCCGTAAATTGATTACAAGACAATGACAAATTTTTAAGGTTGTTGCATTTGCCCATGTCAAATGAAATGTTACCAGATAATTCATTCCAACTCAGGTAAAGCCCTTCAAGCTTGGGAAGATGTTGACACATATCATTAGGCAAACTACCTGATAGATTATTGCTGGAGAGATTAATAATCTTCAGAGAAGAAATCTTGAAGATGGAAGATGGAACCTGACCAGATAATTGATTGAATCCCAAGTTCAAGATCTCTAGATTAGACATGTTAACAAGTGTTTCAGGGATTGTGCCTGTAAAGTTATTATTTTTCATTTTCAGCCTTCGAACTCTCTGTAAGTTCCCAAGCCCTGATGGAATTTCCCCATTAAGACGGTTGTAGCTTAATCGAAGGATCCACAAACGATGCAATTGGCCCAATTCTTTAGGGAGATGGCCATAGAAATGGTTACTACTCAAGTCGAGAGAGAGTAGAAATGAAAGATTTCCAAGCTGTGGAGGGATAGTACCCCCAAGATTCATGCTTGTAAGATTCAAAGCTATAACTCTTTTATGGAGAATGCCACAAGAAACACCAATCCAATTGCAAACAGAGGTTGAGGCCGTCCAATTGTTTGCCAAGACATTTTGAGGACCGGCAATGCGATCCTTAAACTCGAGAAGTGCAAACTGATCGGAGTTGAGATTCCTGACTGTCATAGGCAAGCAAAGTACAGAACATGGTATGAATAAAGATAAAAGAAGATGAAAGCAAGTGTTGTAGTTCATGATTGCAAGACGGAGTAAGCCAAGAAAATAAAAAAAGTAGGAAAAGGGAAGTTGTGTTGGTAAAATAATTTGGATGATGAAGAAAAGCCCAGAGAGCATGCTTTAATATGTTTCAACCCTCGCACACTTGATAAACTTGATAAATTTAAAATTAAAAAGGAAAGCAAAGTTTTGAAGAAATTTCAAAATAAATGTCAAGTCTTCTTCTTTAAAAAATACGTACAAAGAAGCAAATTTTCAAAATTTCTCCTAAATTTTCTTCACATTGCTCCACATAATCCACTAAAAAAACTTAAAAAATATATTTTATTAATTACTATATATTCTTTTATTTTCAGAATAATAAATTGTTTAAATATGCTATTAGTCCTTGTAATTTAAAAGTAAAAAAATCCAATCCTCCTACTTTTCTAATTTAAAAATTCTAGTCCTATCATTTTTAATTCCATTAAAAAATTTCAACGTAATAGGTTTTTTACTATCAATCATATGCAACATTATATGAAGGCAGTCTACTCAACATATATCCAAGTTTACAGATTTGAATAGAAAATACTTACAATCCTAATGGTAGGACTAAGTTTTTTAAACTAGAAAAGTAAAAAAACTTAATTTTTAACTTTTTAAGTACAAGGATTAAATTTTAAATGTTGTCAGAGTACAAGCACTAACAAAATATTTTGATCTAATAAATGTAAAAAGCTTTTTAAACAAAATAAGGTTGAAATAATCTATTTGTCCTTGTACTTTGATAAAATTTGAGATTTAGTCTCTATATTTAAAAGGTTAAAAATTAAGTCTTCTTGTTTTTATTCAAAAATCTTAGTCCTATCGTTAATTTTTTTTTGTCAAAATTTGTCAACTTTACATATTAATTAGGTTTCCTTATATGTCATGGTATATGACTAACACAAAAGCAAGTTGACAAATTCTGACAAAAAATATCAAAGATGATAATAATTGGATTAAAAATTTTAAATTGAATTAACGTATAAGGAATGGATATCAAATTTTTAACCACAAAATAATATGAGTGATTAGAATGAATCTAAAAGAGACTAACAACATATTGATACCTTTGAAATCTCCTTCGATCATCCTTTTTCTACGTAGAAAAAGAAAATTAATTAGCATCTAAAGTGTCAAGTAATGAAACCTTCAAAAGAAAATGTGAAAGTGATTTATCAAACAATAATATTCTAACTTATAATATATTTAATTACATTTAGTCATTTATCAATCAAAACTTATTTAACATCCATCAATACTTCATACTAAGTAAATTTACCATTTAACTCATATTTAACTTTGAAAGTAAACTTAAAATTTTATTTAATTTCGTCACTAAATTTGATTTGTTCAATATAGATTTTGGTGACTTAAAACAAATTTAATAAAAAAGTATTCTTTCAGATATCTTTTTAATGTTTAATAATAAGTTAGTTTGTAAAATATACTTTCATTGGACACAGGCCCTCAAGGCGGTGAACCATTGATCAAATTAATTTGGAGATATCTTTTTTCTAAATAAAGTGAATTTACTAGTTTTTTTTTTTTTTTTAATATTATAAATATTTTTGTGGATATCAAGAGATACCAAAAATTATTTCACTAATAAATTTTAATTCAATCGAAAAGTTAGTGTTTTATTTCATGGGGTCATAATTAATCATTAGATTTCTCATTTTTAAATTTTGAATTTTTGACAAATGCGTAATTAATAACTTCCAATTTTGAGTGTTGTAGGGCTAGTACAATCTTCCTTACACATAACCGACTCTTGAACCTACACTTTTCTCTAGAATTCAACGCATACCCCAAATTTGTCTTTTGAAAAGAATTTTAAAATCTCTGTATAAAAGGTATTTTTTTGACCGATCACACTTAACAAAAATTTAAAAATTATTAAAAAATAATTTCTTTTTGAAATTTAAAGTGAGCTAAAAACATATTTTTAAGTGCTTTGGACCATCTATTGTTGATTTCCTTATTATATTAAGTATTTGCAATTACTCTTAATATATTATGCTTGAGTTATGACAGAGCCGATCGTCAACGTGCCATAAGGATCTATTGATGCTGAAACTGAAGTTTTTGATATATTGATAGAGCTTGTCCTTCAACGCACACAACGTGTTTGTTATTTTTTTCCCTTCAAATTGTATGATCTTACTCATTAAATGAATTAATGAATTTCCCTTTTAAAAAGATATATTTTTTATAATTAAATACTTTATAATATATTTAAAACTATTTAAAAATTTGTAAGCCTTAAAACAATCAACAAAATATATTTTTCTCTAAAAAAATCAATAAAAATATGTTTGAAATTTTATATGAAATTTAAAATTTTTTAACAATAATATATTCTAAAATTATAGTAACGCTACAAAATTTATATATATTTACTAATTATATACACCTTTTTTTATATTTTTTTCCTAACATATCATTATTTTCAACACTATCGTAATCCTGTTTTGATAATTCCCTTTCCATAAATATAAATATTTTCTACATAGAATTTCAAAAGAAAATGTGAATTAATGTAGACGTGAGAAGACTTAGAGGTAAGTCACCCAATGAAAGTGACCTAAACCGACTTATGGGGAATCAAACAATAATTTTGTATCTTATAATATATTTAATTACATTTATTAGTTTATCAATCAAAACTTAATTAGAATCCGTCAATATTTCACACATCCAAAACCCAAACATAAAATTCACTTTTAAATTATTTGGGATATATTTGTATTATAGGAATTAGATTAAATTACTTTTTATATTATTAAATGTATTATTTTAGTCTTTATATTAGGTATGAATGATATCTTCCAGATTGAAGTTAGAGCTATTCTTGAAGCCAGATGATTAGTCCTTAGTTTGCTTTGGGTGGTTTATTTTTAAGAGCTTTGGACAATCTATTATTGATTTCCTTATTATATTAAGTGTTTACAATCATTCCTAATATATTGTGCTTGGATTGTGACAGTCAATCGTCAACGTGCTATAATGATCTATTGAAGCTGAAACTGAAGTTTTTATTATATTGATAGAGCTTGTCCTTCAACGCATACGTGTTTGTTATTTTTCTCCCTTCAAATTGTATGATCTTATTCATTAAATGAATTAATGAATTTCCTTTTTAAAAAGATATTTTTAAAAATTAAATATTTTATAAAATATTTAAAACTATTTAAAAAATTATAAGCCTTAAAACGATCAACAAAATATATTTTTCTCTAAAAAATCAATAAAAATATGTTTGAAATTTTATATGAAATTTAAAATTTTTTTAACAATAATATATTTTAAAATTATAGTAACGCTATAAAATATATATATTTACTAATTATATACACCTTTCCATACATCCTTTTTATACATAGAATTTCAAAAGAAAATGTGAATTAATGTAGACGTGAGAAGACTTAGAGGCAAGTCACCCAACGAAAGTGTCCTAAACCGACTTATGGAAGAATCAAACAATAATTTTGTATCTTATAATATATTTAATTACATTTATTAGTTTATCAATCAAAACTTAATTAGAATCCATCAATATTTCACACATCAAAAACCCAAACATAAAATTCACTTTTAAATTATTTGGGATATATTTGTATTATAGGAAATGAATTAAATTAGTCTTTTTATTATTAATTGTATTATTTTAATCTTTTTATTAGGTATGAATGGTATCTCTTAGATTGAAGCCAGAGCTATTCTTGAAAAACTGAAAATAAGATTCAGATGTGTTGAGATGGAAAGTGACAACAAGATACGGGTTGGCTACAATAAGTAGTGCCGCTGAAGTAAGATAGATTCACGATTGGTGTTCCAAAAATTGGGAAGTCAAATTTCGACATATTCAGCAGAATGCCAATAAAGTTGTTGATTGCATAGCTAAGGCAGATGGAGGCGTAATTGAGCAGCTGGTTATCTTGGAAGATCCTCCGCATTATGTGAGATGCCAGCTTGAAGAAGATATTAGACAATCATTGGTGACTGATGATAAATTTCATTTGGACTGATGAGCGCTTAATTTTCTAAGCTTATGTTCAACCAAAAAAAATTAAATACGTCTAAATTGTAATAGAGCTAACATTTAGTGTATAAAAAATATCTTAAAAATTATTTTTTCCAATTGCAGTTCAATTCCACAAATATCGACGATGAACCCGGACATAAAAATTACAAAAATAAAAACACATCTATTATCAAACCAGCAATCCATGTCTAAACTTAAATTAACAAAATTCACCACGCAACCTGGTACACTATTTTATATTTATATACTAGATTTATTCTAGATGCACATGTTTTATTATATTTAAAAATTAAAATATATGGTTGACTAAGTTTTAGTTGAGTTAGTATTGGTATTATTGTCAATGTAGGAAAATGTGAGTTTAATCGTGCTCAAATGTGTTTTATCCTCCAATTCAAGGGTTAGGAAAAGGTTATTGATAATTAAATTATACCAACTTTTATGATATTAAAAAAAGGATTTATAAATAATATAACGAAAAGAAAAAAAGAGAGAAACATATTCATGTTGATGGGCTCTTTCAATATTAGACTTTTTTTTCTATCACAAGTAAAAATATCAAAGGTGATAATAATTAAATTAAAATAAAATAGGGGATTGAATTTATAACTTTTAAAGTATAAAGAATGAATTTATAACTAACAACATATTTTAACCACATAATAAAAGTAGTTATGGAGAGGATCATGTAAAATAATGACCTGAATAATTTTAAACGTCTTGTTGTGCGGAAGCATGTAAAAGAGTAAAATTATTGTACTAAAAAATCACACTAAGTTCAATTCCCAGGAAAGAGAGGTGGATCACAAGGATCGCTTAAGTACCAAGTCTTTCCTAGCCAAAATATCTCTCAATCGTAATTTAATAGCACAATAAATCACTACAGTCACACTCACAATTCATGCAGAATAATACTATAAAGAACACAAGAATTTAACGAGGTTCAGCAAATTTTGCCTACATCCTCGGGCACTACCAAATATATTTCACTCCAAAATACAAGTGAGAATTTACAAAAAGAGAGAGAGAGAGAGAGAACAATGCCTTAAGTAGAGAATGGCAAATATGGGATACAGAATGAGAGATGGTTATGCCTATTTATAGTTGAGGTTCAAGGATCAACTTGCAAAGTCACTTTACAATTAGGGACCAAATATTGCAAATATCTCAGATTTCTTATGCCAATATCTGGATACCTATATCTTTGACTTTCCAATATTTGATACCCATATCTTTGACTTTATTTGATACCCATATCTTTGACTTTCCAATATTTGATACCCATATCTTTGACTTTCCATAAATATGGATGATTTCCAATAATCTCCACCTTGAAGATTTGATTCGAATAATCTTATCTTCACACAATTCTCTTGTCTTTGTCAACAACACTTGATAGTGCCTTCTTCAACTGTTAAACATGCAGAATATTGATCAAGTTCAAACAATGTTCGAACTTGATTGTTGTTACCACCTTGGTCATCATATCTGCGGGATTATCTGCAATCTTAAACTTCTAAAGGTGAATTTTCCCTCATCAATAATTTCCCACACAAAGTGGAAACGTACGTCAATATGCTTTGTACGTGCATGATAGACTTGATTCTTTGCTAAATGAATAGTACTTTGACTATCACAATACACGTTAATATGTTCCTGAACCAATCCCAAGGTTTTAACCATACCTTGTAACCAAATAGCTTCCTTTACAGCCTCTGTTACAGCCATGTATTCAGCTTCTGTGGTTGACAACGTAACTGTAGACTGCAGTGTAGACTTCCAACTTATTGGTCCTCTAGCAAGTGTAAACACATAACCAGTGGTTGATCTTCGTTTGTCCAAATCACCGGCATAATCAGAATCAACGTACCCAATAACACCTTTACCAAGTGTAGTATCCTGCTTGAACAGTAATCCAATATCCATGGTATTTTGAATATACCGTAGAATCCATTTCACAGCTTGCCAATATCCTTTTCCAGGATTATGCATATACCTGCTCACTATACTAACTGCCTGTGAAATGTCAGGTCTTGTACACACCATTGCATACATCAAGCTACCTACTGCATTAGAATACGGAACTTGTAACATGTATTCTTGTTTTGTATTCGTCGAAGGAGATAGTTGTGCAGAAAGCTTGAAATGAGAAGCCAATGGGGTACTTACAGCTTTTGTCTGCTCGTTCATGCCAAACTTCTATAGTACCTTCTTCAAATATTGCTACTGAGACAAACTAACTCTGCCATGAGCTCTATCCCTACATATTTCCATGCCAAGAATCTTCTTAGCTTCACCTAGATCTTTCATCTCAAACTCAAGGTTGAGTTGAGTCTTCAATCTCTCAATTTCAACTTTACTCTTAGATGCTATCAACATATCATCAACATATAAGAGCAAGTATATGAAAAATCCTTCTTGTAGCTTCTGAAAATACACGCAATGATCAAATTTACTTCTTGTGTACCTTTGCCCTTTCATGAACTGATCAAATTGCTTGTACCACTGCCTTGGAGATTGTTTCAATCCATAAAGCGACTTTGTCAGTTTGCAAACCCAATTTTCTTTATCAGCAACCTTGAATCCATCTGGCTGAGTCATATAGATTTCCTCTTCCAAATCACCGTGTAAAAATGCGGTCTTCACATCGAGCTGAACTAGTTCAAGATCATATTGCGCAACCAAGGCTAGCAAAATCTGAATAGACGAATGCTTCACAACTGGAGAAAACACTTCATTGTAGTTTATTCCTTCTTTTTGAGCGTAACCCTTTGCTACCAATCTAGCCTTGTATCGAACTCCATTTTTACTAGGAAATCCTTCATATTTTGCATATACCCATTTGCATCCAATTGCCTTCTTTCCTTTGGGTAGTGTTACCAACTCCCAAGTCCTATTTTTATAAAGAGACTACATTTCTTCATTCATAGCTTGCTTCCACTTTACACCATCAGGGTTACTTTTTGCTTCTGTTTAAGTAGAAGGAACATCATCATCTGCAATCGGAAGTGCATAGGCCACCATATCATCAAAGCGAGTAGGCATACGAATCTCTCTTCTTGGCCTCCTATATGCAATTGAATCATGTTGCTGTAGAAGTTCTTGGGTCGAAACTTCTTTATCAATTGTTCCTTCAATATTAGCTGGATCATCATTAACCTTTTCAAGCTCCACCTGCTGCAAAGTGCCACTGGTTTTGTTATCCTTTTGTGAATCCTTGTTCTTCATCATGGTTGATTCATCAAAAGTCACATGTCTACTAAAAACAATCTTCCTTGTATTAGGACACCAGAGACGGTATCATTTTACTCCACCGGTTATACCCATGAACAATGCTTTCTTTGCTCTTGGTTCTAACTTAGATTCTTTTACATGATAATATGCAGTGGAACCAAAAACATGTAAAGAATCATAATCAGTAGCAGGTTTACCAGCCCACCTCTCCATAGGAGCTGATGGCAACCGGTTAATTAGATGGCACGTATATGTAACTACCTCAGCCCAAAATTCCTTGCCCAATCCAGCATTGGACAACATACATCAAACTTTCTCCAGTTTAGTCCGATTCATACGTTCTGCCACCCCATTCTGTTGTGGTGTATCTCAAACAGTGAAGTGTCGCACAATGCCCTCATCTTGACATACTTGTAGAAATGGATCATTCTTGTACTCAGTACCATTGTCTGATCTAAGTCGTTTGACCTTTTGACCTGTCTGAGTCTCCACCATCTTCTTCCATTTCAGAAATGCATCCAAAACTTCATTTTTTTCTTTTCATTGGATACACCCATACTTTTCTTGAATAATCATCAACAAAAGTAACAAAATAGTGCATACCTCCTAAAGAAGCCACTTTAGTAGGTCCCCATACATCACTATGAACATAGTCCAGAATTCCTTTTGTATTGTGAATTGCTGAACCAAATTTTATCCTCGTCTACTTGCCTAGAACACAATGTTCACAGAATTCCAATTTGCAAGAATTTGCACCTTTCAACAAGCCTTGCTTCGCCAAACTCTGCAAAGCTTTTTCACCAGCATGTCCCAATCGCATATGCCATAACATGGTAGCCTCTGAATCTGCATCTTTCGCAGAAGCTGTTGATGTTGATCCAATAACTGTACTTCCATTTAAATAGTACAGATTATTCTTTCTTATGCCTTTCATCACCGTCAATACCCCAGCTACTACCTTTAGTAATCCATCTCTCAAAGTGATTGTGAGCCCTTTAGATTCTAGGACCCCTAATAAGATTAGATTTTTCTTCAAGCTAGGTATGTAGCGAACATCTATCAAGACTTGAATTGAGCCGTCGTGATTCTTCAATTGGATTGTACCTACTCCCATTGTCTTACAAGCGCTGTCATTGCCCATAAAAACAACTCCACCTTCTAGTTCTTTAAGACTAGAAAACCAGTCCTTATTAGGACACATATGATAAGTACATCCCGAATCCAAAATCCACTCATCTGTATGACATGCCATTGCCATGCCAACCAAGCTAAAGTCTGACTCCTCATCATGCTCCGCTACACATGCATCAGAAATAGCCTTACCTTTTTGTAACTTAGGACAATTCTTTTTCCAATGCCCTTTCTCACAACAAAAAGCACATTCATCTTTGGCAGGTCTCCCTTTGGACTTACTCCTTCTACCAGATTTGTTGCTGTACGAACGACCTCTTACTGTTAAGACTTCTGTAGTTGTATCTCTGTGATCTTTTTTATCTTTCTTTCGAGTCTCAGATCTATACAACGCACTACAGACTGTATCAAATGTGATCGTATCCTTCCCATGAAGCAATGTGGTGGTAAGATGATCATATTCATCAGGAAGAGAATTCAACAACAGTAATGCCTTGTCTTCATCTTCAAATTTCTCATCCAAATTTAGCAAGTCTGCTAAAATTTTATTGAATGAGTTCACATGGTCATTCATCGACATACCGGGTGCATACGTGAATCGATAAAGTTTCTTTTTCATATAAAGCCTATTTTCAAGACTTTTTGTTAGAAACTTTTCTTCCAGTGCATCCCACAACTCCTTCGCTGATGTCTCCCTCATGACAGAGTACTTCTGCTCTTTGGCCAAACATAGGCGAATCGTTCCACATGCCTGTCTATTGATCTTAGCCCACTCCTTGTCATCCATCTTTTCAGGTTTTTCTTCAAGGGCTATATCCAGCTCTTGCTGACATAAGACATCCAGGATCTCACATTGCCACATGCCAAAATTATTGGTACCATCAAATTTCTCTACTTCAAACTTTGCATTGGTCACAGTAGTCTTTGCTGATGACGATACCTTTTCCATTTTTATCCTCAATGCCAACTACTGTAAGTGAACAGTGCCGTGAACGATTGTATTCCCCAAGTACGAATCTAGCTCTGATACCAATTGTTGTGCGGAAGCGTGTAAAAGAGTAAAATTATTGTACTAAAAAATCACACTAAGTTCAATTCCCAGGAAAGAGAGGTGGATCACAAGGATCGCTTAAGTACCAAGTCTTTCCTAGCCAGAATATCCCTCAATCGTAATTTAATAGTACAATAAATCACTACAATCACACTCACAATTCATGCAGAATAATACTATAAAGAACACAAGAATTTAACGAGGTTCAGCAAATTTTGCCTACGTCCTCGGGCACTACCAAATATATTTCACTCCAAAATACAAGTGAGAATTTACAAAGAGAGAGAGAGAGAGAACAATGGCATAAGTAGAGAATGGCAAATATGGGATACAGAATGAGAGATGGTTATGCCTATTTATTGTTGAGGTTCAAGGATCAACTTGCAAAGTCACTTTACAATTAGTGACCAAATATTGCAAATATCTCAGATTTCTTATGCCAATATCTCGATACCCATATCTTTGACTTTCCAATATTTGATACCCATATCTTTGACTTTATTTGATACCTATATCTTTGACTTTCCAATATTTGATACCCATATCTTTGACTTTATTTGATACCCATATCTTTGACTTTCCATAAATATGGATGATTTCCAATACGTCTCATCATTGCAAAAATGAAATAATAGAAAAGAAATAAGTATTGAGTGTAATGGCAAGGTACGTTATACTTTTAAGGGGAGATCAGGGTTTTAGACAATAGAAGAATTTTAAACCTACTTTTTTCTCTAGAACTCAACGCAAACCTCAAAATTATCTTTTTAAAAGAATTTTAAAATATCTATATAAAAGGTGATTTTTTTTACCGATCACACTTAACAAAATTTTAATTTTTTTTTGAAATTTAAAGTGATCTAGAAACATATTTTTAAGTGCTTTAAACCCTCCTGTGTTGATTTCTGTATTAATTTGATTTGTTCAATATAGATTTTGGTGACTTAAAACAAAATTAATAAAAAATTATTTTTCAGATATCTTTTTAATGTTTAATAATAAATTAATTTATAAAATATACTTTCATTGGACACAGGCCTCCAAGGCGGTGAATCACTGATCAAATTAATTTAGAGATGCCTAAATTTGCTTTCATCAATTAATAAATTAAAAAAAATTGTTGAGACTTCATGATTATCTTTTTATAATTTCAGGCTTATCAACTATTTTGAAAACAACAAAACGTCTTACACCAAAAACTAAAAAAATAAAAACGTCGACATTAAATTTGTTGGTATGCAATCAATTTAAGATGGTTTTTGGAGTTACATATCACTTTAGCCTTGACTTACTTTTCTACAGTTAGTCTTCTCCAACAAGTTAAATATTTCAATTTTAACAACATTGACAGGTCTACTTGTTCAAATTAGTTAAATTAGTAAATTTTAGGGTGCAGGTAGAATTTTTTGTTTTGAGATACTAAGATTAAAAAAATTCAGTTGCGAAAACAAAAAAATTGTATTTAAAAAAGGCATAAATTAAATTATTAAGTTTTTCAAGTTTCCATTTAATCAAAGGTTAAAAGGACTAAATTGAAGCTTTTTATTTTTAAGAAAGGCTGAATGACAAATTGCCCAAAGCCCATGCCCCTAGCTATACGCCCCTGGTAAAATCAATTTTAAAATTAGTTCAAAAAAATATCAAAAATGAAATAATAGAAAAGAAAGAGTAGCCATTTTATGAAAATGTGGACAAGCCATTTTATTTATAATTTTCTGTGTTTTTCTTCTTTTTCTGACTTTTTTTTAAAGTCATTTTGTTTGTTTCCTAACCACCATGAAATTACTTGTCACAATTCATCTTTTTAAATGAGAAACATTTTCCACAATTTGCCATCACTTTAACATACACTAACTTTTCTATGATTAGTCCTAGGTTTGCTTTGGGTGGAATCTTCCAGCTAGCCTCATCCTTGGTTTTACTTTCCAACAATTAGTGTATCAGGAGTTTTGTTTTCTTTAAAAATTATTTTTGTGGATATTAGGAGATAACGAAATTATTTTACTATGAAATTTTAATAAAACTTGAAAATAAGTAATTTATTTTAAGAGATCACAATTAAACATTAACTTTTCAATTTTAACTTTTTTTTGACAATTGTATAATTAATAAGGTACCAATTTTGAACATTGTAGGAATGCTATAACCTTCCCTACACATAATCGACTCTTGAGCATGATGGATCCTAAACCTTCTCCTCTATTCTCATACCACAAGTTGCTTCGAGTGTAGGTTCGAACAATCACAAATTAAACACAAAACCATAAATGATTTATTACTTTCAAGAGCAAAGTAATTCTCACTCAATAGAAACCAATAGATTTGTAATTCCCAAAAAATAAAATTTATTTTTGAAAATATGTTCTGACTACTTTCTAGCATAATAACAATATGTGAAACTTATGTCTTGTGTTAATAGCTCTACCAATACTATCTATTTATAAGAGAGACACGAGAATCCTGGTTGAATTAGTAAAACACGAATAATATTTATTTCCTAGAAAACAATATTCTACCCTAAGTAGATCAAGTTTGGATGACGCATGGATCGAAGCTCAATCTAGGAGAAAAAAAATAAAAAGAAATTTCTTTGTATTTTCGAAGTTATAAATAAAATTATACGCCAAATTTTCAAGTCAATTTTCAACTTGAATTTTGTATGTACAAATTTCTAATACACTTGCTGGGACATTCTTTGACTTTTATCTATTCTCTCAAAAAGTTAAAGTTCAAAGTTGCATTAAACTCAAAGAAGGTAATCATTAGTAAGCCAGCTCACAAGCCTGCTCAAGCTAATCCTACAACTCGTTCCACTTCATCATCAAGCACCAATGTTCTTGCTTATCCTTATGGAATTAAACAAAAGACAAAAGCTCTTTAAGAGTTATTTTAACAGACTTCTTTAATGGTAAATGACAATCCACTCTATGATGCTTCTTCGCCCAACTCATGATTTTAAGAGAAGTTTCTACTCATGGATCAAGTGTAGCTCGCCAGTTATCATTAAGGGGAAAAAAGAGTCAATCAGTGAAAATTATACTCCAACATCTCCCTCAGAACCAAATTTCAGAGTGATGAATGTCATGACAACTGACACTACATTCTTAGAAGCATAAGTAGATCTTTAGCAAAAAAGATAGAGAGTAGCAAAAAAGATAGAGAGCCTTACTACAAGCATAAAAGGAATGGATGATCAAATTGAACATCTTAGTGGAAGTAACCAAACCTTTTCCAATGAAACTCAACATCCTCTTCACAAAGTTGTTGGAATCAAAATTGTTGAAGGACTTTAAAGTGTTTCTTTAGATCAACTCAAGGAGCTCATTAAAGAAACCATCAAAGAAGTCACAAGTGTTGCTCCGCCTTCATATACATACTCATAGTCATACATTTGAAGGATTTATCATTTGAATATGCCTGAACATTATCCACCTCTAAAATCGCAATAGTTAGATGGTAAAGGAAATCCATGTAAACATGTCGCTCACTTCGTGGAAACTTGTGATCACGTTGATGTAACACCCCACTCGCGACCTAATCACTTGATTCGAGAAGAGAGATACCAAAATCATGTTGGAAAAATCTAGTTTGAAAATAGTTTTATTTATAGCGGAAAATAAAAATTTTGAAAACAAACTTAGTTTGTGATATTTATGGCAATAAAAATTAAACCGAAATCGTACATGTGTTTTTGAATAAGCAAATCCTTGATGTTTTCTAGCTTTCAACCAAATGATCTTCTTCGCTATTCTCATACCACAAAATGCTTCGAGTGTGGGCTTGAACCAATTGAATCAAAACACAAAACTAGAAAAATTTTCTATTCTTTTCGGGGTGAAACCTAAAATTTTCTCTTATTTAATAGAAACCAGTAGAAATATTATTTTGGAAAAATATATTTAATAGTTGAGAATAAATTCTCCCTATTTTTCAATATATTAACAATCTCTTAAAGTTGTGTATAAATCCCTACTGATGCCATCTATTTATAAGAAGAGAAGATAGAACCCTTGTTGAATTGTAGAAGTTTATTTCAACTAGAAAAACAACTTCCTACTTAGAGTAGGAGTAGGGTGGATGGCATCCTCTAGTATTCCTACTAGGATTGTAACCCTTTCATATTCCATGAAGGGATTTTGGGTCTCTATCACATCGGATCCAAATATGAGTACTTCTCAGAAATTTAGACTCAGTACTTTGTAAATTGATCCAACTCGATTCTATTTTTTTATTTCCCAAAATAAACTTCAATATTTTACATTAAATAATTTTCTCATCCCAATTTTAACCCCGGTAGAATTTTTAAAAATATATATTTAATATTTCACAATTCAACTTGGTCACTATGACTAAATGATTTATTTTCATTTTCTGGATTTTAGATAGCTCAAAAACATAAACTCATTCTCCCGATCATTTTTAAGTAATTCATCTACATTTGCAAATGAATCATTTCTCATTTTCATTTCCAAATGATTTTATTTCTCCATTTCGAAGAAATGTATAATCATTCCTGAATGTTTCTCATTTCTTTATTTCTATTCATTTTGATTCAAACACACAATTCATTAATGATTTAAATGAGCTAGCGAAGGGACAAATTGGACATATGCAATTAGGGCTAAAATGATTTATATTTGAAGTTTCAGCTTTTCGTCTATTAATTATAAACTCATTTAGTCACGAAGTCATTCCACTATAGTATCATGACTGTGCTTGTGGTGCCCCAAACTCAGACGAGATAGTCTGACCCAAAATTTGAACCTTACATTAGCCACCAAAATGATTCTCTATTAAAATACTACAAAACACACCAACCAACCATGCACACCACACATTTTCAACATAAATCATATTAAAATTAATCCTAATTGCATGCCTTTCTAAACATACCATAAAAAATGAAGCAAAAAAAAAAAAATCACGTTTAACTCACCTACTAACCCACCCACTTAGAAACCTAGAAGCTCGCATCAACTTGGCGAGCACTAGTTCAAGACCTACTTGCAACCCCAGCTCGTTGTTAGCCCTATGAACTACTAGTTTGCTACTCCCCTGCGATCCTAGACACATAACTCCCCTTTTGTTTTAACAGACTCCTCATGTGGATGGCTCACTTGCGAACTCCTCTATTTGGTGAACCTACCTAATAAGGCAAACTCACTATCCTGACGTACGCACTAACTATGGCGAACCTCCTATTGCTTGGCGTACTCCCTCCTAATGGTGAATACTAGGTTATAGAGAGCTAGTCTATACTAGCGGACTCCCTATACTTTGGCGAGCATTCTATTAGGGAACTCATGGTTTTTGGTGAACACACTTTTGTTTGACGAAACCTACCTTTGACGAACTCACCCCTGTTGTTGAACACTGTGTTATGGTGAGGTCTTATTCACTTTACAACCCTTGTCTCGTACTATGCTAGGTTGGGTCGTAAGTATTCGTTCAACATGTTATTACTTTTATAACATGCATTCTATGTTATCACTTTATCTCAACCAAACAACTGGTTCAAGGGCGTACCCCAAAATTCGGCGAAGTCCTTGTTCTACATAGGTATGTTAGTTCATCAATTTACCTAGCAAAATCATGTATTATAATCCAAACAATCAAGCATACAATCAAGCACTTATAAATTTCGAAAATCCAAAATTTAAATAGTTCGTAATATCTGTTTACAACTCGCCAAAATTTATTTAAAATTCTAGGTTTACATCTAATTCCTTAGGACAGCCCCACATTGCCTTCCACTATATGGTTTGTAAAAACAAATCACATACTCGAATGGATTTGCCTTGTGTTGCATTACTAGATTGCCATGCTTCACAACTAGTCACGCGAGCTACTTATCTCTAAGATATATGCAAGGAGTGTGAGCTTATTGAAGCTCAGTGAATGCTCAAGCACACAACACATAAAACACATCAGTCATGCTAAAATCTAGTCATGTTGTAACAATTCACACAAAATATAATAATCATGCTCATCATAGTAATATAATGGCAATTTGTGAATATGAAACATAATCATATTATGTGCGCATTGGGTAAGCAGATCTCCAGAACACTCCAAGTGACTTAGAGAGTCATGCGCTATTTTTGGTAAGTGTAGCATGAGTGCTCACACTCTCTAAACACTCCATACTATCTTCGGTTTTGGAGCTAAGCTCAACATTCCCTTATCTCTCCAATGCTATCTTCAGGCCATAATGCCCTATCACATAATAAAAAGGGTGAGTACTCACAATCCTATGGCATGCCAATGATATCTAACGGTTTCAAGTGTTCACAATGGCAACATATGATTTTTATCACATTCACTTCATACAATTTAAAAGGGCTCACAATACAGCAGATCTCATATATAATAGTTCTCAATAACATAACTCACATTTCTGTAGGGCTCGCATTATACATAAGTTCGTAATAACATGGATTCGCATAACACTTATGGCTAGCATATATTTAAGGCTAGTATGCAACATTTGGGTTCCCATATATTTAAACCCGTATAATACAGGGGCTTACACAACATATTTTGGCTTGCATGCAATATAGTGCTTGATCACATATATAGGTTCACATGATCTTAGGGCTCGCATCACATATATAAGCACGCATGATACATAGGTCCACTCAACATGTATACATAAACTCGTATATCAAAGTATAGGCTCGCATGCATTAAGGTGATAGATTTTGCAAATAATTTAGAGCTTGCACACATCATAGGCTTGCATACATACATGTTAGCAAGGTTTGCAGGTCACAAATCGGGGCTCGCATAACTACAGAGGCTTGTATGGAAATATAACAGTGTTCGCATATCATTTTAATCAGCTTCACACATTAAATCAGACAGTTTGCATGCCTTACTTCGCTTTCAATAGCATGCAAACTTGTGTTTTTGACGTAGTGTGTAAGGACACTCACTAGTTGTTTGTTGATACTGTCGAACCTATACCACCTTTTGCTTGACTTTTTCCTTGCTCGTGGATGCTCCTTCACATTGAGAGGCTTTGCATAAAACAAGAAAATATACAGATTACTACTTTGACAGACATAATAACCTTCTTAACAAACATAGCAAGTCACCACTCTTCTAAATTTGGTGAGCTTACCTCGCGTGACCTTAAACTTCTAGTTACTTCATTTTAGTTCAATTAAATCCCCAATTCTTACTTCCTAATCTCATAAGTAAGGTTTAATTAGAAATCTAGGCCATTAATTTCACTCAATTCTTAAAATTAACATTTTTCAAAAAATCATGTTCATTTTCAATCTCAAGAAGAAAAATCATTTCATTCATGCAATTCCTTTAAGGATTTATTAAATCAAGTTTATAAACCTCTTAATTTTGCCAAAATGAGTTAAAAATTATTTTAAAATAATGAACTAGCTCACTATTATGAGGTTCACCATTTTTTAAAATAAACCAAGCTTTAAAACCATAAATCCTACGATTTCTCTTGAAACTTCAGGTGCAGTGCACTAACTACGAATAATGTGGACTAAATATGTTGCCAGTACTCCACGGAACTCCTCTGTCAACCACAAAATCCCTGTAACACCCCAAATTTTGGGCCTAGAAGAAATAAGTTTTGAAGAAGGGAACAGTTAGGAGACTGCACATAAATATTTAATTGTACAAGGAATTGACATAAATGAATGTCTGCTTCAGTGGTTAAGTGATTTAAGAGTGTTTGGAAGTGTCTGATGAGTCAGGGGTTCAAGTCTTGGCTTATGTAAAATTTTTAGTTTTGCTCTTTAATGAATCTGGACACTGGCATATAGGCCTTATATATAATAGTGTTTGTTTCATGACACAAAAATGACTTCTAGTCTAGTGGCAAGGTGGCATGTGGTGTAACTGTGAGGTCCTGAGGCTCAAGCCCTGGGTTGTGCAATGAATTGTTATTTTGCTACTTGAGCCGTGTAAGAGGCAGAGTTGGAGTAGAATGCTGCCGATGGAAGTTTGAATTGGTCATGGAGGAAGTTGAGGAGAAAACGGTGGAGTGATAAGGGGAGAGAATTGTGGAGAAAATCGAAGAGTAGTTGAGAGGGAGAGTTGTGCCGATTTGGGGCACTAGTACTCAAGGTTTCGGCTAGGCTTGTGCCGAATTAGTCACATGACAGTAGAAGCTTTCGGTTTTGAGAGTGTTTTGCCTCTTTCTGTGAAAGTTTTTGCCAACTTCGGGTTACTCTCTTTTCGTGTTAAGTGTACACGTTTTTGCTCATCTTTTCTTTTTCTTTTTTCTTCTTTGGCCGAAACTCTCCCCTCTCTCCTCTTCTTCTGTTGCCGAAAGCTCATTTCCTTTTCCCCTCTTTATTTGGCTATTCTTCTTCTCTCATCCTTCCTCCCCAACCCGATTCTTTCTTCCCTTTTGGCCGAACCCTTCTCTCTCCTTGTGGTCGAATTTCACAACTATCCTCCCCCACCTTTCCTTTTCTTTTTCCTCCTCACCTATTTGACTTCTCCCCAATCAACTCCTCCCTCTCTTATTTCCTTTGATTTCCATTTTCCACTTCCTTTTTGGGGTCAATCGTCGCGCTACTTCTCGTCATCGTACTCTCGCACATTCAGTAAGTATAGCAAAATCAATGAGTCTCCCTTAGCAAATCAACTTAAGTGCTTACCAATTACAGTTGGTGCCTAGGAATCTGGTGAAAGGACGAGGGTTGGCGAATATCTGAGTAAACGAACTGTTCTTCTTTGCTCGATCGAAGTTGGGTAAGTGAGCGATCGTAACAACTTAAGTTTAATTAATTGTATAAATGTGTAATCGATTAACAAACTTTATTTTCCAAATATAGGTTTGAGGTCAGAGGATTTAACGTGTCTTCAAAATTAGATGTGTAATCACACCCTCTCAACTGTAAATCGGAAAAAGTCGAAAAGCCAAAAAGACGACGTTGAGACTATATGAGCATGTAAACGCTCATGTGGTAAACCGAACCCACGAAACATGGTGTTGGACTGTAGAGACTTTCATGAGCATTTTCATGGGCTTAGGCCGAAATGGGCCGTAAAATGACCGACATACCCTTGAAGGGTAAAATGACCGAAATATCCTCGAAGGGTAAATGACTGAAATACCCTCAAAAGGTAAAATGACCAAAATAGCCCTGAAGGGTAAAATAACTGAAATACCCCTTGAAGGGTAAAATGATTGAAATACCCCCGAAGGGTAAAATGACCAAAAGACCCCTAAAAGGTAAAATGATCGAAATACCCTCGCAGGGTAAAATGATAGAAATACCATTGAAGGGTAAAATGACTGAAATACCCCTAAAAGGTAAAATAACTGAAATACCCTCGAAAGGTAAAATAATCGAAATACCCTCAAAGGGTAAAATGACTGAAATATCCTCGAAGGGTAAAATGATTGAAATACCCCCGAAGAGTAAAATGACTAAAATATGCTCAAAAGTGAAATGATTAAAATACCCTCGAAGGGTAAAATGATCGAAATACCCTCGAAGGGTAAAATGATTGAAATACCCCTGAAGGGTAAAATGACTGAAATACCCCTAAAGGGTAAAATGACTGTTATACCCCTAGAAGATGAAATGACTGTTTTGACCTTATGTTATGTATGACTGATTTGCTCTATGATATGTATGATTGTGATTGAGCATGACATATTGCATACATGTACGATATTATGTTATGAAATATTGCATGGGGTTGGGTTGTGATATTTGGAGGAAGTGTACTGTACTGATAAGGTCGCACGGGTCGCCCAAGACGACTGTGGCCCTACAGGTGGTTTTTCCACATATACTGTTACTAGCAGCTTTACTGTAATACTATTACTGGTAGCTTTGCTGCGATATTATTATGTTGGTTGGGTGGGTCGATTTTATCCCCACATGGTGTGTTGGTGGTACGGAGTGGTGTGTTGGCTGGATTGGGATGAGTTACATTTTTGCACTATACTCATACTATATAAGGCTAAGGCCCACACTGTTATTGAATTGGGCTAAGGCCCACACGATTACTGTATAGGGCTAAGGCCCATACTGTTATTGTACTGGCTAAGACCCATACTGTACTGTCACTAAATAGGGCTAAGGCCCAAATTTTTACTGCATGTTGTATACTGGTTGACTGATAGGGGATTACACACTGAGTTTTTGTACACTCACCCTTTCTTTTATTTACTTTCAGGTAATCCTCAGCCTTAGGCAATTTGGTGCTGTGAGGGACTCGAAGGTGGTCACATTACTGTAGCTGTTTATTATTAGATTTCATTTAAATTTAAAGTTTGTGTTGGGTTGTTTATGTAATAAGGGCCTTTTAAGTTTGTTTAAGTTTTTAATTGGGCTTTTTTCTTATTTACTTTAAACTGCTAGTTTCGGGAAGACGAGTTTTAAAAATAATTATTATTTTTAAAGACACCACATTTTCGCACAAATGAGATTTTGGAAAATTTATAACGTTTTAAAAGTGATTAGCTTTTACTGATACATGCTTGGAAACGAACAACCCGTTTTGGAATCACTGTTTAATAATAAGATGATTAATTGATTTTAAAGATTTCAATGACAATAAGTTTTACACAAAACACCTCTTTGTGACACTGCCAGATTCAACCATAACTCCTAGGTCAAGTTTAGGGTGTTTCATTTAGTTGTATTAGAGCCAAGTTGCAAAACTCGGCTGTCGAACGGGTTTCAAAAAAATTGAAATTTTTAGAAAACTATTTTTGAAGTGATTTGGAGGGTTTACAAGTGTGGCACACCGAGTCTCTAGCGCCGAATCCGTAAGTTTTCTTTATATTGTAGATTGCTTTAACTGAAATATAATGAGAGACTACTATAGATAGTAGGACTATAGAGAAACTCTTTAGTTAGAGTAAACTGAGACTATAGGAAACTAAAAACTGTACGGAAACCCTAATTTGCGAAAACAAATTCTGATTACTACTTTTCATAAGACATCTATTAATAATTACTAAAATTACAAACTGATACATAAAATTTTGTAATCAGATAATACGTTATTTGATATGAGCATAAGAGGTACACACAGACGAGGTACAAGAGGCCATGGTAGAGGCCGTAGAGGTGCTCGAGTTGGGTCCTCATCGTTTGGCCATATACTTAATTTGGAACTATAGTGCACAGTGGAAGCGTAGTGGTGGAGCCTGTGTGATGCAATTGATCTGGTAAGTGGAAATTTCGATGATGAAATTTCTTTAAGAAGGGGTGAATTGTAACACCCCAAATTTTGGGCCTAGAAGAAATAGGTTTTGAGCAAGGGAATAGTTAGGAGACTGCACATAAATATTTAATTGTGCAAGGAATTGACATAAATGAATGTCTGCTTCAGTGGTTAAGTGATTTAAGAGTGTTTGGAAGTGTCTAAGAAGTCAGGGGCTCAAGCCTTAGCTTATGCAAAATTTTTAGCTTTACTCTTTAATGAATCTGGACACTGGCATATAGACCTTATATATAATAGTGAACGTTTCATGACACAAAAATGACTTGTGGTCTAGTGGCAAGGTAGCATGTGATGTAACTATGAGGTTTGAGGTTCAAGTCCTGGGTTGCGCAATGAATTGTTATTTTGCTGCTTGAGCCGTGTATGTGGCAGAGTTGGAGTAGATTGCTGGCAAAACAAGTTTGAATTGGTCATGGAGGAAGTTGAGGAGAAAACGGTAGAGTGATAAGGGTAGAGAATTGTGGAGAAAATCGAGGGGTGGTTGAGAGGGAGAGTTGTGCCGATTTGGGGCACTGGTACTCAAGGTTTCGGCTAGGCTTGTGCCGAATTAGTCACTTGACAGTAGAAGCTTTCAGTTTTGGGAGTGTTTTGCCTCTTTTTCTGGAAGCTTTTGCCAACTTCGGGTTATTGTTTTTTCGCGTTAACTGCACATTTTGGCAAGTATCAAACTCATTTCTACTCATCTTTTCTTTTTCTTTTTCCTTCTTTGGCTGAAACTCTCCCCTCTCTCCTTTTCTTTTGCTGCCCCTCTTTATTTGGTTGTTCTTCTTCTCTCATCCTTCCTCCCCAACTCAATTCTTTCTTCCCTTTTGGCCAAACCCTTCTCTCTTCTTGTGGCCGAATTTCACAATTATCCCCCCCACCTTTCCTTTTCTATTTCCTCCTCACCTATTCGGCTTCTCCCCAATCAACTCCTCCCCCACCTATTTCCTCTAATTGCCGTTTTCCCCTTCCTTCTTGGGGTCAATCATCGGGCTACTTCTCGTCATCGTACTCTCGCACGTTGGGTAAGTATAGCAAAATAAGTGATTCTCCCATAGCAAACCAACTTAAATGCTTAAAAATTATAGTTGGTGCCTAGGAATCTTGTGAAGGGACGAGGGTTGACGAATACCTGAGTAAGCAAACTGTTCTTCTTCGCTCGATCGAAGTTGGGTAAGTGAGTGACTGTAACAACTTAAGTTTAATTAAGTGTATAACTGTGTAATCAATTAATGAAGTTTGTTTGCCAAATATAGGTTCGAGGTTCGAGGATTTAATGCGTCTTCACAATCAGGTGTGTAATCACACCCTTTCAACTGTAAATTGGCAAAAGCTAAAAAGCCGAAGAGACGGTGTTGAGACTATATGAGCGTGTGAACGCTCATGTGGTAAATAGAACCCACGAAACATGGTGTTGGACTGTGGGGGCTTCTATGAGCATTTTTATGGGCTTAGGCCGAAATGGGCCATAAAATGACCGAAATACCCTCAAAAGGTAAAATGATCGAAATACCCCTAAAGGGTAAAATGATCAAAATACCTTTGAATGGTAAAATGATCGAAATACCCCAGAAAGGTAAAATGAACAAAATAGCCACGAAGGGTAAAATGGTCTAAATACTCCCGAAGGGTAAAATGATCAAAATACCCTCGAAGGGTAAAATGATCGAAATACCCCTTAAGGGTAAAATGTCTGAAATACCCCCAAAGGGTAAAATGACTGAAATACCCCCAAAGGGTAAAATGACTGAAACACCCGTACGATATTGCATACATGTACGATATTATGTGACAACATATTGCATGGGGTTAGGTTGTGATATTTGGAGGAAGTGTACTGTACTAATAAGGTCGCACGGGTCGCCCAAGACGACTGTGGACCTACTGGTGGCTTTGCCACATATACAGTTACTGGCAGCTTTGCTGCATACTATTACTGGCAATTTGCTACGATATTGTTGTGTCGGTTGGGTTGGTTGGTTTTATTCCCACATGGTGTGTTGGTGATACGGAGTGGTGTGTTGGCTGGATTGGGATGGGTAACATTTTTGCACTGTACTGATACTGTATAGGGCTAAGGTCCACACTGTTATTGTATTGGGCTAAGGCCTACACTGTTACTGTATAGGGCTAAGCCCCATACTATTACTATACTGGCTAAGGCCGACACTTTACTGTCACTGAATAGGGCTCAGGCCCAGATTGTTACTACATGTTGTATACTGGTTGACTGATAGGGGATTACACACTGAGTTTTCGTAAACTCACCCTTTCTTTTATTTACTTTCAGGTAATCCTCAACCTTAGGCAATTTGGTGCTGTGAGGGACTCGGATGTGGCCACACTACTGCAGCTGTTTATTATTAGATTTCATTTAAATTTAATGTTTGTGTTGGGTTGTTAATGTAATAAGGGCCTTTTAAGTTTGTTTAAGTTTTTAATTGGACTTTTTGCTTATTTACTTTAAACTGCTAGTTTAGAGAAGACGAGTTTTCAAAATAATTACTATTTTCAAAGACACCACATTTTCGCAACATTTTCGCACAAATGAGATTTTGGAAAATTTATAACTTTTTAAAAGTGATTAGCTTTTAATGATGCACGCTTGGAAATGAACAACCCATTTTGGAATCAATGTTTAATAAAAAATGATTAATTGATTTTAAAGATTTCAATGACAACAAGTTTTACGCTAAACACCTCTTTTTGACACCGCCAGATTTGGCCATAACTCCTAGGACGGGTTTGGGGTGTTACAATCCCAGCCTAATGCATATGCAAAATGTCACACAATCTCATACATAATAATATCTCAATACTTTTCACATTTATTGGACATGCTCAGCATGTTCTCAATAATCACATACTTTTATACTTTTAGTAAATGGAAACAGTGTTCCAATCTTTCAAATTACCATTGTGTTGGTATCAATCAATATCATTATATTTCACATATTTTACAGATTTTCATTGTACTTAAATAGAAACTTTTTCAATACACAATATAACAAATATCTCATGTGTATCTCAACACATTATATCATTCAGTCAAACATTCTCATATCTCATAACTCAAATATACAATTACAAACTCAATCAAACATTCATACTGTCAAACTAGCAATTTTGCTAACATATCAATCTTTTAAGGCTCAAAACATACCTGGTTTGGCCACTCACAAAATCACTAATTTGGCTATTAAGCCAATCCAATAAACAAGCTAATTTATCACATATAACATGATATTTAACATTTTCAAACAATTTTATGAGCTTAGGACTCGCACATTATTTTTCGCTTCCTTGCAACATACTAGCAAATCTTCCAATCTTCCTTAATAATTCCTTAAACGAACCTAAACCAAAATGCAGTATAATTTCAATCAATTTACCATTAAACCAGCCCTCAAACACCCACTTATAAGTTGAAACTAATCATTGAAATTATAACTATTTTATGAATTCAAACTAGTTAGATTCCTTAAACTATATCATGCGAATCGTACGTACAATCATTCTTCACCTTTACGAATGACTTGGGCACCTAATTCAATAATATACTCGAAATCAGTAGTTAATCAATGATTAAATTCCTTCATTTAACCAATTTATAACCTTTACCCAACAATTATGTCAAAATAACAAACTAGTTTACAATTAATCGTACTTATACTTCCCAAATTGTGATATCCGAATGGCTAATTGATCAAGAACGTCTTTTGTAACATCTCAAAAATTAGGTTATAAGAAATAGGGTTTTGAAACCACGAGTGGTCATCCCTCGATTTTTAGTTTTGATCTTGGAAAATTTGACAAGTAAATTGATTTGGCTTAGTGGTTAAGTGCTATGGTTATATGTGTCAGGTTCTGGGTTAGAATCTTGTTTTTGGAAATTTTGTTACTTTGCTTAAACCCTTACCTTGAATGTTTGGCTTATAAGGTAAATTTAGGCAATTGACGTCAAGAATGAGACTGTTGGTTCAATGGTTAAGTTTATGCATAATCCTTAGTCTTGTGTTCGAATCTCAGCGAAAACAATAGGGAATGTTTTGTTTTTAAATTTTTTTATAATGTAGTTAGTTTCGGTTGGTTATTTAAAGCCTTCCAAAAACCTACGGTGCTTTTATTTTTATTTTGGTCTTTCTTTTCTGCGACATTTTCTATCATTTTGTTTCCGTTCTTTAGTTTCCTCACATTTTTTTATTTTCAAGCGACCTTTTTGTTATGTTACATTACGCCGATTGTGTACAGGGTCTGACTTCTCCTTCTAGTTAATTCGCTGGCCAGTAAGTTCAATTTAAAGTTTTGGTGTCGAAATTTCTTTGACGTAACTTCAATTTTTGAATGTTAGTTTTTAGTGGTTTGACTACGAATTAATCATTTGTTAGGAAATTGCTTGTCATTTAGGGACAGGAATTTATCCTTGTTACTCCTGCATCGAGTCCGTATCAGGTGGGTATCAAAAACCCCATCTTCTTCAAATTTTAGTCATCGAAAAATAGGATTATCAATGCCACATGGCCGTGTGGCAGGCTGTGTAACTTATTGTTCACAAAATTAGAGGTACATGGGCGTGTGCCCAAATTGTATGTGGTTATGAATTGTGTAGGGTTCACACAGGCCTATGACATTGGCATGTGTCAGGTTGTGTGGGACACAAGGGCAAGTACACGGGCATGTGCCAGACTGTGTGGAGTCACATGGGCCAGTTCTCCAGGCCGTGTGAAACCACATGGGCATATGAAGCAATATTTGGAATTTTTCCCCTGGGCCACAAGCATCATTTGAAACGAACGTAGACGTATTGTAGGGTTTTGGATTGGGCTATATAACTTGATATTTGATGATATGATTATGAACAACTTGTGATCTGTACGTATATCTGCTATGTTTAAACCTAAGTGAGTAGGACCTGTTAGAACGTAACATGCTATTTTTTATTGTGTGTGAACTATCCAAGTACAATCTATATTCTATTAAGTTTGTTGGTACGCCTCTGCTTTACTCTATTGATGAAGAATATGTGACATCTGATTAAGTTAGATTGATTGTTACTGATTCTAATTTATAGCCATCTACGTTACTTTATTGATGAGGAATACACGATATCTAAAAAAGTTAGACTAATTGTTATTGATTCTGATTTATAGTCGTGCATGTGACTTCGTCACAAATATGATATGATCTGTTGATGTTTGATAAGTCTATTTTATAAAACATGGACTCTTATGTCTCCTGATTCTGTTATTGAAAAATATCATGACTTACATGCTCATCACTCTGATTCTGCATATGTATGTCATGACACGTTGCATGGGTTTTGGATTGATGTGAAAGGAGAAAGTTTCTGGCAATTAATGATCTGCATTATCTGATGGTTTATCCATAATTTTGTTCTAATAGCTTAGTTATACTATAGTGACTTGACCATATGTAACCGATCTGGTAGTCTTAACTACAAAATTCTAGTGGAACTATCCACAGTTATTTGTTGGTGTGATTTGACTGGACGAGTTATGGGGGAATTCTATTTTGATTTCTAGAGGAGTTTGGGTAGGATGTTTTCTGATAATTTTGCATTCTGATCTGCTTGAAAAATACAACATCTGCATAACATATTTTCTACTCTGCTCTATTCTGTTCTATTCTGCTCTGCTCTACTTGGTTCTATTTTGCTTGATTTATTATGTTCTGCTTCATTCTCTTTGGTTCGGTTCTGTTGTACTGTTGTTGTGGAAATTTTCGTGATACTCTAGAACTATTCCATACTGGTTATAAAATTGTTATTAAGTTATTTGCGTTACTTTGATTTAGATAATAAAATTTGTTTATTTGTATCTAAGTTTGGTTATACGCGACACTTGGTAGTTCACGCTTTGTCTTATCTTAATCTGTTCAGGTGGACATCTGACTTACGACCGGACGACGTACAGGAGCTTGGATTGTTTTGCATTGATATAAATATGATTTGATCTTTTAGGTTGTAATATGTTTTTGGACTTGCCTTGCTTTTCTTTTGATAATCTCGTCAATATCTGTCATTTTCTAACACAAAAATGAAAAACCACCAAAGTCAACTAAAATGAATTTTTGGTTTTCAAAGTTAAAATTTTGAAAAGAAATCAGTTTTTCGCATGTTGGTGTAACTCATCCAATTTTGGCTTAAACTTCTAGGTCAGGTTTGGGGTGTTACATCTATCCCTAATTAACATGTGATTAAATATTTATTAGGAGGATTCAAGAACTCAACTTAATGCTGGAGAAATATGGGCAAGAACCAAGAAACAAAACAACCCCCTTTCTTGCACATAGGCGTACGTACCACCACCCATGGTGGCCGAAATTGGGGCTGAATTTTAAAATAGTTTGAGATCTCATTAAAATCTGGAAAAATACATTTGAATTTATTTAAAATCCCCCAAATTCCAGATCTAAAAATTTTTCTTTTTAATTGACAAGATTAATTAAGAAATTGAAGAGAAAAGAGATCTTACTCAAGCTAGTTGAGAGAAACGACGATGACACTTTCTTGGCAATGTTCAAGATTGATCTTGGGGTTCAAGATTTTAGATTTGGGGATGATTTAGATAAGGATAAATGGTAGCAATAGAGTAAAGGAGATGATGCACAATCTTGATGCCAAAAAAAAAAAGAAGAAGAAAGAGATGGTAAATGGGAGGTGTAGGCGACGACAACAATGGGAGAAAGAAAGAAAATTGAAGAGAAAAGTGGAGACGAAGATGGTGAATGGATAGGGTAGGGAAAATTGAATTAAAGGCTAAAAAATACAATAAAAATTTTTATTTATACTTAGGGTTCAAGGGTATGGATGGCACACACATTAAAAATACAAAGGATTTTGCAAAATTTAATATTTTGTAAGGGAAACGATTCGAAATTGGGACCTCATTTAATTTTCATGTTTACTCATATTTCTTTTAACCATTAGGATTTTTCCTCATTCTTAAAATCATTTTGCAATATTTATTTTAAAAATAAGGCATGCCACATATTAGGGTTTAAGGCAAAATTAGCAAAATAATAAAAATAGTGAGAGAGAATGGTTTGAACTTGGGTTTCAAGGAACGTTTCACTGAAACTTATCCAAAAAACCAACACCTTATTGATTTCATAAAAAATGCATTGATAATCTAAAACATTAAGGCATGACCACTCTTTCTCGATTCACAAGCCCGATTCTACTAACCCCTAATTTTTAAGATGTTACAAGGTCAGTTCGTAGTGTAACAATATATATGTGTTTTTTTGGGATACAATTGGCATGCCAATAGGGTTAGTATGCACGCATTATGGGATCGCACTTTGGTGCCTCTCTTTACACTTAGTGCCTTTCTTTGCACTTTGGTGCCACTGTATTTGCACTACAGTGCCTCTGTTAGCATTTTGATGTTTGGGGGAAACCTAAGTATCCAAGTCATTTTTCTATAGTTCAACAGGCCATGAAATTTTATGTTTAAATGTTAAATTACTATTAAGTTTGATTTATGTACAATGATATTTTTATGTATATATGTATATAAGCATGGATTGCTTTGGTTTGAGCCAATGTTTATATTGAATCATATGAGATGAATGTTTTGATTAATTTAGTTTGAGAATAAATATTAATGCCTTGGTGTAATTATATGATTCATATGTCTATAAACATGTTATCTAGTTATGTTTATGGTGTTTTTAGAGAATTAAATGGTTATATGAGTATTTTCCAAGTATTCGAGGTTGTTTCATTTGGTTTAATGGGTAAATAAAGCTTTAAAGGGTATGTGATTACATGAAATGAACTATGATATTTGAGTAATGATATGGATTATGATGAAATGTTTAATTGAAAAGGAAATATGGTTTAGTATATATGTATGAGTGGTGAATTATGAAAGTGAATGTATATATGTTTTATACCATGTTTTGATTCGAATTATATATGATATGTTACACCAACTAACCTTGTGAGGTGGTGTGTATAGGAAAGGAAAGTTTGCTTAAAACATAATGATAATATGCTTGGTTTTTTAACTTAAAATATTTAGTAAGTTAAATTTCCTTTATATGAACTTACTAAACATTAGTTGCTTACATAGTTATTTTTCTCCATTTTATAGTTCATCAGAAGCTCGACCGGTTAGAATCATGTCAGAGCACAATCACACTATCCATTCAACATTTTGATAGTTTTTGGTTATTTGGTAAATGGTTATAAATGACATGTAATAGGGTTTAAAGGTTGTTCCAGTGATTTGACTTATTTTGAGTTGTGTTAAGCTTTTTGTGATTAATGTTGTTAGTTGTTGGCATGTAAATAATGGTGTAAATATGTGTGGTTGGACCCTTATGCATGCTTTATTGATTATAGATATCATATGGTAAAATGACATGTTTTTGGAATGGTTATTTGGCATGATTGGTATAGGTTTAAGTTATGATCTTGAGATGTTGAATTGAATTAAGTTTGATATGTATATTGTGATGCCTTCATTGGCATATTGGTTAGATATTAAAGGATGGTGGATTTGGTATGTTTTTGAAATGGTTGTTGGTATGTTTGATCTAATTTGATTAAATGAACTTGTAATGTTGAATGGCATAATATTTGTTGGTACATTAGTTAGTCTTATAGGTTGATGGAATTGGTATGTTTTAAATGTGTTTAAAATGTGTTTTGGTTATTTAAATGTTTGTGGAAATGGTGTGTCTTGGTGTACAAGATTTGAAATTGAAATGGCTTGATTTAGAAGCAACTTATGCTGCACACCGCTTGGGACACGGGTTATCACATGGCTGTGTGTCATTATTGTTTTAGGTGCATGTTTCACATAATCTAAGACTCGGCTCACGACACGTCTGTGTATCACAAGTTAGTATGTAACACGGATTGGTACATGGCCTGCGACACGACCGTGAGTCCAGACTTCGAATGTCCACACGGTTTGGACTATGTCACATGGCTTGGCCACATGGCCGTGTGACCCTTGTTTTCAAGTTTTCCAAAATTTTCTATTTTATTTCAAATCGATCCTAGAATATTCTCAAACTATTTTTGAGGGCCCGCAGGTTCAAATTAAGTCATGTAAGTGTATGTTTGCTATAATTAAGTTGTGTTATTGAATGTTATTAATTAAATCGCATGAATATTTTATTGTAAGTTAAATGTTTTAATTTGTAATAAAACGCTTCGTAACCCTAATCTGGCGACAAAAATAGGTTTGAGGTGTTACAATTTTAGACTGTAAATTTGTTTTGGGGCTTTGTTCTTTGGTTCTTTTGATGTTGGTTGGATTTTGGTGTTTTAACATTAAACTGCAAAATTGTATTGTTTAACAAACTAAAAATTAGGTTTTCAAAATTAAAACTCTAGAAATTTCTGTTACAAAGATTAAATAATCACTTAAGTGTTTTACCATCATTAATTAAATGGTTTTTAACAAATGTTTTCCTTAGTTTTGGAAATGATTTGCCAACATTAGTACTTTTAAAACACATGATTTCAAATTCAGATTCTCAATTTTAAATAAGGGTTTTCAAACTTCAGTTTTTTTAAACATTTATGAGAGGTTTTTGCCAAATTTTATGTTTTCAAAACGTGTAACTAAGTTTATTTTTAATTAGTTTTTTAAATGAGTTGATGTAATTCCTCAAAAATCCAGTCATAGCGTCTAGGCCGGGTTTGGGGTGTTACACTAACGTTACTAAAGTTAATCTTAATCTATTTAGTCTAGATCTAAACATTAATATTCTCTTCCAAGAAAAATCAAGATTATCAAATTATTACAACTTGGTAGGCAGACAATCATATTAAATAAACATAAAACTTAATAAATAATTAGCGAAGCTTAAAACAATCAAAGAAAAAATAAATCAATTAACTAAGAAATAGGATCCATTATTGTTTCAAGAAAACAAAGTTTAGTTCATATTGAGTTGAGAAAACCAAAAGGGAGATTCAAAATAAACTTGTGATAAGGGGAACAATGTCAATAGATCTTATTCAAGTTGTTCGACTCGAGGAAGAAAGATTTCGATCTAACCTGAAAAGAAAAAACCAAACACATTTAGAAAAACAAGAAAAAACAAAGAAAATAACTAAAATGAAAAATCTAAGAATAAATAATAAATATTAAAAATAATAAAGAAATAAAGAAATTATAGAATAAATAGTGGAAGATGGAATGAATAAACTATGGATATGACATATAGATGGATAATTGTCTGATAATTCTTGAAAAGAGTTATATTTCATGCCTTTAGACCTAACTAATTGCTTATACTTAAGTACATTTTGTTACATTTAAAGACATTTTAGCTAGCATTTCTAATATTGCATTAGGACTTAGATTGTGTTGGAATTAGGTGTTTTTAATCGCTTGTGGTGGAGTTTTTTGTGTGTTTGTATGGCAGGAACATGTTTTAGAACGAGGAAATAAATGAGTGAAGTTTTATCAGGGAAAAGTGCAGACAGTTTGCCAACACAGATGCCGTGGCAATACCGGGAAGACCAAGTCAACATTTTTTTGCACAACAGTCCCAGTTCAAATTCAAACTTGTACCAGATAAATCCCCCTAAAAGAGGAGAAGATAATCACAAGTTGTTAGCTGACCCTAGCCTAATCTATCTATAAAATCCAATGAAGGGGATCTCAAAAATGGAAGAAAAAAGTGGGAGAGATCCTTAGGTGTGAATAAGGGTTCAGCTGTGCAAAGGAAATGAAGTCGAAGGCAGTCGTTTTTAGCCATCATAGGACGTTGTGTTGCCGAAGTGTGGACTGGGCAAGTGAAAGTTGTTTCCCAAAGTTCTTTCATTATTTCCATCAGTGGTCCTTCAAAATATTGAAGTAGTTGAACACAATGTCGGATAATATTTTGGTTTGGAATTTTATTTCCCAGCCCATGAGCTAAATCTCGTAGAGTTGAGATTACTTTTGACGAGACCTTAAACTGTTTTTATGGATGCAACATATATCTAATTTACTTTACTGTTTCATTTGATTGTTCTTATTTCTTAATTAAAACGCAAATGATTTCTAGACATAGAAGACTGTTCACATACTTATAAGCTGATTCTAATTCTGAAAGGGTTGGATTGGTTGGATTAAAATTAAATGAAATGAGCAAGTATTCTATGGACACTTGTAGTAGGCTCTAGACATAGAGTCACGATCATACAGAAGGAACCCGTGCAAGATATCTAAAAAGCCTTTAGACACAGGCAAGGTAACTTAAGGTTTTGCTATCATGAGAGGCAGACCATTTTAGTACTCTTCTGTGCTTTAAAGTAGATACGATTTTGCCAAGGCATTATTGACAATAAGGGTCGATTTTGGGTAATCCCAACCTTCCAAATCCACATCGTATATCCTTTATTCTTTGCCATAGTATATTTGTCACGTCATTATTAGTTATTTATTTATTCATTTACATAATATTCCCGTAGTAATTCTCATAATTGTCATTACATTTCTACTCTCGGTTTGCCACAACATTACTAGTTATTTATTAATTCCACATAGTGCTTACATCATTATTCTACTAATTCCTACTATATATTTATCATTGACTTTGCCATAGCATTAATCATATTTTATTATAATAACTTGACCAATTTTGTGCCTCAATCCGATCCTCATGGGAATGATAGTCACTCATCACTTTATTACTTGATTCAACTATATACTTGCACAAATCACATATCATTTCACACACGATAGTGTTCAATTGAACCGTTTAAGATATAAACTCGAACAAACTCAATTAATGGCTTTAATCAACGCACCAAGAAATAATCATTGGCAAATTGAAGGATGAAGAATGAATTCCCATGACTCCTTAAAAAAATTGAGAGGAAAACTACTTCTAAAAATCACAAGAAACAAATCTTACATAGAGAAACTAACTCTCAGAGTTGGAAATTTTAGTAATAAAAAAAAAAACAATTGCGTCTCTAATGAACATGAAGGGGCCTTTACATAAGCTAGATAAGTACATCAAAATAAAATTGTCAAGTATCTTGAAACTTTAATTAATGTAAGCAAGAAGTAATTTTAAACTAAAATAGTCATAATTCCGTAATAATCCCATCCAAAAATTTTGCTCACATAGTCATCATTAAAACAATCATAATTTGAGCTCTTGAACTCAAAATTGAGTGAATAAAAGTGTGTTTCGAAGTTAAGTGAAGACATATCAATCGAAAAATGTTTGGATCCCGTCCAAAAAGTCATCGCAAGTTAACTAAATTTTCAAACTTGAAAATTGGCAGCTTCGGTGAATGGAATTTAATAAAGTTCACCCCATCTATTCATGTATCAACTTCCATTGGTAACTTCCATTGGTAAAAGGTAAAAAGAAATGATCTATAGATAAAATAGTTGAAGAATTTATGACAGTTTATTCATATCTCTTTTTCTTCTAGTCTTTGCAAGCTTGAAGTTTCCCTTGGTGTGAGAGAGTTGTTCCTTACCCTTTAAGTGATTTCTTTTTCTTTTTCTTTCTCTTTGATCTCATCACCAAAGGGTGTTCAAACGATTGATTCAGTTAATACCCGAACAAAACTATCATTAACTGAAGTTTTGAAACCCTTAATCATTAATCAAACCAAAGTTTTTTTGAAACCTATTAACCAGTCGGATTGATTTTGGTCAATTTGAGCGATTAACCAGAATTTAAGCATTGTTTGTTTTTGTTCAAACAATTTTAAAACAAAGAACAATCCACGACAATTTTTTCCTTATTTTTATTGAAAAAATTAAAAGAATTAAAAACATAACATAATAAAAACACTAAATTAAGAACATAAAAGCATTCATTACATTACAAAGCATATCTATATTTACTTTTTCTTGACTTTTGAGTTTTTTTTCAAATATTTTTAGTTTTCATATTTTTGTTAAGCTTATTATAAGAGAACTTATAAATCCATTAGGTTTTATATATTGGGTTTGTGTAATGCATTGGACCTATCTCTAATATATTGGGCCTATAATATATTTTTATTGATTTCGGTTAATCAATTAATTCAATTAATTAGTCGGTTTCAAACTAAACTAATTGGTAAACAAAATCTTCAAAAACCTTTAACCAACTCCCAACCAAATTAGATTCGTTGATCGACTGCTTAATCAAATTAATTAGGTTTGATAAATTAATTCGTTAAAACCGAAAAATGCACACCTCTATCATCACCTTTGTTTTTAGGGATTTTAATCATGTTGCTCCACCTGATGCAGAAGTTGAGGTGGAACGAACTGCTTGCTACTAAAATTTATGAATCATAGAGCATGCTCTACCGCGGTGAATCAAATTCAGTGGAGTGGAAGACTTTTCTTCACTACTTTATGCTCTATGCTCCAAATCTTCTATTCTTCTTCCGAAACCAACAATGGGAAAATAAAAAATAAGAAACAAGTTTGAACTAACTTTGGAAATTAGAAATTTTCAGCAAAATTGAAATAAAATATAACTAATCCATAAAAACTATAAAATGCAATAAAAACGAACCTAAATACTAAAATTACCTCCTAAAATGCTATGGAAACTATACTAAAATAGTTCTAAATATGATAGTTATCCGAAGCGACCTGAAGAAGCCAATCGAGTAGATGATTTCAACTATTGCAAATACCATCGGTCAATTAGCCATCCTCTTGAGAAGATCATCGAGTTGAAAGAAAAAGTCATACAACTCCATGAAGAAGAAAAAATCATGTTTGAAAAAGAAGTGGCATTATCAAACTTGACATCAATTCTTTGGTTTCTCAATACAGTATTATGGACAAATTCATCAAATTTGGCTCTTTCAATCCTATTACACTAGCTCTAAGTAGAAGTAAGATGGTGAATTTCGAAGGGATTGGGGGCAATCATCTATTTTTGGAAGATCAGAATGGTCATGATTGGACTCTAGCCACATGTCAAAGAAGCCAATGGAAAGCATCTCTCCTAGATATAAGTTTATATTGTCACATTGCTCCTAAGCACGAGCATAAATTGTTCATCCAAAATGATGATGCTCCTAAGCATGAGCTTAAACTGTTCATCTAATGCACCTAACAAGGAGCCTAAACTATTCAACCCAAATGGTCATGCTTTAAGCACAATCTTAAACTATTCATAAAAAATAAATGATGATCCAATGAAGCACGAGCTTAAACTATTCATACGAAATAAATGATGACCTCCTAAGCATGATTTTAAATTGTTCATACATAATAAATGATGATACTCCTAAGCACGAGCTTAAATTGCAATCCAAAAAAAATTGAACTACGTTATAACTTGATCTTTTAAAAATGAACGTACGTAGATAGCCTGGTTTCATTGCCAAGTTCAGTCTATATGAAAAAAAAAATTGAAGGGACCTTTGAAACAAATTCTTCAAAGTAGGAAGCAAATAAAATTTCAAGACTTTGTCCCCTTTCTATGCCCAACAAAATTCAGAATTCATCATTTGTTATTACTGTTTATCTCTAACTAAATTAATGAAAAGATAAATCAAGAAATTAAATCCTTTTGGAACTCTCTTATAAAGAAACCATATTCTCTAAGGATTACTTTATCTCTAATTAATTAAATTAATAAGATATGAGTAATAATAATAGAGTTTAAATTCTTATAGAACACTCAAATGAAAAAGTTAAATTCTACAAGAACTCTCTTATATCAAAGTGATTGACACTATAAAAATGGGTCACCTCCAAGTCATTCTACACATTCACAAGTTCAAGAAGTTGAAAAATTCTTTACAAAAATATTTGAAGAAACTAAAGAAGTAGAAGAAATTCTGATGAACATCATATCAGTTCTAAAGAAAAATCGCCTCCTATCCAATTCAATTGAGAGGAGGATGTCAACAGAAGAGAAGAATCAAAAGAGTTTTGTTTGTAAAGAAATTCAAAACTTGTACACTCTTTGAAATTATAAATAAATTTTGACGCAAAATTTTTAAGTCAATTTTCAACTTGAAATTCGCGTGTACAATATATATGGGAAAGAATCCATTTACATTATATAAAACTAGTGTATGTATAATACAGAAATATTTAGTACATTATCAATAAAGTTTTTAAACTATGCACCTGTGATTAAAACCAAAATAATAATAATAACAACAACCAATCAGTTTCTTTGACTAACTTTTCCCTACAAGTCTTCAGTATGGAGACAAATCAGTTTAATCAGTCTTTGGAGCTATTAACTGACTTTTTCACCATTGATTTGAAAATCGTAACCCATCAATTCACTTTAAATGAAACGAGATCCACGAGTGTTTGGTGTTATATTTTTAAAATGTATTTACATGATTGTTTATTAATTTTATTTTTTTATATTTAAATCAAATGTAATAAATTGTTGAATTTATATACTTCTTATTATAACAATATTTGGACTATCTTGCTACTTCTCTTTTTAATTTAATTTTTTTTGTAACTCTTCACAATTTATTTTGAAAAACATTGAAAAAACTAAATGATTAAATTAAGGCTCAACTTTTCACTAACCTTAGTTTATTTAGTCTAACTTTTCACAATTTATTATACTCATTTCATGTTTCATACCAACAACTTTTCTTTTTGGTAAAAAGAAAAAACAACTATACTTTCTTTAATCCCAAAATTAAGGCTTTATGAATGAAAATAATATTATATTAACTATGATAATTAAGTTTTTATTTTTAATATGATTAATATTATATATAATAACTTTAAATATGCTTCCACTAATGAGATATACTAAAGAAAAGAGTAACTTTCTTTTTAGGATAACTAATTTGATGTTATGTATTTTAATCTATCACTAAGTAATTAATTAAGTTAATGTCACGAGTGAATCGCACATCATATACCAACTCAATTGGAAAAAGTCTTTAGAGATATTCATAGCTAGAGCCCACTTCGGGTCAAGCTTGAGCTTAGGTTCCAATCTCAAGTTGTCCCAATTCAACTTATTTTACTATTTAAAATATAAATATATGTCTATAATTAAATTTAAAGAAATTTATTGTTATTTTCTAAACATAAAACAAATAAAACATTCACCCAAATTATAAGTTTGTGGTTAGGCAGCCCACTTTGGGACAGGATTGAGCTTACGTTTTTAATCTTGGGCTTTAAAAATAATAAAAATATAAAAATAATGTTCTATTAATAGTTATATATTTTATAAATTTAAATTTAATTATATTTTTTAAACAGTAAAACCAACCATTTATATGGGCTACATTGAGTTAAGTTCGGTTTGCATCAAGCCTTAACTTTGACCAAATCCAACTAAAAACAACTCTAACCATAATCTAGTATTGTTTTTATGAATTCAATTTTAACTTGTAATTTTCAATTTTATTACAAAATTTCTTTGCCTACGATAAGAAAATAACATATTTGTAACTTCTCCAATCTGGCGTAAACATTTAGTCTGAATTCGGAAGATTACATCGGCCATAAAGATGGCCTAGCAGGGTTATCGGAGTTTTTGAAAACAGACATCTTTAAAACGTTTGTTTAATTTAGTAAAAAACTTATTTAATTTCCAATTTAACCTATTTTACTATTTAAAAATATAAATATATGTTATATTCATATTTATATATTTCTATAATTAAATTTTAAATAAATTTATTGTTATTTTTTAAACATAAAACAAAGAAAACTTTCACCCAAATTATAAGTTTGTGGTTAGACAGCCCACTTTCGGGGCAGGATTCAGCTTACGTTTTTAATCTTTGGCTTTAACAATAATAAAAAATATAAAATAATATTCTATTAATATTTATATATTTTATAAATTTAAATTTAATTATATTTTTTAAACAGTCAAATGAACCATTTATATGGGCTAATTTGAGTTAAGTTTGGTTTGAATCAAGCCCTAACTTTGACCAAATCCAACTAAAAACACCTCTAACAATAATCTAGTATTGTTTTTATGAATTGAATTTTAACTTGTAATTTTCAATTTTATTACAAAATTTCTTTGCAGACGATAAGAAAATAACATATTTGTAACTTCTCCAATCTGGCGTAAAGGTTAAGCTTGAATTCGGAAGATTACATCGGCAATAAAGATGGCCAGCAGGGTTATCGGAGTTTTTAAAAACAGACATATTTAAAATGTTTGTTTAATTTAGAAAAAAGCTTATTTAATTTCCAAATTATTTA
Organism: Gossypium turneri; assembly: GCA_008044935.1. NCBI lineage: Eukaryota > Viridiplantae > Streptophyta > Magnoliopsida > Malvales > Malvaceae > Gossypium > Gossypium turneri. The sequence continues at coordinate 10,738,453 of CP032575.1, forward strand.
TTGCTTGAAATCTTAATTACACTTTAAAAGCAGGAAGTGGTAACTATTTATTTTTAATAAAAATCGGGGTTCATGTATAATTGATTAATAATCATAATTTGAAAACATTAAAACTTAAATTAAATGTCATGCAAAATAAAACAAGCTTAAATCTAAATCTCATGCCACAGTTCAAAATAATTTATTGTAGTCTTCAAAAAAAATTCATATAATGAACCTAAAATAATTTTTTTAATTTAATAATGTGTCGAGACCTTACAGATATCATGCCCATGTCCTATCCTGGTGGATTATCTGTAAGGATGAAAATTTAAGGGGGAGTGAGTTATGACGCTTAGTGTGAGTTCATTCACAATAAATTTAATGCAAACGGTTGGTAAGACACATTAAATAATATCGCATAGAGTAATCACAATCAGATAACAGTTCAAAATGTCAATTTTACAATTTAACTACCAATAGTATCACAGTATTCACAGTTGCAATTTCATAATATCAAATTTCCATATTATTCACAATATTCACATATATATAAATATATCATAACAGAATTCCAGATTTGTATGCACATGATTTAGAAGATGCCATACAATTTTGGGTTTTAACAGAATAAATCCTACCCCACGTTACATATCATAATGGTAGTTCCCCTAAACTCCCTTTTCCAACAGACCTGGTTGTGGATAAACCACTACTCGTCCACAGATAATAACTATCATTTGGCTGTGGACACATAGCAAGTCCCCACAGTTGGATTCTAGCTTTGGCTGTGGGTTCACAGCAAAAAGTCCTACAAATGAACCTTTTTTTTCCTGTAGATTATACAACATATACCCACAGTTGGAATCTGCCTTTGGCTATGGATGCACTGTAACACCCCAAATCTGACTTGGACGTTATGGTTGAATCCTGATGAGTTACTTAACTCTCTTGAAAACCCAAAAATTTACTTTGAAATCATGTGGTTAAACTAGTGTTCAATTTGATAAATCGTGAAAGTATGTGATCATTGAGGACATGTTGAGCATGTCAAATGAATGTGAAAAGTATTGTGATATGATTATGTATGAGATTGTGTGACATATTACGTATGCATTGGGTTGGGATTTTTTGGTTGACGGAGGAGTTCCGTAGAGTACCGTCGGCATATTAAGCCCGCATTATTCATAGTCAGTGCACTGCACCTGGAGTACCGAGGGGATTGGCAATTTTATCGCATATTATATGTTATTGGCCATTGTATCGCACTATTTGATATCCGGTAGATTTTCTAAATTATTGATTATTTGATGGTTTTACCACATCGAGTTATGCTCATAATGTTTTGGAGTTTGGCAGACGAGTTCTGGGGAACTCGTGGTGTGTAGCGGATGGTATGGGTAGGAACCTTTTTGCATTGCATCATGTGCACGACATATTTGAATGTTTTTGGTTTATGCTACGCATTGTATTTTGTTGTATTGAATGGTATCGAAATTAATGACTGTCACTTGAATGAATAATGACATATGCTCATACACCATTTGACATCAATTTGATAATGGCTATGTAAAGATATGAAATTCCTATGATGGTTCTGTTTTCTTCTGTTAAAGCTAATCTGTTTCACTGTATTTGATATTTATGTTTGTTTAAATAATTGTTCCACTCACATTTAGCTTTTCGTAAGCTCACCCCCAATGGTGTTTAACTTTTCAGGTAAACCTCGAAATTAGGATCGGACTTGGCATTCGAAGAATCACCTTGGACCTTGAATTATTTTTTTAATAAGTATTTATCAATCTCTAATGGTTTTGGTTTGTAATTTTTAATTATTTCTAGTCTGTGGCTTGATAACTTTTCTTCTGGGATTTTTGCATGCATGGATTACTTAAGCATAATAACCGGATAATGCATGATATCAAGCTTAAGTAAAATTTGATATTGTTCCCTAGTTTCCAATACATTACAAAGGATTTGTTTTTAAAAACAAATCGATAACGTAACTAAGTTTTCAAAATGACTTGAAAAATGGTTTTTCCGTTGCATTAGTTTAACATTGAGTTTTTTTTAAAGGACAGCGACAAGCAAACGGTTTTTCTAAAACAACACTGTCAATAATAAAATGAATTCTAAGTATACACAACCTAATGAATGAATGCTTTTAAGCTAACTCAAAGTACAACTATGGTTTTCTCTAAAATGAGTTTATTTAAGGTTTTCATAAGTAATGTAAGTTAGCTTAGCCATTTCAGTGGCTAATGTGGCCTTCTCAATCTAGCCATAACGTCTAGGCCATGTTTGGGAGGTTACAGTATTTATAGTGTAACACCCCAAACTCGACCCAGACGTTATGGCCGGATCTAGCGATGTTACATGATAGGGTGTTTGAAAACCATGTCGTCGCGTTAAAACCATTTCCATTGAATTCATTATCTTAATATCTTATTAGTTCCAAAATCGTGTTGCTCATTTAATCGATAGTTTCAAAACGTTATTCATTTGCGGAAGCTTTTTGTTTCCGACACTTTTGGTGGCCAATGTGACCTCCAGGATTTGGTCTAAACTGCTAGGCCGAGTTTTGGGATGTTATAGCTTTCGACTAATTTTGTACTACCAAATATTCGAATAATATTTGTTTATCTTTTCTTTTGCGTTCACTTCGGGGAATGCAATAGATTTACTAGGACGAACTTATAAACGTCTCAAAAAATTCTTTATTTCATAATCACCATCGCAAATATGCGTGGATTTTAAATCAAAATCTATCTATTGATGTTGTCATAATTAGTCTCCAATTATAATAAATATGATACAATAAATAAATCATTGTAAAATATGCCTGAGATTCTTTAATATCATCATTATCACCTTGGCTGGGTGGTTAAAGGCTCTAATGATTACCCATAGTGCACAGGCCTCAATTGAAATAGCAGCAACTCTAAGAGGCAATTAACAATAGCAAATTTTGAGATATTTTTGTGACTTATAGAGAAAAATAATTAAAAGAGAATTGTGTTGATAAAGTGTTATAAAATATATAGATAGAGCGTAAAGAACAAAGAAAATATGGGAAGCAATAGAGAATATATTTTATTGATTAATGAGAATATTTACAAAGCTTCTCCAAAGTCTCTATTTATATGCATAAGAAGTATAAATGAAATAGAGATCTATTTCTAATGACTATTAGAATTTAAATTACATCAAAAATTATCTTCATCTTGATGGACATCTATTTAATAAGATATTCGTAACATAATTTAGATAAAAAATAATATAAAATTTATAATATATATAACCTTTGTAAAAAAAAGTTTTATAAAGTTTTCAATAACTTTTATAACATTTCATATAAATAATATATATTCTTTTGCCATAACTTTTAAAGTTATTTTTTATAAATAAGTTATTGTAAAAAAATATACAATTTTTTTATACAAAAAAAAATAACTTTTTTTATAAAGGCTTAAGGGTGTAAAAAGCCCTCGAACTTTTTCAAAAATAGCAATTAAGCCCATACTTTTTTTGTTGCACTCAATTGGGTACTTGAATTGTCAAAATGCATCAAAAAGGCCCTTTGACTATTAACTTTAATTGTTAGCCATTAAAGTTAATTGATCCTAATTTTTTTCAATCAAAATCACCACGTGTCAGAACCACGGCGTGACATGTGGTAAAAAATGATAAAAAAATAAAAATCAATAAAAAGTTATAAAAATGATTAAATTTTAATAAAAATATAAAAATATATTAAAAATTAGTAAAAAATAAATAATAAAAAATTGTAAAATTTTATAAAAATCGTAAAAAATTATAAAATTTTATAAAGTCGCAAGAAAATTATAAAATGTAAAGAAATAGAAAATTCGTAAAAAAATATAAAAATTATTGTACCAAAAGAAGCATTTAATTTATCATTTTTCTATATCTTTTATTGATTTTTATTTTATATCATTTTTCACCACATGTCACGCTGTGTCGAGACACATGATAGTTTTAACTGAAAAAACTGGGGGTTGTTAACTTTAATGGTCAACGGTTAAATGTAACGATTAAAGGACCTTTTTTGATGCATTTTATAGTTTTATTATTTTTTTATAAGATTTTATATTTTTTATAATTTTTTACGATTTTTATAATTTTTTTCTAATTTTTAATAAATTTTAAACATTTTTATTGTCATTAAAATTTAATAAATTTTATAACTTTTATTTATTTTTATTTTTTATAATTTTTTGCCACATGTCACATTGTAGTTGTGACAGGGGGTGGCCTTAACTGAAAAAGTTAGGGTAGTTAACTTTAATGGTCAATTGTTATAAGTAACGGTCAAAGGCCTTTAATGCATTTTGACAGTTCAAGTACCCAATTGAGTGCAAAAAAATAGGGGCTTAATTACTTTTTTTGAAAAAGATTGAGGGTCTTTTTTATGCATTTTGAAAGGTCAAGTACCCAATTGAGTGCAAAAAAAAAAAGTAGTAGGAACTTAATTGCTTTTTTTTTCTGAAAAAGCTCATATGGAAACTAAAACTTACCTTGATCATTAAAGTATAAATAATTATTCTATTTGGTTACCAAATTAACTTTCTTTGGCACATTATTACATATCTATACATGGAACATCACCACAAATCGAATACATTAGTTACATTCTAAAATCATAAATACTGCCAACATTTAAAACATAATCATATAGCAATCTCTATGTCAAATATCATCAATAGCATTTCATTTTTAATTTATAATTTAAATTCCATTTTTCAATCAATTGAACGTCAATCGATGGAACTATAGGAAAACAATCTCGAATACACAAGAATATAATGCCCATAAAAGTTGACAGTTTTTCAGGGTTGCTTACACAAGTTGACATTATAATTGGGTTGATCACATAAGCTGACATTATATGAAGGCTACCCGTCCAAGCTAAACCTATGATACATATAATTCAGAAATTGCAACAAATGCTTGATCTTGTAATACCATGTAAAATCACGGATTAATCGCGTGTATAACCCTAATGACATGTCATATATATTCTAACCTTTTACGAAGTTTACTTCTGCATCATTTCTGTATAAATGACATTATCAATTCCTGTATACAAATTCATTTCTCATATGAGACATATTCAGTCAACAGACTCATTTGCATCCTGTTCTATTTCCATATGATCAATATTTTTATGAATTTACAATTCAATCCAATACAAACATTTGTGTCAATTTCCCTGATTCTACTCAATTCTAACAAATATTATTCATACAGAACAAAAAAATAAGGTAGTAAATTCGATATGAACTTATCTAGTGAAACACCGAACAATCTAAAACTTCAAGGACTAGTTTGTAATTTTTTCCTCAGTTGTCTGCTGTTTGATTCAATTCTTGATCTATACAATTATTCCATTCAATTCATCAATATTAAACATTTATACATTATGTCATGTCATGAATGAGCTTAGATAAATTCATTTTTTGATACCCTTAAAGTTTGACATTTATTTCAATTTAGTCTCTAAAATCGAAATAGTCATAACTTTAAATTTTGAACTTCGTTTTGAAAATCAACCTCAATTTCATTATAGATTCTCTACTATCCTTTATTATCAAAATTTCACATCAATTTCACAATTTATTCACTTTAGTTATTATGTACAAAATTAACAACCAAACATCACAATGTAGTCATTTTTCATAATTTAAGCTTAAAATCTATCAATTTAACACCAATTTCTTCAAGAAATCAACCATGAAAACTATAAAAAAAAACTTTTACAGTTTTGCAAATTGGTACATAGGTTATTTAAATCAAACTCTCATGATCTCAGAAACAAAATAAAAAAGTTATACGAAAATGATTTCGAAATGCATACCAATTGAGGACCGAAAGCTTGAAGCTCAAAAATGGCTTTTTCCCTGGAGGTTTTATGTTGATTAGATGAAGAAGAAGAAGAAGAAATAAAGATGACAACTTGCACTAAGTCGCCTTTATATACTTAGATTATATCTTAATTAATCAAATTTAATTAATTAAATATTAATTAATTAACCTTAATCGCAATTAATAAAAATTAGTGGATGTTAACATCATCCTACACTATTTGATATAACCAAATGATCTATTTACCATTTTGAACCTTTAGCTAATTAGAAATCTATAGCGATAAGACTTTTAAAATTTAGTCTATGTACCTTAATTAAGTAATTAATAGACAAAGTTGAAGGTTTAAAATTTAATATTCTATTATATCTATAATGCCCCAAAAATGTATATTTTTGTTTTTGTAAAATATGACACAAATATATGTCTGCTTCAGTGGTTAAGTGTTCTAGGTGTGTGTATGAGGTTCCAAGTTCAAGCCATGCCTTTAGCGAAATTTTAGAATTTCTTTGAATAAAGCCTCACTCTTGTTCAGTAGGCTTGTATTTGTTTGGTTGTAAGAATATAATAGAATGGGCCTACTGGTCTGATGGTTAGGTGGAGTGCTAATATGCTGGTGGTCTTGAGTTCGAATCCCTATGCATGCAAGGGAGTTATTTTTTATTATTTGTGCCCTGTGAGAGTTTGAAGGGAAGTATAATACTGAAGTGTTTGAGTGAAATTTGAATTCGGTTGTTGAGGGAATGTGGTGGACGATTTTTGGGGAGTTTGAGAGATAGTGGGAGTGTGGTGGACGGTTGTTAGGAGAAAAATAAGGGATTAAGGCTGGTTATCGGATATTCTGTCAGTCTTTTCTTTTTATTTTTTCACAAAAAAATCTGCACGTTTTCCTTTCCATTCTCCCTGCCGAATTCCCCTCTGCCATTTTTCTTTCTTTTTGTGTTAGCAAATCCCTTTTTCTTCCTTTTACCTTTTATCGTTTTGACCAAGACGTGTCTCCTTATTCGAGATTTTGTTTGATCGCTGCGTTTTTTCCCCGTTTGGTAAGTGGCATAAGTTATTGTAGTTTTGGTATTCGATTACCGGCTGAAGGTTGTGATTTTCTATTTTGGACAGCAGACAATCGAGAAGAACGGAGTCTTCCTCGTGTCACCTCGTAATTGAAATCACCAAGGGTGTTGGGGTAAGCATTGGTCGCTTGATTAGCGCTATGGTCGTTCGTATTCGCATTTTAAAAACTCGTTTAAAATTTGACTCTATGTTTGGGAATGTCAGTTCTAGGTTCTGAGTGTCTTGGGAGTGTCTACATGTCAAATCGAAACCAGGTGTGTACTCGAAATGAAAAAAATAGGATTCGGCAAAAAGCCAAAATTGCTTGGTGTCGAGAGATAAGAGGAATAAGAGGAAAAATCATCAAAAATAGTGCAAATAGAGTTAGAGATTGAATAAAATATGGGATTAAATTTTATTAAGTCTAGTTTTTCACGGGAGAAATTGTGTAAGCAATGGAATTGTAAATTAGAAGATATAATGAATTTGGTGAGACAAGGTCAGAATGGTTTCGGGTTCCCCTGTTTTGACTTTAGAAAAATCATCGAAAATTGTAAAAAAATAATTAAGGGCTCAAATTTTCACGTTTAAACTCTTAATGAGTCTATTTTTCCAGAGAAACAAACGAAAACATCATCCAAATTTTGTACTAAGAGATAATTAATTTTTTGTAAGGAAAGGTTAAAGTTGTCAAACCGTAGAATAGGGATAACTTTGAAGATTTTACTATACTTATTTGATAAGCTATAATATCAAAAAATTTTATGGTACAAAGGTATTTGAGTCTAGTTTCAAAAACATCAAACGGATCTTAATTTGGAATTCTGTAGCTCAAGATATAAATAATTTAGTAACAGTGACTCAAGTAGACAGCTTTGATGGAACATATAAGTAAATAGTGAAAACATATGTGAATATTTAGCTAGTGTGGGTTACATTAAAAATGGACCACACGGCCAAGGCCAATTTGGGCCAAGTGGGCCACACGGGTGTGTGGGCCCACATAGGCAGACCACATGGGTGTGTGAGTCCATTTTCACTGAATTGATTGCTAAGGTTGCAAGGGTCGCCCAAGTCGACTGTGAACCTACTGTAGGGTCGGTAAGCATCACTTAGACCCCTAATTATACGAACTGACTGTTTGATTTATATATGTGTTGAGCATGATGATAGTATGCTTGTATACTGAACTGGTTATATGTACTGATGTCCTGAGATAGCATGTCATGACTTGTATGTTGATTGCATGGAGTTAGGTTGAAAGGCTCTTAAGCCTAACATACTGGGAGCTCAGCTACAAATTACTATTTTGTGCCGCTTTCAGTACTACCCGAAGTGTAAGGATGTGTTGTTGATTTTATCCCCACATGAAGTGTAGTCCTAGACGGAGATGGTGCGTAGAGGCAGGTTAGGTAGGACTTTGTTATTGAATACTTCATGACTGCTACTGATACTGTGATGGGCTAAGGCCCAACTACATATTTGATAATGTACTCAGATGGTCTAAGGCCAAAACTGTTACTGATACTTAAAAAGGGCTTAGGCCCAAGACTCATTAAACTGTACACTGTGATTTGATATTGTTTGTTTTCTGTGGGATTACACATTGAGTTTTCGTAAACTCACCCCTTTTGTTTAAATGGCCACAAGTAATCCCTAGATCTAGATGGACCAGTGTGATGGAGGACTTGGCGGTGACCACGGTTTTAGACTTTCATGGTTTTTAACCCATATTTACGATAATTGGTTTTATTTCTATTTTGTTTTCACTGCTAAATTTTTGGGTTGTAATTGGACTTTCAGATTTTGGTTTTGGGTTTTAATTATCTTTACCTTATGGATTACAACTACTTGTAGTAGAAAACCTCGTTTTTCAAAAGAAACAAATGTTTTTCCTAAACGCACGATTGTTTAATCTTTTTTACAAACTTTCGCAAACGAATCATGTAACAGCCCGATTCTAGGCCTAGTCGGAATAGTGGTTTCAAGATCACAAATCTGACGAGGAAAAATATTGTTATTATTATATTTTTATGGTCTACAATTTCACGAAAAATTGTCGTAAAAATTTCGTTCGAAAATTTCGACGTTTGGGCACTCAATTTAGTCAAAAGGACTAAATTGTAAAAAGTGAAAAAGTTGAGTTCTACATCTTAGAGGTGTCTAATTGTTATGAAATTTTAAATTGGAGGTCTTTATGTGGTAATTAGACCATTAGTTAGTTGATGGACAAAAATGGGCATAGAATTAGTGAAATAGATTTTTTTAAGTAAGGACATTTTAGTCATTTCGTAAATAGAATTAAATGGGAAAAAGATGGCAAAATATGCTCATCTTCTCCATAGTTGCTGCCGAATTTGAAGAGTCACCATAGCTAGGGTTTCTTCACTTTCTCAAGCTCATAGTAAGTGCATCCTAGCCCCGTTTTTAATGTTCTTCACATTTTTGAAATCCTCGTAGCTCGGTTTAGCTAATTCTATCAATAATTCATGTTATGGTTTATATTTGGAAAAATACCCATACGTGAAATGTGTTTATTTTGCTGTTTTATGGTGGAATATGAAGCTAGAAATTATGTTAAACAACTTTTGCTAAGTAATTTTAAGCAAAAACGAGTAAATCGACATAATCGGTAAAAATATTTATTGTTCATAAGTGTATGTAAGAGTGAGAATTTGATGTTGCCATAAAAGGGAAAAGTGTTCAGTAGGTTGTAAAACATAATAATAAGGTGTGAAATTTAATTTTCGAGCTTGGGGACAAAGATGTAATTATGCAAAAGTGTAGGGACAAAATTGTAATTTTATAAAAGTTGAGTTGAAGCTTGTTTTAATAAATGTGAATATTAAACAAGCTCAATTTGCTGTTATAGATCAAGAAAGACGAGAAATCAACCTTAATCGGGGAAAAGAGAAGATTGAGGATTAAATTGCAAAATCTTTACATTTTGTATCGAGGTAAGTTGTATGTAATTACTACATTGTTATAATTATTTTGTTATGTTTCGTAACAATATACGTGAAAAGGGTTAATATTATAATGTATTTTGGACAAATTATAAATTTATTTGAGTAAAGATTTGAATAAGGTGTTGATGAATACGTGTGTAGTACTGTGTGGAGGCTACTACGTGTATCGATAAATAATGGTCACATGTGTAGTACTATGTGAAGGCTACTATGTGTACCGAGAAGCTTTGAGCACGTGTGTAGTACTGTGTGAATGCTACTACGTGTATCGGTAAACTACGGTTACATGTGTAGTACTAAGTGAAGGCTACAATGGGTATCGAAAAGCTTTGGTCACGTGTGTAGTACTATGTGAAGGCTACTACGTGAACTGTAAAACTGATCACGTGTGTAGTACTATGTGAAGGCTACTACGTGAACTGTAAAACTGATCACGTGTGTAGTACTATGTGAAGGCTACTACGTGTACCGAGTGATAAAAATAATATGAGTAGTACTGTGTGAAAAGCTCCGAATATTTTTTTATATACTGTCATGATGATGAAATATGAGTATGTGATCGGAATGTAATAAGTTGTGAAAAGTGATTGAAGTGATGAAGTTTGTGTTGTGCTATAAAATAAATGGTTATAGTGCTATGTGAATAAGGAATATTAGAATAGAACAGATTTGGACAGTGATGGTGATGTTAGTTTGAAAAATCACCAAAAACTATAGAAATCGAGTTAGAGGCTAAATAATATATGAAATTGAAACTTAATGAGTCTATTTTCATATGGAAGAAACAAAGTAAGCAAAGGAGTTGTATATTTAGGGATATTTAAACTTTATTGAGACAGGGTTGGATTAATTTCGAAATCCCCTGTTCCAAATTTGAAAAATCTCCAAAAATTGTACAAAAATAATTATGGCTTATAATTTACATTCTTGAATTCCTTAATGAGTCTATTTTTAATAGAAAGAAACGAGAACATTTTTTGAATTTTGTACAAAAATTTAAATAAATTTTAGTGAAGAGAGGTCAGAAGTGTCAAACAGTGAAACAGGGGAATATTTAGAGAATAAACTGTACTAATTGGCTGAACTAAAAATTCTAAAAATTTTATGGTAAGAAGGTATATGAGTCTAGTTTCAGGGAAATTTTATATATCTTAATTTGGAGTTCTGTAAGTCTGGATAAAAATAATTGAGCGAGTGTAACGCAGAAAAATAGTTTGCTAGAAGTTGACTAAATGATAGATTTATGTGTGATATAAATTATATAATATATGATATTATTCTAGAAATTTATTTATCAATTACATACATACTTACTAAGCTATAAGCTTACTCCTCTTTATTTTTCCTTTGTTTTATAGTGATATTAATCAGCTCGGGAATTTGACAGAGTCAGAACATCATCCTCACTATCATCATCAACTCTTGGGTACTTTGCAACCAATCCTTTTGAAAAATGGCATGTTTAGATGACTTAATGCAATGTAGTATAAACGTATATATAAATGTATAAAATGTGGTTTGGTTTAAAATGTTAGTATCTATAATTGATGAATTATTTCCCTAAATTTATTGTCTATATAGTTTAGGATGCTATGAATGGATTAATCGTGTCTGAATATATGATTGTTTTTGGTTGAAATATTGATGTTGCTTCAGATTGTGTTTCGAAAATTTGCAGGAGGAATTAAATATTTATGAAAAGAAACTATGTCAAAATTTTTGTTAAAAAAATTGATCGTTTGATAACACTTCTTACCTTGTTTCAACGATGAATACGGGTATGAGGTGTTACAAATCACGTTTTGAAACTATCGATTAAATGAGCAAAACAATTTTGGAACTAATAAAATATTAAGATAAGGAATTCAATGGAAATGGTTTTAACGCGACGACACGATTTTCAAACACCCTATCATGTGACATCGCTAGATCCAGTCACAACCTCTGGGCAGGTTGTAAAACTCAACTGTGGATTATGGGTTTTATAAAACTTGGGCTTTCGAAAAATTGATTGATTTCCAAATAATTTAAAATGTTTTTACTGAGTAATGGTACACCGAGTCTCCAGCGCTGATCCTGTAAGTGTTCTGAAACTAATATATGTTATGACATTTTGAAACTACTGTAGGTAGTGTACTGTAAAAATACTCTAGATTGTGTATATTGAGACTATAGCAAAACTGATAGAGACTGCGATTTAAGAAAATCATTCTGAATTATTGAAACTATTTACGTAAAACATTTTCTAGTAAATACTGGAACTAGAACTGATGCATAAAAATTTGTAATACAGCTAAATCTGAATTGACATGAGCGCACGGGGTATTTGTGGACTTGGTACTCGAGGCCAAGGTAGAGGCCGCAGGGGATTCGATGTGAGTCCTCTTCCCTGGGTAATATAGCAAATTTGGACTCGAGTGAGACACCAGTGCTGTTTGCTACTGAGACTGAGTCTCATGATCGCATGGCTGGGGACGACGCATTGTCCCAGGCTATGTTGAGGATATTGGGGAGGGTCACTAGGCCTAATATTGGATTTGAGGGCCATGGGCCAGTTACGAAACGACTTTGGTTCAATGTTGCTGAGCTCTTCAGGGGTGTCACTGGGGTCGCCCCTAATGTGGCCGAGTACTAGATTGAGGCCACGGAGAGGATCATGGATAACCTGGATTGCACCTCTGAGCATAAATTTAAGAGAGCAATCTCGCTGCTGCGTGATGAGGCTTATCAGTGGTGCCTTGCTGTTAAGGAGGGCACTCAGCCCGAACGTCACCTGGGAGTTCTTTAAGATCGCCTTCTAGGGGAAGTATGTGGGAGCTAGTTATGTGGACGCTCATAGGAGGGAGTTTCTGAATCTAACATAGGGAGACCGATCAGTGGCTGAGTATGAGGCCAAATTCCTGCGACTGAGCTGCTATGCGTGAGGTATGGTGGCGACTTAATATGAGTATTGTGTCCACTTTGAGAATGGCCTCAGAGATAATTTAAGAGTCCTAATAGCTCCGTAGAGGAAGCGTGATTTTTCTTCACTGGTTGAGAAGGTGAAGATCGTCGAGGAGGTTAAGCGTGCTGAGCACCAAAACCATGATAGGGAGAGAGGTAGGAACAAGAGGGATTCAGAGCCCTCGAGTTCTGCGCAGAGGCCTAAGAAAAAGGCCAGAGCTGATGAGCCAGTTAGAGCTGGGCCTCTTGTTACTGCTACTGGACAGCAGCCATGTGTCGACTGTGATAGACGCCATCAGGGTGAGTGTTGGAGAAGGACTGAAGTGTGTCTGAGGTGTGGATCATTGGGTCATTGAATTAGGGAGTGTCTGTTGAAGGCTGGTCAGATGCAAACTCAGGGTACTGGTACTATACAGCCACAAAGGGTAGCACAGCAGCCACCTAGAGGCCGTGGTCAGGCTAAGGGTGGTAATGGTATGGGTCGTAGGCAGAGAACACCGGGCAGAGGTTCTGAACAGGCTGAGGTTAGACAGTCGGCCCTAGTTTATGCTGCTTGTCGCCGAGAGGATGGAGATACTCTGGACCTTATCACGGGTACGTTTCTTATTTTTGATATGCCTTACACTGCATTGATAGATATAGGATCTATGCATTCCTATATTGCCTGTTCTATTTCCAAAAACCTAGGGATTCCAGTTGAGAGTACTTCTAGTGAGGTGACTATGCTGAACCCGCTGGGGCAATCTGTTAGAGTTAGCAAACTATACAGGGATGTTCTTTTAGAGGTTCAAGGGATGATATTTCTAGTTGATTTGATGGAGCTTCCGTTTGAGAAGTTCGATATGATATTAGGGATGGACTGTTTGGTTAATCCACCCTAGTGTGTCCCCGTGGGGAGCACCTATACTATTTGTTAAGAAAAAGGATGGATCTATGAGGATGTGTATCAACTACCGACAACTAAATAAGTTGACTATTAAGAACAAGTATCCACTTTTGAGGATTGATAATTTGTTTGACCAGTTTCGAGGGGCATCTATGTTCTCCAAAGTTAACTTGCGTTCTGGGCATCATCAGTTGAGGGTTAAGGAGGCTGATGTGCATAAGACGGCATTTAGGACTTGTTATCGTCACTACAAGTTCCTAGTGGTGCCATTTGGACTGGGTAATGCCCCGGCAACTTTTATAGATCTGATGAACCGTGTGTTTGAGCCCTACCTGGATCAGTTTGTAGTGGTGTTCATCGATGACATATTGGTTTATTCGAAGACTGAGGATGAGCATGACGAGCACCTTAGGATTGTTCTTCAAATTTTGAAGGAAAAGTAACTTTATGCTAAGTTCAGCAAGTGTGAGTTCTGGTTATGTGAAGTAACATTTATGGGTCATATGGTGCTGCTGAAGGGATTCGAGTCGATCCTCTAAAATTTGAGGCTATACTGGATTGGAAGCAGCCTAAGAATGTGTCTAAGATCTATAACTTTTTGGGGCTGGCAGGTTATTACGGACTATTTGTGGAAGGATTTTCATTGATCGCAGCACCCTTAACTAAGCTGTTACGTAAAAGTGTACCGTTTGAGTAGACTAATGCGCAACACGACAGCTTTGAGAAGCTTAAGACTGTACTGACTGAGGCTCTTGTTTTGGTACAGCCTAAACCTAGAAAGGAGTTCACAGTTTATAGTGATGCATCACATGTCAGTTTGGGATGTGTGTTGATGCAGGATGGTAAGGTGGTTGCATATGCGTCCCGTCGCTTAAGACACATGAGGTGAACTATCCGACGCACGATTTGGAGTTGGCCACCATAGTCTTTACATTGAAAATCTAGAGGCATTATCTGTATGGTGAGAAGTGTATCATCTACACTGACTTAGATTAAACAGATCTGAGGTAAACAGTTGGGGGATAAGCCTCTCAGGTTCTGTTTTTGTCAGGTTAAGAATGGTTGCACTACAGACTTTGGGATAAACAATGATAGGGTACTTTGTTTCCGTGGTCAGATTTGTGTACCGAATGATTAGGATTTAAGGTAGTCGATTCTGAGAGAGGCGCATGGTAGTCCATATGATATGTATCCCGGCAGGAAAAAGATGTACCAAGATCTTTAAGAATTATACTGGTGGCCAGGGTTGAAGTGTGAGGTTACTGACTTAGTTGCACACTGTTTGACTTGTCAGCAGGTTAAGGCTGAGTATCAATTACCTTTAGGTTTGCTGCAGCCGGTTAAGATACCGCTATGGAAATGGGAGTGAGTAACGATGGACTTTGTTAGTGGGTTGCCTATAACACCCACTAAAAAGGATTTTGTCTAGGTCATCGTAGATCGATTGACCAAGTTTGCTCACTTTATCTCAGTAAGGACAGACTTTTCTCTTCAGAAATTAGCTAAGCTCTACATATCAAAAATAGTGAGACTGCATGGGGTACCTGTCTCGATCATTTTCGATAGGGATCCTCGTTTCACATCTCAGTTCTGGAAGAAACTTCATGAGGCTCTGTGTTCAAGGTTAGACTTCAGTACTATTTTCCATCCTCATACAGATGGTTAGTCAGAGAGGGTGATTCAGATACTGGAGAACATGTTGAAGAGCTGTGTTATTGATTTTTGAGGCAGTTGGGAATAGTACTTACCGTTAGCGGAGTTTGCCTATAGTAATAGCTTCTAGTCTAGCATCCATATGGTACCTTACAAGGCAGTGTACAATCGTAAGTGTCGCACTCCTTTAGGTTGGACAAGGTTAGATTGATTCGAGATCATTTGAAAGTAGCTTTTGACAGACAGAAATCTTATGCGGTTTTGAAGAGGCGTAAGATCGAGTATTCTGTGGGGGAGTTCATTTCTCTCAAGGTCATACCATGGAAGAAGGTACTGAGGTTTGGTCGTATGGACAAGTTGAGCCCTAGGTTTATTGGACCTCACCGTATTCTAAAGCTAGTGGGACCAGTTGCTTATCAGTTGGAGCTATCTCTGACATTGGATCGTATCCATGATATGTTGCATGTCTCTATGTTGAGGCGTTACCACTCTGATCTTACTCATATTGTCCCTGTTGAGGAGATTGAGGTTAGGCCAGACTTGACCTTTGAGGAGGAGCCTGTCCAGATTTTGGATCGTGACGTAAAGGTTCTGAGGAGGAAGTCTATTCCTTTGGTAAGGGTTCTATGGTGTAATGATAGCATTAAGGAGGCCACGTGGGAGCTTGAGGATACGATGCGTCAGTAGTATCCTTATTTGCTCTGATCAAGTAAATTTTAAGGCCGAAATTTTCTTTTAAGGGGTAGAGTTGTAACGCGCCAAAAATATATATATTTTGTTTTTGTAAAATATGACACAAATATCTGTCTGCTTTAGTGGTTAAGTGTTCTAGGTGTGTGTATGAGGTCCCAAGTTCAAGCCATGCCTTTTGGAGAAATTTTGGAATTTTTCTGAATAAAGCCCCACTCTTGTTCAGTAGGCTTGTACTTGTTTGGTTGTAAGAATGTAACAGAATGGACCTGCTGGTTTGGCGGTTAGGTGGAGTGCTAATATGTAGGTGGTCTTGAGTTCGAATCCCTGTGCATGCAAGGGAGTTATTTTTTATTATTTGTGCCGTGTAGGAGTTTGAAAGGAAGTAAAATACTGAAGTGTTTGAGTGAAGTTTGAATTCAGTTGTTGAGGGAACGTGGTGGACGATTTTTGGGGAGTTTGAGAGATCATGGGAGTGTGGTGGACGGGTTTTAGGAGAAAAATAAGGGATTAAGGGTGGTTATCAGATATTCTATCCTTCTTTTCTTTTTATTTTTTCCCAAAAACAATCTGCACGTTTTCCCTTCCATTCTCCCTATCAAATTCTTATATGTCGTTTTTCTTTCTTTTTGTGTTAGAAAATCCCTCTTTCTTCCTTTTATCATTTTGACCAAGACGTGTCTCCTTGTTCGGGGTTCTATTTGATTGTTGTGTTTTTCCCCGTTTGGTAATTGGCTTAAGTTATTGTAGTTCTGGTATTCGATTACCGACTTAAGGTTGTGATTTTCTATTTGGGACAGTAGACAATCGAGAAGAACAGAGTCTTCCTCATGTTACCTCGTAATTGAAATCACCAAAGGTGTTGTGGTAAGCATTGGTCGCTTGATTAGCGCTATGGTCATTCGTTTTCGCATTTTAAAAACTCGTTTAAAATCTGACTTTGTGTTTGGGAATGTCAATTCTAGGTTCTGAGTGTCTTGGGAGTGTCTACACGTCAAACCAAAACCAGGTGTGTAGCCAAAATGCAGAAAATGGGATTCGATGGAAAGCTAAAATTGCTTGCTGTCGAGAGATAAGAGAAATAAGAGAAAATGATAAGAAAAATTATAGAGAAAGGAAATAAGGGTGTTATTAACTTGGAAATTAACATTCCGCACTAAAATAGTTTTGGACAGCAGCAGTAGCCTAACTTTGAAAAATCATCAAAAATAGTGGAAATTGAGTCAAAGGTTGAATAAAATATGGAATTAAGTTTATTGAGTCTAGTTTTTCATGGTGTAAGCAATGGAATTGTAAATTACGAGATATAATGAATTTTGTGAGACAAAGTCGGAATGGTTTCTGGTTCCCCTATTCTGAATTTGGAAAAATCATCGAAAATTTTAAAACAATAATTAGGGGCTTAAATTTGCATGTTTAAATCCTTAATGAGTCTATTTTCCAGAGAAACAAACAGAAACATCATTCAAATTTCGTACTAAGAGATAAATTGATTTTTAGTAAGGAAAGGTTGAAGCTGTCAAACTGCAAAATAGGGATAACTTTGAAGATTTTACTGTACTTATTTGATAAACTATAAATTCTGAAAATTTTATGGTAGAAATGCATTTGAGTCTAGTTTCAAAAACATCAAGCAGATCTTAATTTGGAATTCTGTAGCTCAAGATATAAATAATTTAGTAACAGTGACTTCAGTAGAGAGCTTTGAAGGAACATACAAGTAAATAGTGAAAACATAAATGGATATTTAGCTAGCACGGGTTATATTAAAAATGGACCATGTGGCCAAGGCCAATTTGGGCCAAGTGGGCCACACGGGTGTGTGGGCCTACACGGGCAGACCACTTGGGCGTGTGAGTCCATTTTTACTAAATTGATTGCTAAGGTTGCATGGGTCGTCCAAGTCGACTGTGAACATACTATAGGGTCGGTAAGCATCACTTAGACCCCTAATTGTACAAACTGACTGTTTGATTTATATATGTGTTGAGCATGATGATAGTATGCTTGTATACTGAACTGGTTATATGTAGTAATGTCCTAAGATTGCATGTCATGACTTGTATGTTGCATTGCATGGGGTTAGGTTGATTATATTTGGAGGAAGTGTACTGAAAGGCTCTTAAGCCTAACATATTGGCAACTCAGCTACAAATTACTATTTTGTGCCGCTTTCGGTACTACCGGAGTGTAGGTATGAGTGGGTTGATTTGATCCCCACATAGAGTGTAGGGTTGGATGGATATGGTGTGTACAGGCTGGTTGGGTAGGACTTTGTTACTGAATACCGCATGACTGCTACTGATACTGTGATGGGCTAAGGCCCTACTACATATATGATACTGTACTGAGATAGGCTAAGGCCCAAATTGTTACTGGTATTGAAAAAGGGCTTAGGCCCCGGACTAATTAAACTGTGCACTGTGATTTGCTATTGTTTGTTTTTTGTGGGATTACACACTGAGTTTTCGTAAACTCACCCCTTTTGTTTAAATGTGCACAGGTAATCCCTAGACCTAGATGGATCGGTGCGGCGGAGGACTTGGCGGTGACCACGGTTTAGGACTTTCATGGTTTTTAACTCATATTTATGATAATTGGTTTTATTTCTATTATGTTTTTACTGGCTAAGTTTTTGGGTTGTAATTGGACTTTCGGACTTTGGTTTTGGGTTTTAATTATCTTTACCTTATGGATTACAACTGCTAGTAGTAGGAAACCTCGGTTTTCAAAAGAAACAAATATTTTTCGTAAACGTACGATTGTTTAATCTGTTTTAAAAGCTTTTGCAAACGAATCATGTTCTGAAACTATCGATTAAATGAGCAACACAATTTTGGAACTAATAAAATATTAAGATAAGGAATTCAATGGAAATAGTTTTAACGTGACGACGCGATTTTCAAACAACCTATCATGTGACATCACTAGATCCGGCCATAACATCTGGGCTAGGTTTGGGTTGTTACAATACCAACTCTGTAAATATTCATATTTAATATTTACGGACCCGAATTACGAAAATGAGATTTTGAAATTGTATTTTCCAGTACCACTGAAAATCGGACAATTATGTAACCTATTTGCACCAACGGGCCAAACATGGCAAATACTTGACATGTATGTCTTAATATCCTCATCTATTCTCTTCAATATAATAACATCCAATAATTGTTTCATCCACTGTAATGTGCAAAAGCACGACATTTTCATTCTAGAAGAAAGGTATAATTGAAACAAAATTGAAATAAAGATTTCAATACAGAATCAACAGACATTCCAACTAATACTTATCAATTATTTGTAGCTTCACTGCTCCAATTAAGATGGTTTTTAGTCGAATATGGTAAATGAAATCAATGAACACCAGCTACTTGATGAACGAGTGAATCAAAGTCCTGGTATGTGTCGGCTTATTGGTGGAAAAAATACATGGGTTAGTTTAGCAGCAATTCATGATCTTACATTTTATAACCTTTGCTTACAATTATTCAGTAACTAATCATTCAATGAATGTAGGCCTCAGATTTAGCCACTAAACTTTATTCTTTATTTTTAGATACATATTATTTGATCACTTTATATAGCCTATTACTCATAATAACTTCCAATTTCCCTTCTTTAGGTTAGTTGCAAATGTATAGCTTTTTCTAGAAGAAGAAAATTGTCAAGAGCCACTTGTTCAAGAGAGGCGCAAACAGAATGCAACAATACCTGACCTACTTATGGTACAACCAAGTAATCATGTGTTTCTATGCTAGACCATTAAATCAATGACTACAAATTTCATGCCATGGTTGTGTATCATTTATGCCATTGATGCTGCTATTTTCTATTCTAATGCATAATAGGGATTTAGTGTTTTTACCGTTAAAATTGTCTACTTTAATTTTGGCTCATTTCAATTGTTGATCATGTCCACCTATGCTTTATTTTACTACTATTGCTTTCTTCAATGATAGATGATTGAATCGGTAGAATTTTATTAATCCGCTACATGTTTTATCTTGACATATGGATCCTAAGCATTCATCGGATTGTTCCCTCTTTGTTCATTTATTTTTTTCTTGGAACCTTATTACATGTTGTACCACTCCAATCTAAGTGATTATGCATTTAGAAAATACATTAACTTTTTGAAAACCCAATTTCCTACAACCAGCAAGTATAAATCAATAAAGTAAAATAAATAAATAAAAACCCAAAATTTAAAACCAAAGTCCCAGAGAGTCCTTACATTACAACCCAAATAATCAATAATAATCAAATCATAAATCGTAAATTGAAAACTATGTAGTCCAAAAATTACTGCGGTCACCGCTGAGTCCTCCATCGCACCTATCCGTCTAAGCCTGGGATTACCTATGCACATCAAACAAAAAGGGTGAGTTTACATAAACTCAATGTCTAATCCAGTAGAAACAAACAAACAATCAGTATTTATAGTGCACAGTCGAACAATCTTGGGCCTAAGCCCTTTTCAGTATTAGTGACAGTTTGGGCCTTAGCCCATCTCAGTACAGTGTCAAAAAATGTAGTAGGCCTTAGCCCATCTCAGTACAGTATCAAAAATGCAATAGGGCCTTAGCCTATCGTAGTATCAGTAGCAGTAACAGTTATGTAGTGGCAAAATCCCACCCATCCAGCCTCTACACTCCATCTCCATCAAACCCTACACTCCATGTGGGGATATAATCAACCCACCCATCCCTACACTCCAAGTAGTACCGAATACGGCACAAAACAGTAGTTTGCAGTTGAGCTGCCAATAAATTAGGCATAAAGCCTTTCAGTACACTTCCTCCGAATAACAGCCCCCAACCCAATGCAATGCAACATACAATGGATGATATGTTATTATGCAATTTCAGTACATATATTCGGTTTAGATATTAACATGCTTAGTACATATACCATTCAGTCAATTTCACACATTTAGGGGTCTAAGTAGCGCTTACCGACCTTACAGTAGGTTCATAGTCGACTTGGGCGACCCATGCAACCTTAGAAACATTCCGATAAAAATAGGCCCACACGCCCGTGTGTGCCTGTGTGGCCCAGTCGGCCCAAATTGCCCTTGGCCGTGTGATCCATTTTAATGTAACCCATGCTAGCTAAATATTCATATATGTTTTCACTATTTACTTATATGTTCATTCAAAGCTGTCTACTTGAGTCATTGTCACTAAATTAAGATCTGCTTCATGATTTCAAAACTAGACTCACATACCTTTCTACCATAAAATTTTGAGATTTTATAGTTTATCAAATAAGTACAGTAAAATCTTCAAATCTATCTCGATTCTGTTGTTTGACAGCTTCAACATTTCCTTACTCAAAATTATTTCTCTCTTAGTACGAAATTCGAATGATGTTTCTGTTTGTTTCTCTTAAAAATAGACTTGTTAAGGATTTATACATATAAATTTAAGCCCTTAATTATTTTTTAAAATTTTTTAATGATTTCTCCAAACTCAAAACAGGGAAACCCGAACTCATTCTGACCTTGCCTCAAAAAGCTCATTTTAACTCATAAATTACAATTTCATTGCTTCCACTGTTTCTTCCATGAAAAACTAGACTCAATAAACTTTAATTTCATATTTTATTTAACCTCTAACTTAATTTTCACTATTTTTGATGATTTTTCAAAGTTAGACTACTGCTACTGTCAAAAACTATTTTAGTGTAGAATGTTGATTTCCAAGTTTATAACACCCTTATTTCTCGACAACAAGCAATTTTGGCTTTTCGCTGAATCCTATTTTTTGCATTTCGGGTACACACCTAGTATCTTAAGCACTCCTGAGCCTCCAGAACCTAAAAATTGACCAACAAATCTCCAGATTAATCACTTAATTAATTTTTTTATTCAACCAATTTTGGAAGGAACTCGACTAAAAACCTAACAAAACCCTTACCTCGCTTGAGTAACCACGACTTCGCACAATCACAGCGTCGATTCAAAACCACCAGCCCCATGATTAACTCTTAAACACCATAAAGGAATCCCTCTTTCAGCGATTAACAAAGAACGATTAGCAATAAACAAAACCGTTACTTACGAACCACAAGCAATCAACGATGAACAACCAAATCAATTGGAAAATAAAGAAAGAAATGGAAGGGGAAAAATAATGGAAATTTCGGCAACAATTAGGGGAAAGAATCGGCAGAGGAGGGAAAAATAAGAAAACGTCAAAAAAAGTTTGGGTAATTGGAGAGAAAACCAAAAATCTAATTTTTTTTGTAACCAAAAAAATAATCAGATTATTTTCTAATAACCTCTCTCCCAATATCTCCTAAAATCACTCCCTACTAACCCACTAAAACACAACTACTCAGAATTTTGCCCCAACAGAACTCTTAGCCGAAATTGGACCAAAAATATTATCTCTGCGCCATCACAGAGAATTGAACACAGGACCTCCTTCACACTAACACTCTATTTATCCACCAGACCAGTAAGCCCATTCTGTTAATTATTTGCCAACTTTTACTTAAAAGCTCACTGACCAAAGATAGGGTCTATTCATAAAAATACCAGAATTTGCCCAAGTCCTGGTTTGAACTTGGGACCTCTAACACACCCAGAACCCTTAACTATTGAAGCAGATACTCAGTTGTATCACACCTTCGCAAGAACAAAAATAAAAATTTTGGGGCATTACAACTCTGCCCCCTAAAAGAAAATTTCGGCCTCAAAATTTACTTGATCAGAACAAATAAGGATACTGCTTACGCATCGCATCCTCAGGCTCCCACGTGGCCTCATCAGTGCTATGATTACGCCATAAAACCTTCACCAAAGGAATAGACTTCCTCCTCAGAACTTTTACGTCACGATCCAGAACCTAGACAGGCTCCTCCTCAAAGGTCAAGTCTGGCCTAACCTTAATCTCCCCAACAGGGACAATATGAGTAGGATCAGAGCGGTAACGCCTCAACAGAGAGACATGGAACATATCAGAGATACGACCCAACAATGGAGGTAGCTCCAACTGATAAGCAACTGGTCCCACTCGCTTTAGAATATAGTCAGGTCCAATAAACTGAGGGCTCAGCTTAACCTTGCGACTGAACCTCAGAACCTTTTTCCATGGTGAGACCTTGAAAAAAACTAAGTCCCCCACAAAATACTCGATCTCACGCCTCTTCAAATTAGCATAAGATTTCTGCCTATCAGAAGCCGCTTTCAAATGATAGTGAATCAATTTAACCTTATCCTCTGTCTCAGAGACCAACTCATGACCCAGAACACGTCGCTCACCCAACTTAGTCCAACATAAAGGAGTGCGATACTTACGACTGTACAGTGCCTTGTAAGGTGCCATTTGGATGCTAGACTGGAAGCTATTATTGTAGGCAAACTCCACTAATGGCAAGTACTCCTCCCAACTGCCTCAAAAATCAATAACACAGCTCCTCAACATGTCCTCCAGTATCTGAATCACTCTCTCTGACTGACCATTTGTCTGAGGATGGAAAGTAGTACTGAAGTCTAATCTTGAACCTAGAGTCTTATCCACCTTTTTCCAAAATCGAGATGTGAAACGAAGATCCTTATCAGAGATGATGGAAATCGGTACTCCATGCAGTCTCACTATCTCAGAAATATTGAGCTTCGCTAGCTTCTACAAAGAATAATTTGTCCTAACTGAGATGAAGTGTGCAGACTTAGTCAATCGATCCACGATGACCTACACTGAATCTTTCCTAGTGGGTGTTAAAGGCAACCCACTAACAAAATCAATCGTTACTTGCTCCCACTTCCATAGCAAAATCTTAATCTGCTGTAGCAATCCCGAAGGCAACTGATGCTTAGCCTTAACCTGATGGCAAGTCAGACATTTAGCCACAAAATCCGTAACCTCTCGCTTCAACCTTGGCCACCAATACAACTCTCGAAGATCTTGATACATCTTACTTCCGCCAGGGTACATAGCATAAGGGCTACTATGTGCCTCTCTCAAAATAGACTGCCTCAAGTCTGAATCATTTGGCACACATATCCGGCCTCAAAAACACAACACACCCTCAGAGTTCAACCCAAAGTCCATAGATACCACTCTCAATCTATTAGAATCGAAGACCCAAAGACTCATCCTCCAGCTGTCTACCTTTAATCTGTTCGATCCTGGCTGGCTTGACTTGAAGCTCAGCCAACAAACTCCCATCGTCGAACAAGCTAAGTTGAGCTAACATCACTTTTAGATCAATCATAGCCCTACGGCTCAATGTATCGGCCACCATATTGGCCTTACTAGGATAGTACTCAATGGTACAGTCGTAATCCTTAAGTAGCTCAACCCATCTTCGCTACCTTAGATTCAGCTCCTTCTAAGTAAGGAGATACTTGAGGCTTTTGTGATCAGTGTAGATGATACACTTCTCACTAGATAGATAATGCCTCCAGATTTTCAATACAAAGACTACGACAGCCAACTCTAAATCGTGCGTAAGATAGTTCGTATCGTGTGTTTTAAGCTGACGAGATGCATATGCAACCTTCTTACCATCCTGCATCAACATACATCCCAAACCGACATGTGATGTATCACTATAAACCGTGAACTCCTTTCCAGGTTCAGGCTGTACCAAACAAGAGCCTCAGTCAGTACAGTCTTAAACTTCTCAAAGCTCTCTTGCTGTGCATTAGTCTAGTCAAACGGTACACCTTTACGTAGCAGCTTAGTCAAGGGTGCTGCGATCAGTGAAAATCTTTCCACAAACTATCGGTAATAACCTGCCTGCCCCAAAAAGCTACAGATCTCAGACAAATTCTAAGGCTGCTTCCAATCCAATACGACCTCAATTTTTTGAGGACCGACTCGAATCCCCTTAGCAAACACCACATAACCCAGAAATGTTACTTCACGTAACCAGAACTCGCACTGCTTTTCCCTCAAAATCTAAAGAACAATCCTAAGGTGCTCATCATGCTTATCCTCAGTCCTTGAATAAACCAATATGTCATCGATGAACACCACTACAAACCAATCCAGGTAGGGCTGAAACACTCGGTTCATCAGACCCATGAAAGCTGCTGGTGCATTAGCCAGTCCAAATGGCATCACTAGGAACTCGTAGTGACCATAACGAGTCCTAAATGCTATCTTATGCACATTAGCCTCCTTAACCCTCAACTAATGATACCCAGAATGCAAGTTAATTTTGGAAAACACAGATGCCCCTCGGAACTGGTCAAACAAATCATCAATCCTTGGAAGTGGATACTTGTTCTTAATAGTCAACTTATTTAGTTGTCAGTACTCGATACACATCCTCATGTACTCGATACACATCCTCATGAATCTATCCTTTTTCTTAACAAACAGTACCAGTGCTCATCACGGGGACACACTAGGGCGGATGAACCCAAGATCCAATAACTCCTAAATTTGAGCCTTAAGCCCCGTAAGTTCCTTCGATGCCATTCGATGGGGAACGATAGACACCGAAGCTAAACTGGGGAAAATCTCAATCCCAAACTCCACTTCTCAATTCGGAGGTAAACCCAATAGCTCCTCAGGAAAGACGTCTAGAAAATCCCTCACAGTTCTAATGTCTTTTACAGTAGAGTTCCTAGAAGCGGAAAAATTTATGTAGGCCAAATACGCCTTACATTCCTTACGAACTAGTTTTTGAGCTACCAGTGCAGAGATTATGTTAGCCAAGTAATTCTGACGTTCCCCAATCACAACTACTTTATTACCCTCCTCAGTTCTCAATACTACCCTCTTAGTCACACAGTCTAAACTGACACAAGGCTTGACCAACCAGTCCATCCCCAATATCATATCCAACTCCCTAAACGGAAGCTCCATCAAATCAGCCAGAAATACCGTCCCTTGAACCTCTAAAGAAATATCTCTGTACAGTTTGCTAACTCTAACAGATTGTCCCAGCAGGCTCAGCACAGTCACCTCACTAGAAGTACTCTCAACCGGAATCCCTAGGTTTTTGGAAACAGAACAACATAGGAATGTGTAGATCTTATATCTATCAATGCAGTATAAGGCACATCATAAATAAGAAATGTACCCATGATGACATCCGGAGTATCTCTTTCTTCTTGACGACATGCAGCATAAACTAAAGCAAGCTGCCTCGCCTTAGTCTATCTAGCATCTCTACCCGGTGCTCTTTGTTCACGACCCATGCCATTACCACCCGTAGCCTGACCACAGCCTCTAGGTGGCTGCTGTGCTACCCTCTGTGGCTGTGCAGCACTAGTACCCTGAGCTGTCATCTGATTGGCCCTCAACAGACACTCTCTAATGCGATGATCCCATGATCCACACCTCAAACACGCCCCAGTACTTCTCCAGCACTCGCCCTGATGGCATCTACCACAGTCGACACATGGCTACAGTCCAGTAGCAGTAACAAGGGGCCCAGCTCTAACTGGCCCATCAGCTCTGGCCTTTTTCTTAGGCCTCTTCACAGAACTCGAGGGCTCTAAATCCCTCTTGTTCCTACCTCTCTCCCTATCGCGGTGTTGGCGCTCAGCGCGCTTAACCTCTTCAACGATCTTCGCCTTTTCAATCAGTGAAGAAAAATCACGCTCCCTCTACGGTGCTATCAGAACTCTCAAATTATCCCTGAAGCCATCCTCAAAGCAAACACAATGCTCATACTCAATCGCCACCATACCTCGTGTATAGCGGCTTAGTCGCAGGAATTCAGCCTCATAGTCGGTCACTAATCGATCTCTCTGTGCTAGATTTAGGAACTCCCTCCTGCGGGTGTCCACATAACTAGCTCCCACATACTTCCCCTGGAAGGCGGTCTTAAAGAGCTCCCAGGTCAGATGTCCGGGTTGGGTACCCTCCTTAACAGCAAGCCACCACTGATAAGCCTCATCACACAGCAGTGAGACTGCACCCTTTAATTTCTGCTCAGAGGTGCAATCTAGGTCATCTATGATCCTCTTCGTGGCCTAAATCTAGTACTCGGCCACATTAGGGGCGACCTCAGTGACACCCCTGAAGAGCTCAGCTCCATTGAACCGAAATCGTTCCGTAACCGACCCATAGCCCCCAGATTTAGTATTAGGCCCAGCGACCCTCTCCAATATCCTCACTATAGCCTGGGACAATGTGTCGTCCCTAGCCATGCGATCATGAGACTCAGTCTCATTAGTAGGTGACACTGGCATCTCACTCGTGTCCAAATTCGATAAATTACCTAGGGAAGAGGACTCAGATCGAACCCTTCTACGGCCTCTACCTCGGCCTTGAGTACCACGTCCATGAATACCTCGTGTGCTTATGTCTATTTGAATTTATCTGTATTATGAATTTTTATGCATCAGTTTCAGTTTCAGTATTTAGTAGCAGATGTTTTATGTAAACAGTTTTAGTAATTCAAAGTGATTTTCGTAAATCGCAGTCTCTATCAGTTTTGCTACAGTCTCAATGTACGTTATCTGGAGTGTTTTCACAGTTTACTACCTACAGTAGTTTTAGAATATCATACCATATATCAGTTTCAGATTATCATGACATGTATCAGTTTCAGAACACTTACAGGATCGGCGTCAAAGACTTGGTGCACCATATACTCAGTAGAAATATTTCAAATCATTTAAAAACCAATTTTTCAAGGAATAAATTTAAAACCCATAATCCACAGTCGAGTTTTGTAACCTGCTCTGATACCACTAAATGTAACACCCCAAATCCAGCCTAGATGTTATGGCCATATCTGGCAATGTCACACGATAGTATTTTTGAAACCTCGTTGTTACGATAAAAACATTCCATGTTATTATCTTTCGTAAACCTTTGTTAGAACTTAGGAAGTCGTCTTTATTCATTTAAAACATTTGTTTTGAAACATCTCTCATTGCAAAAGCTTCAATAAAACAGTCTAAATGATCATGCGTTTAGAAAATACATTAACTTTTTGAAAACTGAATTTCCTATGACCAGCAGGTATAAATCCATAAAGTAAAATAAATAAATAAAAACCCAAAATTTAAAACCAAAGTCCCAGAGAGTCCTTAAATTACAACCCAAATAATCAATAATAATCAAATCATAAATCTTAAATTGAAAACCATGTAGTCCAAAAATTCCTATGGCCACCACTAAGTCCTCCATCGCACCATCCGTCTAAGTCTGGGGATTACCTGTGCACATTAAAAAACAAGGGGTGAGTTTACGTAAACTCAATGTGTAATCCCGCAGAAACAAACAAACAATCAGTATTCACAGTACACAGTTGAACAGTCCTGGGCCTAAGCCCTTTTCAGTATCAGTGACAGTTTGGGCATTAGCCCATCTTAGTACAGTGTCAAAAATGCAGTACGGCCTTAGCCCATTTCAGTACAGTGTCAAAAATGCAATAGGGCCTTAGCCCATCACAGTATCAGTAGCAGTAACAGTTATGCAGTAGCAAAATCCTACCCATCTAGCCTCTACACACCATCTCCGTCCAACCCTACACTTCATATGGGGATATAATCAACCCACCCATCCCTACACTCTAAGTAGTACCGCATGCGACACAAAATAGTAGTTTGCAGCTGAGCTGCCAGTAAATTAGGCTTAAAGCCTTTCAGTACACTTCCTCCGAATAATAACCCCCAATACAATGCAATGCAACATACAATGGATGATATGTTATTATGCAATTTCAGTACATATATTCGGTTAGATATTAACATGCTCAGTACCGATATCATTCAGTCAATTTCACACATTTAGGGGTCTAAGTAGCACTTACCGACCTTACAGTAGGTTTACAGTCAACTTGGGCGACCCGTGCAACCTTAGAAACATTCCGGTAAAAATGGGCCCACACGTCTATGTGTGCCCGTATGGCCCACTCAGCCCAAATTGGCCTTGGCCGTGTGATCCATTTTAATGTAACCCATGCTAGCTAAATATTCATATATGTTTTCACTATTTACTTATATGTTCATTCAAAGCTTCTACTTGAGTCATTGTCTCTAAATTATTTATATCTTGAACTACAAAATTCCAAATTAAGATCCGCTTGATGTTTTCGAAACTAGACTCAAATACCTTTCTACCATAAAATTTTGAGATTTTATAGTTTATCAAATAAGTACAGTAAAATCTTCAAATCTATCCCGATTCTGTTGTTTGACAGCTTCAACCTTTCCTTACTAAAAATTATTTATCTCTTAGTACAAAATTCAGATGAAGTTTCTGTTTGTTTCTCTTGAAAATAGACTCATTAAGGATTTAAAAATATAAATTTAAGCCCCTAATTATTTTTTTACAATTTTTGATGATTTTTCAAAATTTACAACAGGGAAACCCAAACCCATTTTGACATTCTCTCACAAAATTCATTATAACTCATAACTTACAATTTCATTGCTTACACCGTTTCTTCCATGAAAAACTAGACTCAATAAAATTTAATTTCATGTTTTATTTAACCTCTAACTCAATTTCCACTATTTGTGATGATTTTTCAAAGTTAGACTACTACTACTGTCCAAAACTATTTTAGTGCAGAATGTTGATTTCCAAGTTTATAACACCCTTATTTCCTTTCTCTACAATTTTTCGCATCATTTTATCTTATTTCTCTTATTTCTCGACAGCAAGCATTTTTGACTTTTTGCTGAATCCCATTTTCTGCATTTCGAGTACACACCTGGTATCGTTTTTGATGCGGAAGCACTCCTAAGCCTCCGGAACCTAAAAATCGACCAACAAATCTCCAGATTAATCGCTTAATTCATTTTTAATCAACCAATTTTGGAAGGAACTCAACTAAAAACCTAAAAAACCCTTACCTTTTTGAGTAACCACGACTTTGCACAATCACAGCGTCGATTCAAAACCACCAGCCCCTTGATTAACTCCTAAACACCAAAAAGGAATCTCCCTTTCAGCGATTAACTAAGAATGATTAACAATAGACAAAACCATTACTTACTGAACACACATAACCAATGATGAACAACCAAATCAATTGGGAAATAAAGAAAGAAATGGAAGGGGAAAAAATAATGGAAATTTCGGCAGCAATTAGGGGAAAGAATTGGAAGAGGAGGGAAAAAAAGAAAACGTCAGAAAAAGTTTGGGTAATTGGAGAGAAAACCAAAACTCTACTTTTTTTTTCTACAACCAAAAAGATAATCAGATTATTTTCTGATAACCTCTCCCCCAATATCTCCTAAAATCACTCCCTACTAAAACACAACTACTCAGAATTTTGCCCCAACAGAACTCTTAGCCGAAATTGGAGCAAAAATACTGTCTCCACACCATCACAGAGAATTGAACACAAGACCTCCTTCACGCTAACACTCCACTTATACACCAGACCAGCAGGTCCATTTTGTTAATTATTTGCCAACTTTTTCTTAAAAGCCCACTGACCAAAGATAGGGCTTATTCATAAAAATACCAAAATTTGCCTAAGTCCTGGCTTGAACTTGGGACCTCTCACACACCCAGAACACTTAACTACTGAAGCAGATACACAGTTGTGTCACACTTTCGCAAGAACAAAAATAAAAATTCTGGGGCGTTACAATTTATGCCATTGATGCTGCTATTTTCTATTATAATGCATAATAGGGATTTAGTGTTTTTACCGTTAAAATTGTGTCCTTTAATTTTGGCTCTTTTCAACTGTTGATCATGTGCACCTATGCTTTATTTTACTACTGTTGCTTTCTTCAATGATAGATGATTGAATCGGTAGAATTTTATTGATCCTCTACATGTTTTTATCTTGACATATGGATCCTAAGCATTCCTTGGATTGTGCCCTCTTTGTTTATTTATTTTTTTCTTGGAACCTTATTACATGTTGTACCACTCCAGATTTTTAGAGACATTGAAGATGACTAACTGCTGAATTCTTTCTTCTGCAGAGGAACCAATGGCAAGAGACTCTAAAAATCCTACTCTTTTTTATACCTTCCTCACCTCGTTGTGACATTATAGTTGAAAAATAATGTATGCTAATACATGAAATGTTTCCTCTTGCCTTTCTTTTTGTAGTTCTAAAACTACAAATAGTGTCTGCAAAACTCTTTAGAGAAAAACAAATGTCTGTAAATCTCTTTTCCCGTAATCTTATCTTTTCCTCATTGTAATAGTTGGACAACTTTTTTGTTGAAGACAATGACAACTACTGGGATAAGTTATTGTAAGCATATTTTCTTTAAGTGTTTCATATTAAAAACAAACACTGTTATTGTTTATTTTGTAGTCTAAATTATAATAATTTCTACACAAAATTCACATAAATGGTTACCCTCCCGAAGCGGAGCGAGGGTGATGTTTACTAGTTATTAAGAAAACAGGACCTTGTAGGGCTTAACTGTTGAATCAAGAAAGAAATTTCTTTTAATGCCTTCAATTTTTTTTAAAGCTGATTTTTTTTTTTTTACGAATTAAAGTTTTGATTGTATGTTAATTGCTCGTGGGAAGGTCGGATACTTTATTATCCCAATTTTTATTTGTTATATATTTTATCCATAATAATTTTTTTGGCCAGCCAACTTTACCAAAAAAAATCATTTTAGCTTTCATTTAATTTTCGTCTCTTTTAACCCTTTAACTTGTATTTTTTTATCAAATCACCCCAAAATGGATCGAAAACTTAATATTTGTAAACTTTGATGATGTGGCATACACATGAATTGTCACATGGATGACAAGTCAACATTTATTATTTTAAAAAAACTTAAAAAATGTTAAAGAAAATATTTTTGATTATTTTTAATGATTTTTAAATTAAATAAAGTTTTTTATATATTTTTTAATTTTCAAAAATTAATTAAACGTAGACATGGAAATTCACATCTATGTGTCACGGGCCGTGGAATCAAGCCCGTGACCATTGCGCATAGAACACCCCATAGAGGTCAACTTATTAAACGAGGTTCATTTGACCCGCATGAACTGGCCCGACTCATGGAACTCGTGGAGAAGCTCATCAACTTGAAGCCTTGGTGGTCTAGTGAAATACTCCAATAAAACTAGAGTTACTAAGGTAAATACTGTAAATCTTAAATGGATAAGATTGTATAGAGTTTAAATCCCTTATGACTCTCAATTGTAGATAAGCTCTAATCTTGATCGTCGATGTAACTCAACCTGTATTGTTGCTTCTAGGTAGGTCAACTATAACTAGAGGCATCCCCCTTCATTTGTAATCATTTCATTCATAGTTGTGAATATATTTGAGAGCATTTACTCAAACACCTTGTGTGCATTGCTTTTCTTTGGCTATTCTGCTCTTTCGAGCTTCTGTCTTTGAGTGTCACGTCCCAAAATTGGGCCTAGAAGAAATAGGGGAAAATTGAGTTTTAATTTTTTTAACATAGGGTAAGGGAAGTAGAATGCCCTAAAATTATTTTTTGTTAGAAAACTAATAAGAATGAATTTTTTGGTTTAGTGCTAAGGCCGTAGTCTACCCATAGGTTCCAAGTTTGAACCCCTTGGTGAGCATTCAACCAAAATATTTTTATTTCCTTGTTTTTACTGCACCAAAAGTGATGAATTTTAAAATAACCCAGCCCAAAATTTGTATTTTTTTAGAATTTAGTCCTTACTTTAAAATTTTTCCCAAGCCTACATAAATTTTTAAAACCTATTCCAATTAGAAAAAATAAGTATTATAAATAAACAATTTCAAAACAAACCCTAGAATTTCATCTAGCAAATTTTCAAGAAAACATCCATAAACACTTTCTTTTCCAAATCAAACTTTCAAGCTAAAGGAATCGAATTCTTCAAAATCATCCCTCAAGTAGATCTCCAATCTCTTCTCCATCACTAAGGTTTTAAGTCTTCAAAATAGGTGTGGGAACTAAACCTAAATCTTTGTGTATAATTGAATCTAATAGCAAGTAGAGAACCAGTATCAGCAAACCCTAGGAGAAACCCCCTGTATGTGTGATCATGTAGGTGCGAGACAGTAGATGTGAAACCCTTTGTCCATAAAAACCCCATGCATGCGAACCCTTACGTGAGACCCCCCTTTCATGCGAACCCTAGATTGCACTTGCGAACCCCTAGGTTGTTATGTGGATACTCATATTGCGAACACATGTGCACAAACATATAGTAATATTCATGCGAGCCCTACTATTAGATGCGAACCCCCTTGTACGTGAAAACCCCTTACATTTGAACCCTAGTTAGTATATATACGGGTCTCATATTTACATACGAACCGCTACTAGTGCGAGTCAGTTATATGATACCACATGCGAACCCTACTATTACATGCAAACCTTTATACATGTTATATTCGAACCTTTTTTTTTTTTGTTAAAACAGGTGAGACTTGTCTAGTATTACATATGACCCTACATATACTTAATTTGCGAGCTCATATGTTAAAAGTATGCGAACTTATCTATGTTTGTTATGCGAACTCACATGTTAGCAATATGTGAACCTATATATATTAGTTATGCAAACTCACATGTTAGCAGTATACGAACCCATATGTCTATTATGCAAACTCACACGTTGGCAGTATGCGAACCCTATATACACCTTTATGTAAACTCACACATTAACAGTATGCTAACCCTATATACGCCTTTATGCAAACTCACACGTTAGTAGTATGCGAACCCTATATACGTCTTCATGCAAACTCATATGATTAGCAGCATGCGATCCCTATATTTATGTGAACCCTTGTAATAACAAATATGCAAACCCTAACTTGCGAACACTAGGCAGGAACCCTGCACTCGCAAAGCCTTCTTCCGGACCCGTACATATGCTAGATAACCAAGCCTATTAGTTTACATTAAATCATTGTACAAATGAGACTGTTTGTTTACTTGCACAAATTATATGTGTATTTACTACTCGATACAAGAGTACCTATCGTCTTTTTGATGAGAATTCAGAGATTAACGATGATAATTCCAACAATCGGTAGAACAACGAGTTAAATCGAGAATTGATGTAATTTAAGGTAATAAAGATTAATTTTTTAGTAATAAATGTAAACTTGTCATGGAAAGTAATGATGTGTAAAAAAATGACAGTTTTAAAGAAAAGAGAGGAAAACTTCAATTTAGGGTTGAAGAGGATCTAAAAGTCCATGTGAAATTAGGAAAAAAATATTAAATACCTAGAATTAAGAAATTTGAGGGGGCTGAATGGTAAAATACCCTTTTTGCTTAAAAATGAAAAAAAATAGAAATGGGGATTGAGTTTGGCATGACTTGAACCTTGGAAGCAAAGGAAAAAATTGGAAAGGCCTTACCATTTGGGTTGCTACCCACATTTGGCACATTTTCACACTGTTTAATATATATCCTAGCTTAGTTTTGATCATAGGTTGTTGAAAAAAAAAAACAAGGGGTAAGAGTGTGGCTTCAACCGTAGTTCTCTAGTTAGTATACTAAGCTCTTAACCATTAAGGTTAAGGCTCATCTCTTAGTCAATTAATTCATCTAACTCTATATATTTTGGGGTGTGTGACATCTTAAATTAGAAAAACCCATAAAATGCATGTAGACTTGTATTGCTTGGTACTTGGTAGTATATATGTAGACTTGTATGTTGATTAAGCTAGCTTAATTAAGACCAATGTGTTGGACTTGTCTATGCATTGAACAATCTAGAAGAAAATGAAGAAAAAGACTTTGAAAACACTCGAAAACAGATAAAACTCATATGTCATCGACTAGTTAAATTATGATCACCCATAATAGACCTTGTATTTGACTTTTGTTCGAGGGAGATTGACTCTTTCGAGAGAAGTCTCCTGAGTGTTGTTTGTCAAGCAGTCAGTGTTGCCCTAAACAACTAAAGGTATTGTCCCCATGTCGAGATTTTATCCCTAGCCTCTACAAAATAATCATGAAGAATACGTGTGAGGGAATTCAAACACCAACCAATGCATGTGTAGCCTTTACCTTGCCACCATATTTGGGAACTCATAAGGATAAAATCCCAACAAGAGAATAGTATCATTGAGGGGTCTGTCAACACAATAAATGAAATTTAAATGCATACAGTTTTTCTTAATGAAAGTAAATATCATATTTAATTAGGGAAAAGCAACGAAAAATCCAACAATAAAATCCTTAGCGAAAGATAAAACACAATTGTACCATAAATTAAATAAGAAACTAAAAAAATTCAAATCTAACAAAGACAATAACTTGATTCCTCAAAGCTACCATAAACAGTAATTCATAGGAAGGCCTGCTGCTCATTTTATAGGCTTCCATCTTGATTTTGCAAAAGAAGTTTGAATTCTGAAGAGAGCCTAGTACATGAGAGAAAATGACTGAGCAAAATAAAGAAAATTAGTTTATTAATTTTCATTATTTATAACACAATCTTCGTGGAGACGGATACCAACATACTAGATATCTATGATTAAAATGCTAAAATAGATTAAAATGTTGAATTAATGATAAATTTAAGAGTGAATAAATAAGCGCAAGTGTACTCATTACTCACCATCTTTGTTAAACATGTTTAATGTTGTTTAGCAACCTTTGTTTGATTTTCTTTAGCTCAACCATAAAATGTTTCATATCTATTCTTTCTTCTGGTAACTCAGCTGAACAATTCAAAGCCAACTCCATGATGGATGAAATACAATTTGCTTCAACAACAAAGTACTCATCCTCTCTTTTTAATAAATCAACATCTTGAATTTCTATCACTCCTTTAGACAATGAACTTTCCATCCAATGCCTTATAGTCACTTCTTCAGCAAAATAATTATCAGTTGGCTTTTTCTTTGTGAAAGTTTCTATAAGGATAATTCCATAACTATAGACATCACATTTTCTAGAAACAATTCCTGTTGATCCAAATTCTACATTTCAAGCATAATTAGAGCATCACTAATCCTTAATTATTTCTAAAATGTTTATTCAAATATACACATGAAACAAAAATATAAAATGAAAATCAATAAAATAATCATAAAAAGAATTCACCTGCTGCCATATACCCGATAGCTGCAAGAGTCATGGTTTGCTTCATTACATCACCTTCTCCCAAAAATTTGGAAATACCAAAATCTCCCACATGTGCAACCATGTCTTTATCTAGTAAAATATTGCTTGGTTTGAAGTCAGAATGAATCATAGGTGTTGGATGTCCGTTGTGGAGATGTTCTATAGCTGTCGCAACATCTATCATTATGTCAACCCTTTGTATGATATCAAGGAAACAGTTTTTAGAATGTAGTCATTTCTTAAGATTTAATTTTAAATGTCTCATCATTGCAAAAATGAAATAATAAAAAGAAATAAGTGTTGGGTGTAATGGCAAGGTACATTATACTTCTAAGGGGAGATTAGGGTTTTAGACAAGGGAAGAATATGATTTGAATTTTGGAGACAACATTCTTAAAATGAGCAACCACGAGTCCCGATTATAAACCATAAAACAAATATGAAAAGTACAAAAAAACATGTCTATTACCAAATTAGTAATCCATCCCAAGGCTTAAATTAACAAAATTCACCATGCAACCGTGTAGACTATTTTATATATTTATACTATATTTATTCTTCATGCAAATGTTTGTTATATTTAAAAATTAAAATATATGGTTGATTGAGTTTTAGTTGAGTTAATATCGATATTGTTGTCACTGCAGAAGAACACGAGTTCAATCATGTTTAAACACGTTTTATCTTTCAATTTAGGAGTTGGAGAGGATTCTAGTTAAATTATATCAGTTTTTGTCTATTTAAAAATGATTAATAAATAATATAAGGAAAAAAATTTTAAAAATACATATTCATATTCATTGGCTTTTTCATTATTAGACTTTTTTCCCCACAGGTAAAAGTATTTATGGATAGGATGATGTAAAATTATGACCTAAATAATTTTAAACCTTTCATCACTGCAAAAATGAAATAATAGAAATGAAAGATTAGCCACTGTATGAAATTTATAATTGAACTATCAACAAAATTGTGAGAAATTTTCAGATTTTATGAAATTTTAAAATTAAACTGTCAATAATAGAAAAATGCCTGAGTGACTTGGGATAATAGGTTCAACATTTCTGGATCACATTGCATTTAAGATGGGTCTTTAGGGTTATACTTTAGTTATTGAGAACATTTTCCACAATTTGCCATCATTATTTGTGAGTAATTTGTGGGGTAAGAGGTTGAACACTTCTAGATCACATTGCATTTAAGACGGATCTTTGGAGTTATATGATACTTAAACATAGACTGACTTTTCTATAATTAGTCTTTGCTTTACTTTGGGTGGATTCTTCCAACTAGTCCAAGAATTATTGTACAATCACAGTTAATCTTTTTAAATGAGACAAACATGTCAAATTTGTCATCACTATTTGTGAGTGATTTGGGGGTAACAAGTTTAACACTTATGGATGTCTTATAGAATTGTAGGTCACTATTTGAGTGTTGACTCAGTTTTCCACAATTGTATACACATTTTTTATATTTACTAATTATATATTTACTAATTATATACACCTTTTTTATATTTTCCCCTAACAAATCATTATTTTCAACACTATCGTAATCCTGTTTTGATAATTCCCTTTCCATACATCCTTTTTCTACATAGAATTTCAAAAGAAAATGTGAATTAATGTAGACATGAGAAGACATACAGTCAATACGTGATATGTAGGAATGAATGAGTACTTGATGCCCTATATAGTGTGTTGGGATAGACGAAGATGGTCTGTAGCGGATGGGGTGGGAACCTGCATCTGTATTTGATATGTTCTCCATCTGTATATGATATTCTTTGTTTCTATTTCTATATATGCTTCTGAGAAATGACTGATCTATGAAAAGTGAAATTATATCTGTATATTCCTAATTATTATTGAATGTAAGTTACACACCCTGAGTTGTAAACTCATTTGGTTTGTTTATCTAGATTTCAGGTAACCCACAGACTTAGGCGGGTCGACGTGGCAGGAGCTCGGTCATTCCTTTACTTCTTACTTAATGTGTGTATTTCAGATTTCAAATTATAACTTGGGTTTCTATGTTGATTTAATTATATAAATGATTTTGATTGTTAAATTTTAAATAATTAAGCTTAGTTTTCAGTTGATGGTTTTATGTAGTCTCTAGACTTGGTCTTAACGTCTAGGTCGGGTATGGGTGGGCTGTTATAATGGCCTTCCCCTTTCCTTTATCTCGAGACAGCCCAATGTTTCCTTTAGCTATGTTCGATAATTCAATTATAGAAATGACATTAGTTTTCACCCAATTACATGAAAAACACATAATCAAACATAGTTTGCATTTTATTCATTTTAGTCTTTATATCCAAAATGATCATATTTTTTTATATGTAACATCCGATCAAAATCTAATTTTATATTATTTTATTAGGGACCTTGTACTTTTAATATATAGCACAATTTCTTAATAATTTTTAATTTATTCAATTTAGTCCCTAATGTCATAAATAAACTATATAGCTTAATTGAATTTCTAATCACTTTCAACATTTTTCTCTACTTTTCAACTTAGTACTAACATGCTCAAATCCATTCCTCAAATTCTCATCAAAATTAAGGTCAATTTCACAAAAACCTACAAATGGCAACATCTCATATACTTGAAAATTTGTTATCTAAAGCTTGGGTTAGCTTAATCAAGCTCCCATGATTCAAAATTCACAAAAATTTCAAGAAAATGACTTGATTACCTGAATTAATTTTGACTAATTGCATTGAAGAAAACTTGAAAATTTTCCTTTCTCTCTTCAAGCATGAACAATCCAAGAAGAAGAAAATAAATGATTTATTGTCTCCCAACTCACACTTTTATATATATATATATATATACGCACACACTTAAATTAAGGATTAATTAAGCTTACTTAATTGACTACACATTAGTAATAAATATCATTTAACATGTTTAATGGAAAATGGATAGGAATCATTGTTCTCATCAACTAAGTCATGAGATTTTAACGGTTTAAATAACCATTAGGTCCTTTGGTTAATTGCTAATTGCGTCCTCAAGCATTTTCTTAATTATAACTCAATAATAATTTCACTTTTACAATTTAGTCCTTATATTTTAATTAATAATTTTCTCAATTTAATTTCTTGATCATCCATTAATATATTTTCAATTTAACCACGTAATTCTCATATTCATAATTTCGCTAACTCAGTTTACAGAATTGAATTTCGAAATCAAATTTTTCGACACTATCTAAAATTGAGTCATTATAGATTGTAAGAGTATGCCACTAAATATGTGGTATAACAATATATCTTAATAAAATGTGATCTAAGTGGTAGCCTTAAAATGTTATTAAGATGAGTTTCAAATGGCATAAGTCCTTAAGGATGAAAAGCGGAACTAAAATGTGGGTTTCATAAAAAGGGACCAAATGTCTAAACTTGAAACATATACATTACTAGAACTATTAACAAGTCATTAAAGTGTAACTTGATCCCTTAATGCGGCAAATTCATATGATTGGGTTAAAACAATAAAATGTAACTGAAATGAACTTAGTACTATGAATAATTTGAAGGACTCAATGTTAATAAAGGCTTAGGATAAGGTTGTTTATCCTTGTTACTTAGTGAGCTTTTAAAGCTCAGGCATTAGTGGTTTAAAACATGCAGGTACGAACTTGTGGAGAAGTCGCTATGATAACTAGGGAGCACCACATCACCCCGACAAACTTTTAAGCTTGTATTCAAATATTTGATTGCTATTTGTGTTGAATTAGGTGGCATGTATACAAAGATTTATTAAGGTTGTAAGGTGGAATGGCTTATTTAAATTCTTTATAGTTTTCTTAACCATTATGGATGTCATTCTATCTGTGAATGTGTTTATACTCTATATTTGAGTTGAAACAAGTTTAAATTTTGAATTATAATGTTTTTATTCACAATGAAATGGTATGGTGATGTTTAGATATGTTTTTGGAGTGTTTTCAGCCTAATTTTCAGTTTGAGGAGCTCAAGATCCAATACCCTTGTCGAGGGTATCGCACTCGGATCAACAAAATGCTCCCCGGGATAGTACAGGGACCTAGGTTCGAACCCCAAGGCCTTAGTTACTGATACCTAGGGTCCTAACATTGCTACTGCACTGTTTTGTGAAAAATGAGTCGGACACCTCCTAACACCCAAAAAAAGGTTCCTAAATGGTTTTAAATTAATTTTAAAGCCTTCAAAATGTTTCACATTGTTTCTATGATTTTATTTAAATTGTTTGAAGTTTTAGATTTACAAAAAAAATCTTACATACCTCTACCCTGAAGACCCTAATTTAAGTCAATAAACACCAAACATTTAGTTTACATTTTAAATGGGTCCTAAAATTTTTTCAGTGACCCAAAATGATTTCAAGTGATATTTTATTCTTCTTAAGTTGAGAATTCTCTTAAAGAAATTTTATATGGTCACCAAATGATGTTCTATTTAAAATAGAACTTTGATTTTAGTTTGAATCCGGTAACACCTCCCATTTGTATCGTATGTCAAGACCGGTGAGGGGTGCTACAAGATTTCTTTTATTTTCACACAAGCCTCAAATTAACAATTAATCTTGATAGTTTTTTTAGGGGATTAGTTTGTCGGTCAATTATACATCTATAAAAGCATTGCAATACTTGCTATAAAAAAATAGTCTAATTTTGTACAACTCCGACAAGAGCATTGAGCTACCTTTATAACTAATAAAAAGATATAAACTTCTAAATAGCTATCTTTGTAAGAAGGATGAAATCGGCTAACTTGACCATGTCAAATAAGTGCACATAATCGTGATGGTTTATATTTTTTTTATTCTCATCTATTGCAATTTTGGTGGTGAGCTGATGGTCCTAAATCCCTTTACCTAATTTCCTATCATCTAAACCTAGCAAACTAAACATAAGTGTGTTACTTTTAAGGCTTGGAATCACCCTAAAACTAGTACACTAAATGTAAGTCTGGCACAATAAACTTGTGTTACAAGGTTGGCTTGGAATCATGATTCGGGATGTTAAGCACAGAGGTGCCAATACCCAAATTTATCATTGGGGTTCTAGTAAGTTGACAACCATAGGATACGAACTGGTGCCAATACCCAAAACGGTTTATTGTTTTGAGTTATTTTCTAAGGCCAAATTCATTGTTTGGTTCACCAAGAAAGCAAATTTTAAGGGGTGGGAAAAAAAAAAAGGAAATAGTTTCGTCTTCAAGCCATTTCGAATATTAGTACCCCTTTATCCGTCAGCTTCGTACCCTTAACAACAATGTATCGTCATATTGCAAATGGATGTGCTATGCACAATGTATATATGTTTGTAAATAAGTCCCTTAATTCATGTCGATGTGTTTTGTGCATAATGTATTCACCATTTTCATGATCTTCAACTCCTCCATTAAGATGCCAATATTGCATCCTTAATTACAATGTATAATCATGTAGTTCTTAGAACTCTAATTGTACTTTGAAAATGGAGTACACCTGTGTAGTGATACACTTTTATATTGAGTAGTTCCTAAATGCAAATATGTATAACCCTAAACTCTTATCATATTTTTTGGATTTGTATTCAAGTTGATTTTGCATACTTATTTGCTTCATCAATATAATAACTTGTGTTCTAACTTGCAAAACATAAACATAACCCAAAAAATTCAATAATTCTGATAGTTCACAAGTAAAAGTAATTATAAGTAACTAAATTTTTTAAAATTTGTTTTAAAATATAGGACATTATTAAAAAAATATAAAAGTGCAAAAAATATAAAAGAATTATATAAAATATACCAAAAAATATGAACTACGAAAAAATAAAAATTGTAAAAATTATGAAAAATATTTACGAATAAAGAAAAGTATTAAGAATATTAAAATATTAATAAAATTTACAAAATATTATAAAAAGGTATAAAAATTATAAATCAAAATAGAAATATACTAAAAATTATTTTTTTCATTTACACGCTAACCAACATTTAATCCCTGAAATTATTTACTGTGCTCGCCTATTGTGTACCTACCCAAAGCTTGCTCCCATTTTGTCCACAGTTGATACAAGGGAGTGCTTTGAAATGCAAACTAGGGTAAAAAAATGAGTTAAGAACGCAAGTGACAATGGAGAATACATATAAAATTATAGATATTTTTATTATATTTATATATTTTTGTAATTTTATATAATTTTTAATTTTCTGTTATTTTGTAAATATTTTGTATAGTTTGTAGTTTTTTTTAATTTAATTTTTTATAATTTTCTATATTAAATTTTTTTCACAATTTATATATTTTTTATTTTTAATATTTTTGTAATTTTTATAATGTATATAATTTTTATATATTTTTAATATTTTTGTAATTTTTATAATGTATATAATATTTTTATAATGTATATAATTTTTTTCAAATTTTTATGATTTATATAAATTTTTCATTTATAATTTTTACACTTTATTTTTTTCATTTTTAATATATATTTTTATAATTTTATGATTTTCTATATTTTTATAATAATTTTTATGATTTTTATTTGTTAATTATCTTAAGTATAAAACACTAGATTTTGCCATGTGGCACAATCTTGACATGCCACAAAGGAAAAAAAGCCCCCAAAGTAGTTGTTTTATTTTTTAACAGTCAAAAAACTTAATAGATTGAAATTTTGATGTTTAAGAGCTCAATTCAATGAAAAAAAGATACAAACTTAATAAAAGTAAGGACAAAAAGTATAAAATTATTACTTTTCCATTTTAACTTTAGTCATCCTTTTCAATTTATTGTCCCACTTTTCTTCATTTTCTCTATTTTTTCTTTTCAAAACTAATCAAAATGAAAGATAAATTTTCATTTTCTCTAACACCAAAACGATACTTCAAATCAACAATAACTTGTTCAAAATCATTGTAAAAAACCTTTTTTTATTCTTCTTTTCAAAATTCCTAAGCAGTGTGTGGTTTTCTTTTCAAAAACCAATACTTCTTCACTTTGTTTTCATCATTCAATTTTAGTATCAAACCAAATAAGACTTAAAACTTTTAAAAAATCAAATTGCAAAAAAAAAAATGCAAAGAAGAAAAAAGAAGAAACAAAGAACCTTCAATAGCAAGTTTAGGCTTGGTGGTGCTCGAACAACACTACTAGTGCATGAACAGTGTTGGAGGAGCACTAGTGGTGTGTGAACAATGTTGACTCAAGCTAAGTTAGGTGTTGGGTAGGGGCTTCATTTTGGTGATGTGGCATTCACGTCTTCAGGACAAAGACTCTTTTCTCGTCGTGACGTCAGCTGTTTTTCGGGACGAAGAACACTACCACATTGCGACGTCACACACTGTTTAGTCCGAAAATGCAGGGCATAACTCCACAAATCTCCACCTTAACTTGTATTTGACTTAACTTCCTTGCCAAGCCCTATTATGGGCCTAATTTGATCATCGTAAGATACTTACTAAGTCCAATCAATGGTCGAACTTTGAAACTGGAAGACTCTTTGTCAACATGTCAATTGGATTGTATTATGTACCAATTCTAAGAATTTGAATATCCCCTTGAATGATTAACTCTTGAACAAAGTGGTAACGAATGTCTATGTGCTTCATTCTCTCATGATGCATTTGATCTTTGGTGAGATGTAATGGCACTTTGACTATCACAATATACGATAGTTGCCCTTTTTTCGCTTACCAATTCACTAAACAAACATTTTAACCAAATCATTTCTTTTACTATTTCAGTAATTGTCATGTATTCTGCTTCAATAGCAGATAAGGCTACTGTAGCTTGAATTGTAGCTTTCCAACTGATGGCACAATATCCAAAAGCAAATAGATAATCTATGAGAGACCTTCGATTTAAGTGTCCTACATAATCTGAATCAACATATCCAACTAAGCCCTTTGGGCTTCTTCCAAACTCTAAGCACATGCTAGAAGTGCCTCGTAAATATCTAAAAATCCACTTAATTGCATGCCAATGTAACTTACATGGTTTTTTTTCATGTATCTACTAACAACACTAACTGCATGTGAAATATCGGGACAAGTACATACCATTGCATACATCAAACTTCCAACTGCTCTTAAATAAGGTACTTTTGACATGTACTTCTCTTCTTCTCCGTTTTGGGGAGAATCTGAAACTGACAAGTGTGCAGCTAAAGGAGTACTTACTGGATTTGAGTCTTGCATCTCAAATCGATTAAGGATTTTCTTGATGTACCTTTGTTACGATAAAAACAATT
This sequence comes from Gossypium turneri, assembly GCA_008044935.1. Classification (NCBI taxonomy): domain Eukaryota; kingdom Viridiplantae; phylum Streptophyta; class Magnoliopsida; order Malvales; family Malvaceae; genus Gossypium; species Gossypium turneri. The sequence continues at coordinate 10,782,702 of CP032575.1, forward strand.
TCCCAGTATGTCTATCCCTTGAAATTTCCATCCCCATAATTTTCTTCGTTGCACCTAAATCATTTATCTTAAACTTAGAGTTAAGCATAAATTTAAGTTTTAAATTTTGGATGGATCCTTAGCTGCTATCAACATATCATCAACATAAATCAACAAATATATTAAGGAACCATCATCAAGGCATTGTAAATATACACAACTATCATACTTACTTCTCGAAAAACAAATATTTAACATGAAGGAATCGAACTTTTGTACCACTACTGAGGAGACTGCTTCAAACCATATAATGATTTTTGTGATTCCATCTTTAAAAGTGATTCCATCTCTTCTTCCATAGCGACGAGCCATTTGCTAGAATCAGAGGCTGCAACTGCCTCAAAATAGCATGAAGGGTCAGTCAAATCAATGCTCTTTGTGACACTTAGAGCATATGCCACTAGGTTTCCTTTATAGTACTTCTGTGGTGGTCAGATTCTCATTTTTTCTTGTTATTAGCCAACTTATAATTAGTTAACTGAGATGGTGAAGGTACCTAAGGGTCAGATGAAGTCCCAAATTGATCCGAAACAAATTCAATTTTGCGAGAATAGGAATTTCTTCGCATCATATTTACGTCGCTTACTATCTTGTTAGGACGATAATCCTATTCATCATGAAGTTACGACGAGGCTTTTTGTGTCGTCGCGACATCGCCCCCTTTTTTTATCTTTTGACTCCACCTTGCTGGAGACACTCTGATTTATTGTTTCTTTAAAGGTAAATGTCCCCTTTTCCAAATGAATCATAGATGATTCATTGAACTTAACATCCCTGCTAACAATAGTTTTGTTGATTTTTGGACACCATTGTTTGTAGTAGTCATTAAACTTGGATAAACATAACTCAAGTCCATTGTTTGTTCTTAACCGCTTTACGGACTTCCCGATCTGTTTTTCTAATAGCATTTTCCAATGCTTGAAGATTTCAAAAACTTCGTTTTCCTATTTCAGAAATAAACTCAAACTTTTCTGAAATGGTCATCAGTAAAAGGTAAGAAATATTTATTACCTCCTTTTGAGATGTCAGGATTCGAACCCTATAAATCGGAATGGGTGAAGTCAATAGTCCCTTTTGTTCTGTGAACTGCTGAATTGAAACTTACGTTTGCTTTCCGTAAGTTTAATGTTCACAAAAACCTAAATTACCAATTCCAGTGTCTTCTAAAAACATTTTTTGCACAATGTTGTCATACTTTTCTTGCTTATATAACCCAATCACATGTGCTAGAGTTTGGTTGAATTGTAATCCATAAAGAAAGAATCACATCGTGTCGTCGTGACCTTGCAGTTACACTAGCAACTGTTGACCCTTGCAGAACATAAAGGTTGTCCTTTTTCTGTCCTCTCATTACAACGAGAGCTCCACAAGAAACTTTTAATCCATTTGACTCAATGACTATCTTGCAACTGTTAGAATACAGAATTCCCAATGAGATGAGATTCTTCTTTAAGTCGGGCACACACCTAATGTTTGACAGTGTCCAAATTATTCTGTTGTGCATACTAATTTGTACGGTTCCTATGCCAGTTGTCTTACATGGAGAATTATTCCCCATTAGCACAACTCTACCTTCAATTGAACTGTACGTAAATAACCAACCTCTGTTGGGACACGTGTGAGAAGAGCACTTTAAATCTAGGATCCATTCGAAAGTAAGCTTAGAGATTCTGTCAACCATCACCTCTATCTTCGGCTACACTAGTATAAACAATTTTAACTTTCTGCTTATCTCTCTTGTCGTTTTTGACATCTTTTTAATTTTATTATGTAGTTTGTAGCATTCCGATTTGATGTGGCCCTTCTTCTCGCAATAGTCACATTCTTTATCACGGTTTCTAAATTTAGATCTCGCCCTAGACTTGTTTCGATTTGTCTTTTTGGATTGTTGTCTACCCTTTACAACTAGAACTGAGGCTTCCCCATCTAACCTTTTGTTTGGGCCTAACTCATTGTCGAGCTTATCTTTGCTCAATAGATTCCCATTCATGTCCTCAAATGAGAGATTATCTCTCGCATAAATCATAGCTTCCTTGAAAGTTTAATAAGAAGATAGTAAAAAACATAGTAATAACATATCCTGATCCTCGTCATTATTTTTTGCTTTAATATTCTTAATGTCATTGAGAAAGGTAACAAACTCACTAATATAAGCTCTAATAGACTCACCTTTCGGCCATTATGAACGTGTAGAGACGTTTTAATACTAACCTGTTGGCCAATGATTTTGTCTTGTATAAGGCTTCTAGTTTTTTCCATAAAGAAAAAGTTGTTTTCTCCTTCAAAAACTCTTATAACACATTATTTGTTAAACATAATGGAATTGTGGATAGAGCTTTTTTATCTAACCTATCTCATTTTAATTGTTCCATGTCAACGGTTTTCCTCTCTGTAAGGATCCTCTCAAGATCACTTTGAATCAATATTGATGGCATTAGAACTTGCCACAAACTAAAATTTGTGATGTTGTCAAACTTATCGATATTAAACATTGATGCTGCATCTCTAAACGGGTTGAATGCGAAAATCGAACTAGCTCTAAAACCAGTTTGTAGGGAAATAACCTGTGTAATGCAATGAACAAGTAAATAAAGTATAATTGAAAACATCAAACATGCAATTTTACGTGGAAAAACTCCTCAAATGAGGATAAAAACAATGGATAAAAGGAGATTTCACTATAATAAAGGAGAGTACAAAAGATGGAGAGAATAAAAGGAAAACTTGAAGCCCCAAAAGAAAAACCCTTCAAAACAAAGAACATAATTCTCTCAATCTAAATATTTGTGTTGTATAAAACCTATAGCAACTAAGACTTATTTATAAGTTGAAATTTGTAGCATATATGACTAAAACAACCCTAGGTTAAATAGAGTTTAAGTGGGAAACTAAAACAAAGTTTAACAGGGAGAAGAAAGTCGAAAAACTTGAGGTGCACGTTGCCACGTCGTGACGTGGCATTCGCGTTGTTGGGATGAAGACTCTTTTCTTGTTGTGACATCGGTTGTTCATCGGGACGAAGAACACTTCCTCATTGCCATGTCACACACTATTTAGTTTAAAAATTCAAGGCATAACTCTACAAAACAAAATGGTGATGATGCAGAGAGAAGAAATTAGCTTTGAACTCAACGATAATAGATTATTTAATCTATTTAATTTTTTTGTAAAATTAACTTTTATATATAAATTTAAATTAACTTTTATATATTCTATATGAAACCATAATAATAGTCTTTTGAGTTAATGAAAATAGTTATTATGATTCCGTTTATTTTTAGTTTGTGATTATAATATTTATCTACTATAAAAATATAGGGATGAATATAAATCTATGAAATTTCGATTTAAAACAGAAGGAAAATTAAAAGGAAAATCAATCAAAAATCTTTTTGAGATTTTGAAGTCAAACACCACTAAAAATAATTAAAAGAATATTTGAAATTTTGAAAAACATTAGATATTTTTATTTTGATATTAATCAAAGTTAATATTTGATCCCTCATCCATAATTATGAATAATATAAATTATCTCATTAGTCACTTGTTATTCTTATTTTTGTCATTCTAAAATTTCTAGTCAATCGTTAATATATCTCTTACACATTTATTTTTTCTTATATCTTCTATCATTTTTTTCATCTATTCTCTTTTAACCCAGAAACCCAAATTGTCGTCCCCCTTGAAGATGTTGTTGTTGCTTCCATTGAACCACCATTGGGGAGCTCAAAAGTAGAAAGACATCCCAAAATCAGGTCATATTGATGGTGAGGCATCACAATTTTTGAGGATTTTTTTTTGAGAAATCTAATCTTATAGATTTTAAGATAGGATTTGAGCTTCACTTTGGTGGTTTTGGATTGAAAATCTAACGCCACAGAAGATGCCGAACGATCACAACAGTGGCAGTGAGAAGCAACGATCAAGAAAGAAGAAGGAAAACAAGGAAAGTAGGGACAAAGAAAAAGTGCCCCTCGGCATCCTTCATTGGGAAAACAATGCTCACCAGTGGTAGTTCGATAGAGGAAGCAACATTAATATTTTTTAAGGGAGGTGGCGGTTAGGGTTTGTAAGTTAGAAAGAAGAAGATGACAAAAGAAATAAGGAAGAAATAAAAATTAAAAGCATCCCATTTAATTTAATGGTGGAGTAACCAAACTAATCAATTTTTTTAACGAGGACAACCAAATTAACCAAAAAAAAAAAAAACAGAGTGAAACTACCTATGTTCTTTAACACAAATTTTCTCACTCTGCACTACTCCAAATCAAGGGGAGGAAGAAGAGTGGGTAATCTACAAGTTCACATCACCAAATTCGTCTACTTAGCAATTAAAGGATGGTCCAAGTGCTGGTGGTTCTTCTCGTATTGGTAATTAAATAATGAGAGCTTTTCTGTTGGGTAGGTTGATGCTCTAACTCCCACAAAACCACCCAACTGTTCATGTCTATTTCAAAAGACAAAAGACCAATGATAAATGCCATGCACCAACTCCTTCCTTATCCGATCCTCCACCAAATGGCCTTCCTCTTTCTATTAGTAAGGTAAACGTGAATGTGCCCACCATTCTTAAATCTATTTATTGCATTGTCAATTTTACTTCTTATGGGTCACTTATCTCCTTCATCTACTTATTTGATTCCATGTTTAGACTTTGTTTCAAGCTTTAAACCAATTTGTGAGTATGTGATTTTTCTTTGTGCTTTAAACTAATTTGTATTATCCATACTTCTATATATGAAGTAATGTCCAAAGGTTTTATTTTTCATTCTTTCTTTCTCGGCTCAAACTGGAGTCTAGAGGGTGGTTTTTTTTTTAAATCTATTTTATAAAATAGTTAAAATTATTTTATAAAATAGGAAAGGAAAGGTTATTTGGATAGTTAAAATTATTAAAGGAAAATAATTTTATTAATATTTATTTGGTTAACCGGTGGAAATGAAAGGAAAATTTCTTTTATAATGATGATTTTTTACAATTATGTCTTTTTATAAACTAATTTATATAGAAAATGAAGAAGATTAAAAAATAATTTACATCTTAAAAAATCCTTTTCATTTCCTTTCTCTAACTTTTAACCTAAATTAAGGTAAATGAAAATTAAGTATTTTAAAAGTCATTTAAATAGTTGATTGAGTATTAGTTCAATTGGCATGAGCATTGTTGCTAATGTAGGGAGACGCCTTTCTCTTTGGCTTATCGCAGTTTTGCCCATTGAAGTCGAGATTCCTTCTCTCCAATTTTTTTTGTACTCACATTTGATTAAGCTCGTTCTTATCCAAACTCATGCTCGATAATTACCAAATCATGTTTGAGTTTTTTTAGTCAAATTTGAGTAACTTGCAAGCACTAGTATTTAATTTATACCCCTAACCATGTGTTTTTGGTCGATTTAGTGAAATATATTTCAATTGGAGTTATTTTTTTTATTAATTCTGTCAAATAATTTATTGTAGTTTTTTTTTAACAATTTGAATATATGTTCTGATAATATATGCGCTCTTTCTCTTTGGCTGATCGCAGTTTGCCCATTGAAGTTGAGATTCTTTCTCTCCGATTTTTTTTTGGATCCAATTCTGATTGAAGAGAAAGGTTCAAAGTTATCCATCATGGTCAAATGTATCAAAAACAAATGATGCGAGCTCACCAAGAAAGGTTCACCCTAGAGAATTCCATGAGGGGGACCTGGTATCGAAGAAGATCCTTCTATACAAAAGGACTTCAGAAGAAAGTGGATGCCAAACTGGGAAGGAACTTATGTGGAAAGCCTTATCTGGAAAAGCGTTGATTTTGACCGGGAGAGATAACAAGGACTTGCATAATCCTATGAGTTTAGATTCAATCAAAAAATATTTCATAAAAAAAAGAAAAGAAAAAGAAGAAAAAAGAAAGAAAAAAAAAAGGAGAGCCAATGTGAAAACTCGCAAAGGGCGCCTTGAGACAAAAAGGGTTTTGAATTGAAAACCTAGGAAAAGGGCAATTCAAATTTTGATTGAAGGTGGGACATGTGGTAGTCTTACTATGCCTGAATTAGCAAGAAAGAGGGATGCTATAGCTTGGGGCATCAATAAAGTCTTCTAGGACTTCTAAACACGATAAAGTTCAAAGGGTCCTCGATAAGTTTTGTGCAGAGAAGCTCATACTACGATATCTGGGGTACCTATTTTCATCTTATTTGTGTCGTATCTTAGCAAAATTTGCTATCTTGATTAATTTATTCATTGCGAGCTTTGTTCTCAATAAAATTCCTTTTGTCCATTGTGATAATATTTTTCAAACTTTTTTTCATTGAAATAACGATTAATGGACTAATAACATTCAAGCAAAAGGAGTTTTGCATATTACTCTGAAAGCTTCTAAATAGTATGAGAACCTGAAACAGGACTATTAATTAAAACTAACCAAATATAAGAGTTGGAACATTTGGGAAAGAATAGTCTAAATTGTGACTATTTCTTCAGATTTTCTATCAAAGATACCAGCTAAGCAAGAAGGCAGCATAATACGTCAGTGATAAAACTTCGATGAACAACGAGCAATGTCAACCTAAGCATTAAAAGGGGATCATTCTAAAACAATGACATTCTGTATTCATGCAAATATCATTCGTACACATCTAGTTCGGAGCATTTGATTCATTCTGATCATGACATCCTAATCACTTGGCATAAATAGGCCCATGAAAGGGATTCTACGAGTCATGTTACCCAGAGAATGGTGTAACAGGTCAATGAAGCCACTAATTCTATACCCCTGAAGTTGTAGTGGGATGGATTGAAGATCATAGCAAACCTTATCTTCCTGAAGTTGCAGTGGAGCAGGTTAAAGTTGCTAGTCTTATCTCCCTGAAGTTGCAGTGGAGGAGACTAAAGATAGTGAATCTTATTTTCCTGAAGTTGCGGTGGAACGGATTGAAGCTATAAATTGCAGATCTTATCTCTCTGAAGTTGCAATAGAGCAGATCATGGCAAACCTTATCTCCCTGAAGTTGCAGTGGAGCAGGTTGAAGTTACAAGTCTTATCGCCCTAAAGTTGCAGTGGAGCAGACTGAAGATAGCGAATCTTATTCCCCTGAAGTTGTAGTGGAACAGATTAAAGCTATAAATTATAGATCTTATCTCTCTAAAGTTGCAATAGAGCAGATTGAAGACGGGTTACAAGTCTTATCTCCTTGAATTTGCAGTGGAGCAGATTAAAGCCACAAACCTTATCTCTCTGAAGTTACAGTGGAGCAGGTAGAAGATACCAGTCTTATCTCCCTGAAGTTGCAGTGGAGGAGATTGAAGCTACTAATCCTATCTCCCTAAAGTTGCAGTGGAGCAGATTAAAATAATAAATCCTATACCTCTGAGGTTGCAGTAGGTTGAATTAAATCTACCATATCAAGTCTTATCTCCCTAAAGTTGTAGTGGAGCAGACTAAAACCGCAAGCCTCATCTCCCTAAAGTGGCAGTGAGTTAGAACGAGGTTACTTGAAGAAGATGAGCACCAAGAAGTTAAGATTCAGTGAGACCGGGCAAAATTGGTCCTTCTTAAAAGTCTTTGCTCTATTCTTGTTACACGACAACGAGCAAAGAGTGGCAGCTGTAGTAGGCCCAATTTAGCCCAGGCCCAAGACCAAATACAAATAATAAATAAAACCAAAAAAATAAATAAAAAAGGTCCAAATACCAAGTCCATTTACAGCAAACCCAACAGTCCCAAATTAAAAAAAAACCCTAACGGCCCAAAACTAAACTAATTTTCAACCAAAAGAAAAATGAGCACCAAGAAGTTAAGATTCAGTGAGACCGGGCAAAATTGGTCATTCTTAAAAGTCTTTGCTCCATTCTCGTTACACGACAACGAGCAAAGAGGGGCAACTGTAGTAGGCCCAATTTAGCCCAAACTCAAGACCAAATACAAATAATAAATAAAACCAAAAAATAAATAAAAAAGGTCCAAATACCAAGTCCATTTATAACAAACCCAACAGGCCCAAATTACAAAAAACCCTAACGGTCCAAATGGCCCAAAACTAAACTAATTTTTAGCCAAAAAAAGAAGGGCAGAAACCCTAGCCGCATGCCACGTTAGCATCGCTGCCTCCTCGTATGCGCCTGACCCTTCTGCCACCACCATCAACCTCTGCCACCACCTGCAAAGAGAAAAGGACACGCATGATAAAAGAGAACAATAAAGAAAAGGACAGAAACAATGGCAGAGAAACAATAGTAACGCAAAAACAAAATAAAAAAATGTTATTATTTTAAACGGCTATAAAGGCCGATTTCTTGTAATATTTTGAGGGGGAAACAAAAAAAAAGAAAATTGACTACAAAAAAATTAGTAATCGGATAGATTCGAAAGAAAAAGGTGGCTCCTTTATGATTTTTATTTTCACTCTTCTTAAATCTATTATTTTTATTTTTTTTTACATGTATGAAATAAATGGAAAAGCTTACCTGAACCATTCGTATTCCCCTAGTCGAAAACTTTCTCTGACGTCGAAATCGACTAGAAGAGGGGTCAAAAGTTTCTTTTTTTTATTTTTTGGGTATTTTAGCCTCAAGTCTGGGCTCTATTCAAAAAACGAGGCAGAAAACAGAGTTTTGCATTTTTCGGCCAACGTGTATGGTGGAGCCATCATCGGTGACCGGCGGCCGGTGCGGCGGTGGTTCACCGGAGTTATGATCGGCCTGAGATAGCTTTGAGAGAAAAAAAGGAGAAAGGTTTCTTTTAAAAAAAAAAAAGCAAAAATGAGATTTTTTTTTTAAAAATAACTTAAATAGTAGTAGTGAAACAGCGTAGTTTCACCCAGGCCCCAAGGGCCCCAAAAACGGCGTCCTTTTGGGGACGACCTGAAAATCGACCCGACCCACTCCAGGATCCGCGTGTTTTCGCAACCAATGGGATATTTGTGCTCGTGGTCCTTCCGCCTTTTTGGGTTGTTTTAATTCAGTCCTAATTTCACTTTTTTTATTTTTAAAGATTTTACTATTCAATTTTATCCCGTTTTCAATTAAATCCTCGGTTCGCTGATCTCCTGGAGAAAGGACGCGTGTCCTAAGGATTGGGATAATTGCTCCTTGGGTCCTAGTTCATTTTCGCGCCTTTCATTTTAGTCTTTCATTTTTTATTTTATTTTATCCTTTTAATTTAATTTACGTAACAATCAGGTCCTTTATTTTTTTTAATTAATTAATTAATTAATTGTTTGTTTATTTAGGTTTTTTTTTCTTTTTGTTATATTCAAATCTTTTCTTTATTTTTTTATCGGCCATCTATTTATTTATTTGTTTATTAGTATCCATTTATGTATTTTATTATAAATTGTTCCCCTAATTTCATTTATATTTTAATTTGGTCCGTTATTTTCAATATTTTATAAACTATTTTCCTCTATATTCATTTATTTATTTATGTATTCATTTACTCATTTCATCGTCCTTATTATATTTAAAACTCGTATTGCCTTTTTTTTGTGCATATTTTGTTACTATTATTATTTATTTTATTTTCTTTGATTATTCATATTAGTATTATAGTAGTATATATTATGTGATTATCGCCATTATATTTATTATGAATTGTTTTTATTAGTATATTCATATTATTGTCATTTACTAGCACAACATTTTTATTAGTATATCATTGTTCTATTTATTTTACGTTACCATTTTATCTTATTTCATTAAAATCACATCATGAATCACGTTTAGACATATTTACCCATTGTTGTATGATGCCCAAATAAGATAAATACATGTCGTTTTAAATAGTACATTTTTTGTTAGTCGATGAAGGAAATTTTAAAATTAAGGCAAGGTTTTGTATTTGGAGATTCGAGAAGTCGTGCCCTAACTTACGGGGTTCGACTTTCTCCTTAAATCTAGATAATTGAACATACATTTTAAAACTAAAATACATGAGATTTAAACAATAATTATATGATGAACGATTTTATTTTCGAGAATACAAGATGTCATGTCCTAACTTACGGGACATGACCTTTTCGTTAACTCGAAATAAGAAAGCTTCTTATATAAGTTTGGATTTAACTAAATGATTTCAAATAAAAATATCATTATGCAAAAAGGGATCGTGTTTTAAACTTCCTTCAAATTTTCAAATTTCGGCACTAAGACTTTAATTAATCAACTAGGTACCAATTTTGGGCATTACGAGGGTGCTAATCCTTCTTTGTGCGTAACCGACTCCTGAACCCGTTTCCTGAATGTTGTAGACCAAAAGTCTTTGTTTTAGTAAATTAAACCGTTTATTAAAGCGATCAATTTACGAGTTGACCTAATCACACCTCATAAAAAAGGATTGGTGGCGACTCCCATGTTCGTTTTCTCTTTCAAAATCAAAGTCAACCCCTTTTACCAAAAAATGGTTTCGAAAATAGTTATTATGATTCCGTTTATTTTTAAATTGTCATTATAATATTTATCTACTATAAAAATTTAGGATGAATATAAATATGTGAAATTTTGATTTAAAACACAAAGAAAATTAAAAGGAAAATCAATCAAAAATCTTTTTGATATTTTGAAGTCAAACACCACTAAAAATAATTAAAAGAATATTTGAAATTTTGAAAAACATTAGATATTTTTATTTTGAAATTAATCAAAGTTAATATTTGATCCTTATCCATAATTATGAATAATATAAATTATCTCATTAGGCACTTGTTATTCTTATTTTTGTCATCCTAAAATTTCTGGTCAATCGTTAATGTATCTCTTACACCTTTAAATTCCCTCATTTAACTTTTTTTCCTTATTCTTTGTCCTTCTTTTCCCCATTATTATTTTTATATCTTCTATCCTTTTTTTAATCTATTCTCATTTAACCCAGAAACCCAAATTGTCGTGTCCCTTAAAGATGTTGTTGCTTCCATTGAACCACCATTAAGGAGCTCAAAAGTAGATGGTCAGTTAAAGGATGGTCCAAGTGCTGGTGGTTCTTCTCGTATTGGTAATTAAATAATGAGAGCTCTCTGTTGGGTAGTCAGTTGATGCTCTAACTCCCACAAAACCACCCAATTGTTCATGTCTATTTCAAAAGACCAATGATAAATGCCATGCACCAACTCCTTCCTTATCCGATCCTCCACCAAATGGCCTTCCTCTTCCTATTACTAAGGTAAACGCGAATGTGCCCACCATTCTTAAATCTATTTATTGCATTGTCAAATATTTTACTTCTTATGGGTCACTTATCTCCTTCATCTAATTATTTGATTCAAGCTTTAAACCAATGTATGTGATTTTTCTTTGTGCTTTAAACCAATTTGAATTATCTATACTTCTATATTATGAAGTAATGTCCAAGGGTTTTATTTTTCATTCATTCTTTCTCGGCTCAAACTGGAGTCTAGAGGGTGGGTTTTTTTTTTTTAAAAAAAAGAAATTCTATTTTATAAAATAGTTAAAATTATTTTATAAAATAGGAAAGGAAAGGTATTTGGATAGTTAAAATTATTAAACGAAAATAGTTTTATTAATATTTATTTGGTTAACCGGTGGAAATGAAAGGAAAATTTCTTTATAATGATGATTTTTTACAATTATGTCTTTTTATAAACTAATTTATATAGAAAATGAAGAAGATTAAAAAATAATTTACATCTTAAAAAATCCTTTTCATTTCCTTTCTCTAACTTTGACCCTAAATTAAGGTAAATGAAAATTAAGTATTTTAAAAGTCATTTAAATAGTTGATTGAGTATTAATTCAATTGGCATGGGCATTGTTGCTAATGTAGGGTGATGTGGGTTCGAGTGCGTTGAAACACATTGTCCTCTTATTTATGGGTTGAGATTGATAAAAAAAAAATCAGTTAAATAAAAAATACCAATCCAAACATTGTATAAGTGTGTAGAATATCTTTCTTGTCTTATATTTATTTTAGTGGAAATATTATAATTTCCAAAATCCTTTATAATTAACCTTTTCATTTCCTTTCCACTATTTTTCATTAATTTTAATTAAAGCTACTTACGGGCTAGGCTAGGCCAGTTCCAAAAAAGTTTAAGTTTACACCCATTTTTGGTTTGGCCACTAAAAATGTCCATTTCACTATTTAAAAATTAAAAACATATTTTTTTTGGTATACTTCATGTTTATTTTACGATCCATGTTTGGGGTTAATAACTACCTTTTTCAATAATGTCGACTCCAAGATTCGAACCTAAGTCGAGTCGAACTGACTCGAGGTACAAAAATTCTTGTCCAAGCCTGACCCAAATTAGGCTAGACCAAACGGACTACTTAACCCTTAGACAAATCTAATTTTAATTATTCAAACATAATAAAATATAATAATTTTTTTTAGCTTTCCACTTTTTTTATTTCTTTTTATTTCTTTTTTTTTAATTCAAAATTGGTGTACCTAAGGAAAAAATTAAAAAAAACTATGTTATACATTGAAAAAAAAACCCTAAGGGGTTGTATATCCATTAGTGGAATTTTGTTCCACTAAAAATGTCTACTACTTAATTTATAATAATCTATACTATTAATACAATTTTTAATTGAGTTGATGGCACAAGTTAATTGAGCATTAACTCTGTTAAAGTATTACAAAAATAATCTCTCATATTTAGAATAAGTTATATTATTTGAAGGTATTTTAATCTTTTTAATTTAAAAAAATAAATATGAATATGATGAGATTTGAACTCATTCATATGCATACACATACGCGTGATAGCGTTTCTATTAATAATATATTTAATTGAGTTGTTGTTACAAGTTAACTCAACACTGACTCAAAATAGATGAAAACAAATGATAAATAATTTAATCTAATTCACGAGAGTTCTAAAATGAAATTCGGCCAAAGAACTGAATTGGCTTGGTGTGCAATATGCTACCCATTAATTGCTTTTGTTTTAGAGGAAATTGATATATATTTTTTGAGAAAATTTAAGAGTGTGAAAGTTTTTAATTGTTATTGAAAATATTTTGAGAGGGAAATCAAAAATTGAAAATCAAAATAAAAATAAAAATATATATTGGTAAAAAGAAAACTAAAAGAAAACTTAAAATAGTCTTATAATATTAAAAGCACTATTTATTTTATCTTTCTCAATGAGTTTTAATAATTTCGCTGGAGCTGTTGTCAACACGTTGACTCTCACCATATTGGCATAGACCAATTTAACAATCTTGTCAGCAGCACAATTAATTTCCCTTGGGATGTGTTTAACCACCCAATACTCTTTAGTTAATTAAAACAATTTAATTAATTAGTGTTAGATTGAAAAAAGATCTTAATAACAAATATTTTTAAACAATTGGTTTTTCTAATACTTGTATAATTTATATAAATTTACCACAAGTTTTTGAAAAAATTTATGTATTTTTAGTTTTATTTGATTGTTTAGATTTAGATCAAAATGAGATGACATATAAATGTTGCGAGTTTTTTTTTTTTTTTAATTTGTGACTAAACTAACATAATATGTAAAATTTTAAGATTGTGAATTGACGCATATAATATTTAATTAGTTTTTAAATATTGCACTATTAATTATAGTAATTAGTGTAAAATAATATTTATATTAACTTATCAATTCAAATATTATAATACAAAATTTTCAAATAATAATTATTCAACTTACAATATAGTTTTATTTTATGTAATTAATGCGAAGTAACATTATTCAAAATAATAACTAATATTAATTAATTGATAATTAATATGCTTAGACTTTTATTCAAATAATAACTTTATTTTATATCAATAAAATTTGCACAACTTTTGTAATTAATAATTGGGTTTAAATTATAATTATTTTGAAAAGTATAATTATCACAATTTCTATTTTATTTCATCTTTTTAACTAATAATTTTAAATTATATATTATAATTATTTTTAAATGTGAATTTAGTAATATGATGAAAAATAAAGAATATTCTCACTGGTTCAATTTTTTTTTTTTCCAAATTCATAATTATATATATTATAGATTAAGAGTTTGGTTGAGTTGAAATCACTCATTGATCGAATCTCAACTTAATTATAAAATTTGAAATAGAGAGATCATAATATTCACTAGTTTAGCTTTTATCATTTTTTATCGAAGTTACATTTGTTTTCCATATCAATTTTTTTTGTTAAATTTGTTAGATAATTTTTTTATTTAAATAGTGGTTGTGTTAGGGATGACAAAACTCAAATTATTTGATGTATTTTAAATTGATGAGCTCCGAAGGGAACAAATTATTTTTTTTAAAAGTGAATGCAAGATAGGGTGAAATTTTTTTAGATAATAGATATGGAGTGGTTATGTAAGCCTTGCTCCGATCTACTATATAACATTATTATTTTATCCTTGTATATATAAACTATTAAAAGGATAAAAATGTAATAACGTAATATAAAATTTCTATATATTTTATGTTTAAATAGTTTTTTTAAAGAATTATGTTTAAATATTTATTTCATTTTAAAAAGTTAAAAATATTAAAAATAATTAACAACAATTAAATTAAATCGAAACAAGATGGGATAAAGATGAATAAATCCAGCATCCATAGAGTTAATAGTGATTTTCAAAATTATAATTCCATAATGGGATGAAACATAATATGTTGTTTCACCCTTGCCTACTCTATTACCCGTCGCCTCGATCGCAATTCTCACGTGCCACAAGTTTAATGTACTTTTCTCCAAATAAAATTATATGTAGGTTTCTTCAAAACGTATAATGACTTATTTATCTCTTAAAAATAAAAGTTATTTTAGCTTTCCCTTTTATTTTCCCCTCTTTTAGCCCATCAACTTGCGTTATTTGTCAAATTACCACAAAATAGATGGAAAAGTTCACATCTGTTAACTTTGTTGATGTGGCATCCACGTGGTAGTCCATATGTATATCATATTAGTAATTAATTTTTTAAAATTAAATTTTTTTATAATTTTTAACAGTTTTAATGATTTTTAATTTTTCAAAAATATTTTATTTTTTTGAATTTTTTAAGAATTAAGAATTAATTAATTGTTGACATAACATTTACATGGCAAGCACGTCAGCAAAACTAATAAATATTAATTTTTTATATATTTTAGAGTGATTTAATAAATAACGAAAATTTAAGTGTTAAAATAAATGAAAAATTAAATAAATAGCTAAAATGAGTTTTTTATAAAATTGGAGGATCCCTCTTCAAAAATTTCCTTGAATATCTTTCCTCACCCAAGCTCTCTCTTGCCTTCAGGTTTGCAGCAGACCAGGAAGTTAAATAGGGTAAATTTTTAAACCCTACGTTTGATTTTAAGATTTCTACTTGAGTCTCGAGATTTCGAGTTATGGCTCGGTTTGTTTTATCTGCTTTCTTCTGTATTTGATTTTCTGTTTCCGCTGCTACTGCTTGTTACTCTGTCTCATGGTGTATGAATGTTGCTTTTGTCAATTAATTTGATGTTTCAGAAGCATCATTTTTTTTTCGAGGTTTAGGGGTTATTAAATGTTTCCTTGTTTATCTATATGTTTTGACCATTTTTATGAATGCTGCGATTAATCACTTTTATTTGTTCTGTGATATGATATAGCAAGTACTGAATGAATAGGAATCGGATACAAAAGTCGAAGAATATCATGTTGGGAGTAGAACAGTATCTTAGTTTTTCAGTTGACAGAGCAAGTTGAAGATGATATGATAATTGTGTCCTGGTTTGAGGTATGCTAACATCGACCGTTGCATCTGTCAATGGCTCTGTTGAGTAGAAAACTTCATTCCTTTTTAGTTTCTTCATCAATCACCAACACTTCTTCATTTGCAGTAGCCAAAACCATCATTATCCCCTCCCAATTGCTCGTGCAATCTAACAATGACTCGAATGTTAGTGTCATCTCTGATTTATTCAAGAAAACCCATAACTGGGATACTCTCACTAGAACTTTATCTTCAGTCCAATTAACCCATTCCCTTGTTCAACAAGTACTGCTCCAACTCAAGATGCCCGAGCATGCACGATCAGCTTTAAATTTCTTTTACTGGTCTGCAAAGACCCAAAACTTCCAACACCAGATTGACACTTACTGCATTGCAATTCATATTGTAGTTCATGCCCAACAATTAGCTGAAGCTAAGATATTGATCCAATCAGCTTTGAAAACAAGTGAATCCAATTCAACTAGATTTTGTCTTGTGGAATCTTTACTGGGTAGTTACAAAGTTGTTGATTCGAGTCCTTTGGTGTTCGATTTGTTGGTTCAGGCATATGCAAAGTTGAGAATGTTTGAGGATGGTTTTGAGGTTTCTTGTTACTTGGAGAACCATGGGTTTTGTTTGAACTTGTCAAGTTTCAATGCCTTGCTTCATGGGATGCAAAAATCTGGTGAAAATGCAATGGTTTGGAAGGTTTATGGGTATATGATTCGCAAAAGGAAATACCCCAATGAAATTACAGTAAGGACGATGATTGGTGCTTTGTGTAAAGAAGGGAAGTTGCAAGTTGTGGTGAATTTGTTAGATAGGATTCATGGTAAGAGATGCTCTCCAATAGTTATTGTTAATACGAATTTGGTGTTTAAGGTTATAGAAGAGGGTAGAATTGAAGAGGGTATGGAATTATTGAAGAGAATGTTGCAAAAGAACTTGATTCTCGATACCATTGCTTCCTCTTTCATTGTTTATACTAAATTGAAGCTGGAGAATTTGGAGTCAGCATGGGAGGTGTATGATGAAATGCTTAAGAGAGACTTTAGTGCCAACTCTTTTCTGTTTTCATCCTTCATAAAAGCATATTGTGAAAGAGGAAAAATTCAAGAAGCAGAAAGCATGTTGCAAGAGATGAAAAATATGGATTTGAAGCCATATGATGAAACGTTTAACCATTTGATCGAGGCATGTAGTAAAGGGGGCGAATTGGATGCTGGTGTGAAACACTTCGAGGAAATGATCGGTAGGGGACTCGTTCCAAGTTGTTCCACTTTCAATGAAATGGTGAGAGGGCTTTGCGAAATTGGGGATTCAGAGAAAGCTAATGAGTTCTTAACTCTTGTTTTAGATAGAGGACTTTCACCTAATGAAGTCACATACATTCATCTTACGTCTGGTTATGGAAAACAGGGGAAGATCCAACAAGTTCTCAAATTATACCATGAAATGGAGTATAGGTCACTGTCTCCTGGATTACCAGTTTTTACAACATTGATTAGAGGTCTTTATGACTGTGGAAAAGTAGAGGAAGCTGAGAAGTATCTAAGAATAATGAAAGGTCGTTCTATAGGGTTGAGTGAAGAGATATATGAAGCTTTGATCACTGGTTACCTCAGAAATGGCGACAAAACAAGGGCTGCTCTCCTTCATAATGAGATGGTTGCAAGAGGAATGAAGGCGATGAAAATAATATGACCATTATTCAGTTTTACTTTAGCATTTTTAACACTAAAGTAAAATTCATTTCTCTTTCTTTGTTGTTTAGTTTCAAGAAACCAATGAAAACCAGGATTTGATCTTAAAACATAATTATTGCAGGCGTTTAAAATAATTACTAGAAATTCTATCACAAATGTATGTATAAAAATTATGTATTTAAAACACATATATGTGTCTAAAAATAATATACAATAAAAAAATAATTTGAAATTATTAATAATTTCACGTAGGGAATATGGATGAAATGAAATCAGATGAAAGATGCAATGTGGGGATAAAAATTGTGTGATAATATTAAAATGTACAAAAAGAATTAAAATGAAAAATTGGTTTTAGTGGTAAAATTGAAGTTTTATTAATGGATTCAAATCTCATTATTCATAATTTTTATTGATTTTATTTAAAATACGATGATTAAACACTTTAATTGTAGAAAATGGTCACCTACGTATTTGTATGCATAGCACATACTTATTAATCTTAATTTGGTTACATGCTAGCTACTATATACCTTTGAAAGGGTAAAACTACTGCAAATGTGTATATATCTTGGATTGCATTTTAATTTATTTATTAAAAAAATAAGTAAATTAGTCCTTGTATATTAAATAAGTAAGCAAAACAATCCCTTTATTGAAATTGCACTTTTAAATATTTTAGTGTTATATATAATATATTTTAACAAATTTAGATCTAAACCTTTCCACCTTTATCAATTTGATCCTTACTATTTTATTGAAAATAAATTAAAAGATTTTGAAACTAATAAAATTAAAGGATCAAAAGAGTCTTAAAATTTTTAAAAAAAATCAACTAATCCCTTTTAAAAACTGAAAAAAATAAAAAATCGTAAAAAATTATAAACAAAATTTTAAAATTTTTATTAGAAAATAACCGACCCATTAAATTTGAATTTTTTTTTAGGAAAAAATTGGGAATAGATTTCGAAAATCTTATAACTATTAGACAAAAGAAAGTTGATTCAAAAACAAAGTATTATGAGGTTCAGTAATTTCTCCGATATTTTCAGGTAACTCAATAAACTAAAATGAATTATGTTCTAAGACCCAATCTTCAATAATTGTCACATAAAACACATCGAAGACGAGTGATTGATTTTCATAAACCAAAACGAATTAGGTTATAAAATTTGCAGGTAATTTCTTTTGGTTTATAAAGTTACCTGCAAATGTTGGAGAAATTACTGAAGTTGATAAGATTTTATTTTGAATGATCTTTTTCTTTTCATATGATGGTTATAAGTTTTACGAAATCTAATTTTAGATTTTTTTTCTTTAAAAAAATTCTTAAAAAAATTATAATTAAAATGCTTATAACTTCTTTTTTATGAATTTTGTTTATAATTTATATGATTTTTTAAATAATTTTTAAAATTTGAAAAAGGCTTAATAGATTTTCTGTTTTAAATTTTGTTACTAAGCCGTCTTGAGCCTTTAGTCTTATTAGTTTTAAAACATTTCTAATTACTTCAAATAAAAGAGTAGGGGTCAAATTAAATAAAGGTGTAAAGATTGACTACTAAATTTGTTGTTATACCTTATATATAACACTAAAACAAGCATTTTACGGTGCAATTTTAACAAAAGGATTAGTTTGCTCATTCATCTATTTATTAGTAGAGAGACTAAAATGCAATCCAGGGCATAGTATAGAGGGTTTGTGGCACTTTTACCATCCTGAAAGTGAAAAGTTTAAACTTAGTGGTGGCACCATATTCTACTGGTAATGTATTGGAACTTGAACTAAAATGCTTATTCATCATGTTTTAAGAGTGGATGTGATATTGCAAAGCAATATCAGTGCATGCCAGGTACACGAACCAAAAACTAGAATGATTTAGAATTTCTTGAGATGGTGTTAAGGGATAGATTAATTAGCTAAAATGGGGTTAAGTGTTGTTTATTAAATTCTGTTATTTTTGTTTTGTTTTCTCTATGCAATGCAGCATTTAGGGTAAAGACATTTAATGAAACAGATCGTTTTGATCATTGCACCTTGTAACTGTTTTTCTTTTTTTCTTTTTTCTTGTTCCACATGACAATCTTCCTCTTCCTATATAACAGAAGAAAGGGAAAGGGACACACACGTCTTGGGTCATCAATTACAAAATAAATAATAATAAAAAGATTCCTCTTTCTCTCTCTTTCGTTCTCTCTCATTCTACTATGTTTATTATTTTTTTTTTGGTTGTTCATATTTTTCAATTTATCTTGTACCAAAGGTATTAGAGCTTGGCGGTTCTCATAGCTGGGGAAGGGATTTCTACGCGTTTGTAAAAAGAGGTCACTCACCTATAGCAATAGTTCACCAAGTTGCATTCTGCGTTTTCATAGTTGGACAATCGCATTGGGGAAATATTTAAGGGATTGAAGAAGGACTTTCATGCTAAGCTAAGGTTTGAACTTCAAGGTCAATTGCATGGGGTGTTCAAGCAGTATCTGGGAAAAATTTCAACATTTGATAAGGAAAAGGAGTGATGAGCGATCCCCCACTAGGATCTCACCTAAAAACCCCTTGTTGCCCCTACAGAGGGGAGATAGTGGATCTCAACACTCAGGTAATGTAGAAGTCAACTCCAAACCTTCTAGACTGGAGTGCCCCCGTTTCGATAGACAATATTTTAGAGGTTGGTAGGGTAAATTGGAGCAGTATTTCTATGCTAAAGAGACTCATGTGAATGCTCAAGTGATGTTGGTTATGTTGATCTTGGAAGGGAGGGCCCTAGATTGGCATCACTTTTATGCTCAAAAGAAGGGTGAGTTTTATATGTTGGAATTGGAGTCCTATGCTTAGCTCCTCAAGGACAAGTTCGGTTCACAAACTTTTCAAGATCTTATGGTGGACCTAATGACTCTTAAGAATATAAGGTCAGTGGACCAGTACCATGACTATTTCAACTAAATCAACTACACTTACTTGAACCCTATGTACTCAACATATTTATCAGTAATTAGCTTACTAAATCAGTAACTTGCGTGCGAATGTGGGACAATATCTATAGCTTTTAAAACCTACCACTTCGATGGAAGGTTTTCTTATCGGTAGACAGGTGGAAGCCATTCTTAAGGGCTCTTCAAAACGAGGACTGTTGACAAGATGAGGTCCTCAAGCTAGAAACACCACACCATCTACACTGAACATTACACCCCATCAATCTTGAACTCTAATGTCTATAAAGTAGCATTTTCTTCACCTAAAGTGAGTGTAGGATCAGTGCATTGGGGATTAAGTACAACCTCAGGGCAACCTCGTAGAGTGCCTAGATCTCTATCTCCTGTTGAAATAAAAGACTGAAAGAAGAAGGGACTTTGCTATTGGTGTGAAGTAAAATATGTTGTTGGCCCTAGGTGTATGAAATCTAAATTGTACTAGTTGTTGTTAAAACCTGCTACAGAAGGAAACAGTGAAGAGTTTCAAGAATGTAGTGATCAGTTAGAAGATTTGAGCTTGGGGGAAGAACCTAACCCTGGTCAAGTGTTATCCTTATACACTATACAAGGGTTTCAAGGTATTCATACTATGAGGGTAACAACCCATATGGGGAGCACCAAAGTTATCCTCTTAATTGACTCTAGTAGCACTCATAACTTCATAAGTGCTAAGTTGGTGAAGCAGCTGTCTTTACCAATGAGCCCCATCAACAAGGTGAAGGTAACAATAGCTAATGGAGCTACCTTGATAGTAAGGGAATTTGTAAGGTAGTTCACTGGAAGGTGCAATCTACTGAATTTTACATTGATTTTTATGTCTTGCCCCTTAAAGAATGTGATATGGTCTTAGGAGTGTAGTGGTTGTTGTCCCTTGGGACTATTACTTGGTAGTTCAGTACTTTAGTTATAAAGTTTGTGTACAAGGGCCAAATCTATTTTTTACATGGTATTCAATCGGGAAATATCCACTTAATAGAGGGCACTCAATGTTTAAAGTGTTTTTATATGGTAGGTGGAACCCTAGGACCCTATACCATTATGGTGTCTGCTTTCATGCATCCCTTCTTAAGGGCCATGACAATGTCTATTCTTGACATTATACATCAATTATTAGAAGAATTCCAGGATATATTCCAAGAGCCTAAGGGCCTACCATTTCCAAGGCTTCAAGATCACAAAATTCACTTGAAGAATGAGTCCATTGTGGTTAAGTTGAGACCTTATAAGTACCCTTCTATGCAAAAAAATGAAATGGAAAGAATGGTACATGAAATGTTGTAAGTTGGCATCATCAGAGATAGCAACAATTCTTTTGTTTCTCCTATAGTAATGGTAAAAAAAGAAAGATGGCACACAGAGAATATGCGTCGACTACAAACATTTGAATTAGTTAACCATGAAAGAAAGATTTCCAATACCTCTCATTGAAGAATTGCTGGATGAATTGGGAAAGACAGTGGTGTTCTCCAAGTTGGACCTTCGATCGGGCTACCAACAAATTAGGATGTGGGAACCTGACATCCATAAGATTGCTTTTCAAACACATGAAGGCCCTATGAATTTCTAGTAATGCTCTTTGGTC
This sequence comes from Gossypium turneri, assembly GCA_008044935.1. NCBI lineage: Eukaryota > Viridiplantae > Streptophyta > Magnoliopsida > Malvales > Malvaceae > Gossypium > Gossypium turneri. The sequence continues at coordinate 10,804,656 of CP032575.1, forward strand.
TCACTAATGCCCCATCTACATTTCAGGCCCTTATGAATTCCATATTTAAACCTTCTTAAGAAAGTTTGCATTTGGTTTTTTTTTTTTTAATGATATACTTGTCTACTTTGTTACATGGCAGGATCATTTAGTCCATCTAAGGAAGGTATTTGATATTGTGATGGCTTAACAACTTTTTGTAAGGAAAAGTAAATGCTATTTTGGACCTGATCAGATTGATTATCTGGGGCACACAGTTTCAAATGGGGATATAACTATAGATAAATCAAGGATAGAAAGTGTGATGGCTTGGAAGGTTCCTCAATCAGTCAAAAAATTGAGGGGCTTCTTGGGATTGTTAAGGTTACAAAAGGTTTATTAAAGGCTATAGATATATAGTTAAATCCCTGACTGAATTATTGAAGAATGGAAGTTGGAATTGGTCACCTCAAGTTGATCAAGCCTTCGTGTCACTCAAACTTACCTTGAGCTTAGTAGCTATTCTTACTTTGCTCAATTTCCAAGTGGAGTTTTGCATAGACACCAATTTTAGTAATAATGGGTAGGAGTAGTCCTACAGTAAAAGATCCACCCCGTAGCTTATTTCAACAAATCCTTTGGCATCAAGCACCAATCCCTTTCGATATATGAAAAAGATATGTTAGCAGCTTTGGTAGTTGTTAAAAAATGGCATGCGTATTTGGTGGAACATCATTTTTGCATAAGGACATATCATCAAAGTCTAAATTTCTTTCAGACCAGCAAGTTATTACCCCTTCCAACAAAGGTGGGTTGCCAAGATGTTGGGATATGACTTCCAGATGACCTATAGGAAATGAAGCACCAACATGCTAGTTGATGGGTTATTTAGAGGTTGTGTTGGCAATTGGGAAATACCTCTATAGTATCGGACTTATTGAATAGGGTACATAATTCATGGAAATAGGACCATAAGCTCAAGAAACTTTGTGAAACACTGCAACATCAGCCTTCATCTCACCCAAAATACACTTGGAATGGTAATTTTTTTAAAAAGAAAGGAAAATCTGGTGGTGGGGGTTAAATTTGGCATTTAGGAAAGAGCTATTCACTTATTTTTATAAGAAGGTTATTGGTGGTCACTCAAGTACCCACACAACTAGGCAAAGAATGGCCACGATGCTTTACTAGAATAGAATGAATGTTGATATAAAAAGATGGGTCAAGGAATGCATGGTATGTCAACATTGCACATACAATACTATTGCCTAGCCTAGTCTTTTCTAGCCCTTGCTTATTCCTTCAAGGGCTTGGTCTAAAATCACCATGGATTTCATTGAGGACCTACCCTCCTCAAAAGAGAAAGACTCGGTATTGGTGGTCATTGATCGGTTAACCAATTATGGTAATTTTCTAGCATTAGCTCACTTGTATATTGCTGCTTCTGTGGCAACAACAGTCCTAGACAACATTTATAAGTTATAAGGGTTGCTTGATGCTATAATCTCTGATAGGGATAGGGTGTTCACCAGCTCTTTTTTGGCAATAAATGTTTCAAAGATTTGACACAAAAAACAAAATCTCAATAGCTTACCACTCAAAAATCGATGGACAGTCAAAAGTGCTTAACCGATGCCTTGAGGGTTACTTAGTTGCATGACAAATGAAAGACCAAGAGATTGGTTCCATTAGCTTCTTCTTGTAGAATGGCGGTACAACTTCACCTATCATTCTACCATTCAAACCACCCTTATGAGGCCATGTATGGGCAACCTCTACTTCAGTATCTCCCATATCTAGCTAGGTCGTCTAAGATCGACAGTGTAGATCGTAGCCAACAATAAAGAGGTCACTCGACAATTGCTCAGGTATTACCTCAAACATGCCCAAGACCGTACGAAACACTATACAGATAGAAGAAGAAGTGACAGAAGCTTTTCAATAGGGGATTGGGTATATTTGAAACTACAGCCTTATTGACAGCATTCTTTGAAAAGGGTTAGAAATCAGAAACTCTCTCAAAAAAATTTTGGTACATTATTGGTTACGAGCAAAGTAGGCGAGGTCACCTACAACTACCTCTTAACACTAAAATCCATCCAACCTTCCACGTTTCTCAACTCAAGTGCCATAGTGGTCAACAACCTGCCTCTACCACACTGCCACCTACGAGGCCTGAAGGAATGTTACTAAAAGAACCATCTTGAATTTAGATCACCGTATTACCAAAATAGGTCATCAGGATGTCATTGAGGTCTTAGTCGAATGGGCAAACTCTTTTCCTAAAGATGCTTCTTAGGAGATTCTGTCAGTCCTCCAACAGTAGCACCCAAAAATTTTGTTTCTTGAGGATAAGGATCCCTTTATGTAGGGGGTATTGTTAAGGGATAGATTAATTAGCTAAAATGGGGTTAAGTTGTTTGTTAAATTCTATTATTTTTGTTTTGTTTTCTTTATGCAACGTTTAGGATAAAGGCTTTTAATGAAATGGATCGTTTTGATCGTTTCACCCTGTAATCGTTTTTCCTTTTTTCTTGTTCCACGTGACAATCTTTCTCTTCATAGCAGGGGGAAAGGGACACACATGTTTTGAGTCATCAATTAAAAAATAAAAAAAGATTCCTCTTTCTCTCTCTCTCTAAAAAGTTTTTTTTCCAATTATATATTCACTTCTATTTTGGTATTTGAATTATCAGAAACACTCTCCCAAATAAAAAAAAAAAACTTAAAACCTAGTAATGAAATTTAGAAAAAAAGAAAACAACCCAAAAAAAAACTGTGATAGATGGTGGGAGATTAATAAAAGAGAGATTTGCATGTATGGATCTATAGGTTTTGGTGGGCTTTTAGGACAAACTGACCAAAAAAATTGAAAGAGCAGGTGGAGATTAAGCTTTGGAGAGGAAAATATTTGAGAGAAAGAGATGACCAAAGAAAAAAAAAGAGAGAACTAGATAGAACTCCAGAGAAAAGAAAGAGATAAAGTTTATCGACGACTAAAGAAGCAAGGTTGAGGATGGGAGGAAGTAGAGATATTTAGAAAGCTTTATTTGATGCTAAAAAATGAAACCAATGGTCGTTTTTTTCCTTAATTTTGTTGTTTTAAAGTATCAAAAAATTTGGGACTAGTCTAGAAAGTTCTTATTCTTTGTAGCTTATAGAGGCAATCTAGTCTTGGGTTGGGTTAGAGTTATTGCTTTATTTATGTTTTGTGTGTTTTTCAGAGTACTTTGGGCAGCCCAAGGGTTTGTTCTTGGGTACTAATTTTTAATTAATTTTAATCCAGTTGATATTATTTAAAAAAAAAACTTTTACAAGTAAGTTTTTAATAATATTTCTTAATATTTAAATAGAATAAAATAAATTTATATATGATTTTTAGATTTATTTTTAAAATTAAAAAAATTAAATTTATTGTTAAATAATGTTTTTATTATTAAATATAAGATGTTAAATTATTTAAATATGTTATGAATATCTTATTGAGTGGATGTTCATCATGATCAAGATAAGATTTTAATGTACTTTAAATTCTAATAGTTATTAGAATTAGATCTCTATTTCTTTTATACTTCTTATGCCTATAAATAGAGACTTTGATGAAGGATTGTAATCATCCTTTTGATCAATAAAGTATATTCTCTATTGCTTTCATATTTTTTCTTTATTCTCTCCATCTCTCCCTATTTTATAACAAAACATTATTTTTTGACAGAATATTTATAAAATTATTAAGAAATAAATCATATTTTTATGAATAATATATTAATTATACTATTAGATATATTTATAATATATGTTACCAAATTATTATATTTAATTATAATATTAAAATTTTCTAGATATATTATTTTTATGAATTATATTAATTAAATTAAGTTTATATAAATATTTAACAATAATTGAATAAAAACACTTATTAAATTATATTTAATAATAATTATATTAAAATATGATTAAATTATTAATTTAATAATAATTCTGTTAAAATTTAATAACAATAACAATAATCATTTACTTTAAAAAAATTTTGCTAAGGGTTTCTGTTTACGTTAGCTTTTTCCCTTCTGCTATTACAATATCTATTCTATTTAATCAAATAGAAGAATATTATTACAGTTCTATTCCATTCCGTTAAATCAAACAATTAAATTACTGATTACAATTTTATTCTATTATAGTGAACCAAATGTAGTGTAATAGATGGATCGCTAATTGTATAATTTCCTTAATTATATTTAGTAGGCTTTTTATCAGTCAATTTTGGATTTTGCTAATAGAAAACTAAAATATTCATTAAAAAAATGGTTGGTTTGCATTTAATTTAGATATTTCTTAAGCTAGGCAATTAAAATATTGACTTTGATTGGCATTTTATGTAGATATTTCATAATTTTGTAAAGTCAATTTTTAAAAATTCGCTTACTTCGCATTTATGATGTTATTTTATTCAAATAATTTTAATGAATGTAAGATGCGTAATTTTCATATAAAATTTAATTGAAATTTAATTTTTACAATTTAATTGTAATCTCTGTATGTCAGAGATTTTAGCTCCAAATGTGAGAATTGTGGATATATTCGTAGCAGAAAAGATCGAAGGTGATACGATTTATTCATTATATAGATAAAAGGTTGGCAAGAGTGCAGGACTCATTGTTCCAAACAAACCACAAACATCAACACCAAATGAAAGGAAGAAAAACACGAGTTCAACATATATCTTAGACCATTTGACACGGCTAACTAATTGTAGTAATAATGAACTTATGCAGTTGGATACGAAGCTTTCATGGCGATACCACATAAGCCACCTTGCGTTTCCACATTCCTTTGAATCTTCATATACCCATTTTCACCCCAACTTTGTCCCCATGAATTCTTAATCAGCCAATAGTTTAAACCTTCTTCACTTGTCCCATATCCAACAATGGTGACTGCATGGTTGAGAGAATTTCCACAATCTCCTGTAAACACTCCACCACTGTATAAATGAAAGTCTCGTCCATAGCCGTCAAGTGCAACCGAGACCGGTTGATTCGCGACGGCCTTAAGCAATGCTTCTTCGTCGTTTTTAGGCACCATTTGGTAGCCACTGATGGTGGCAACTTCGTTTATCTGTGTGTCGCAAGTTTCTTGCATTTGTTGATATGGGTAGCTTTCTTCAGAGGTTATTCCTTGGTTTTGGCTAATGTAATCGAAAGCATTCATCATCCATCCTCCATTGCAACCTTGGTTTCCTCCATTTGTGCTGCAATCCAACAGCTGTTGCTCAGATAATGGGATCAATTTACCAGTTTTGATTTTGATTAACCCTTCAACGGCTGCCACTGCTGAAAATGCCCAACAACATCCTGCAAAGTAAACCAACAAATAACCCTTTTCAAGTATTTGTGAATAAATAAATGCTTGGCGGAGCAATATATATAATTATTTTAAATTTTTAATTAATTTTAGTGTTAGGTATCAACTAGAAGCTAATTCAGTTGTGAAATTATTAAAATACTCTCGTAACACCTATTTAATTATATGTATTATCGAGACTTACTACATTGACCCTGATTCTTAATATGAGTAACGGCATGTTGGTCCCTCCAATCGAAGTTTGTCGGAGCGTTTGAGTAGTTTGCATACATAAACGATGTTGATTCGAACAATGTGGAATCGTTCTGCATCTTGTATCCAGTGTGAGTTGCAATGAATTCATCCTGTGTCATGTCTGCAAATTCATTGAGGGATAACTTAAAACTCCTATTTCCGCCATTGTTGAAGCTCTCAATATACTCCAAGTTGTCTTTGAATATATTAAGACGCTTCTCCTTCTCTAATTTGCTCTCATATTTTCGACTGAAATCAACCATCCATTGCTCATGTTTGTCAACAATGATGCTTTCAAGACGTGTTCTTTCAAGTTGTGTTCGACACATGGCAAGAGAGACCAATGTCCCAAGAATTAAAAACAAAAACAACTGGATTAAACTCATCATGTTTTTTTGCAATACAAGCAGAGATACTTCACTAATTTAAGGGCTTTTTTTCTTTGCTAATTGCTAAGTTGTGAAGAACTAGCACTCAATGAACGTATATATATACTACAAAAAATTTATAGAAATAAATATTTTTTTAATTAAGTCATCTTATGAAAATTCAACTAAAATGCCAATCAAGTCTTTTTTTTTTAAATAAAGAAGAAAAGTATATTTTTTTCTTAGCAAAATCCAAATTTGACAAATAAAAACTCTGCTCACAATATAATATGAAAGAGAAAATTGTAATCTTTCTAATTGATGAAACCTACTCACAATATTTTCTAATTTTCTTTCTCTTGAATTGAAAATCGAGTTTAGGAAAACACCCAAAGTTCACATTATGTTAGTTACTACTACATATTTTCATTTTTTGACCTTCTAATCTCTATTATTTTGTTAGAATTGTAACTTTGTGAAATTATATACACCTTAATTATTTTAATAAGATTATGTTTTGTAATATAATTAGCAGAACTGTAAGATTATAGTTTTAAAGTGTGATAACTATTGTTACACGATTTATTAAAAACTCTAAATTTATTAAAATAATAAAAACAAAGAGTAAATATGTCCAAAATTTAAGATTATATCCATAATCTAAGATAATTTAACAAATAAATTGTATTAAGATTACGATATCTTCATACTATTTGAGGATGTAAGATTAAGGGATGATTAGAATATTGAGAATCCAAATAAAATAATCTTCTTCTAGAATGTAGCATTACATGCAATAATGTGAGCCAACTAAGCATACAGTTTTAAAAAAATTAAGACTACAATAATTAGATTTTATTAATTTCTATTAGCATTTTATTGTTATTATATCACTACATTTACATTAATTAAATTGAGTTTTTTTAGTCCATTGTTATTTTTATAGATTAAAAATTTCTCTTTTAAGTTATTTCCGTATTTACCCCAATTCTCTATAACAGTCAACCGTTATAATAATATTTTATTATAATAGTTAAGCTTTTCATGCAACAATCATAGTTATGAAATACATTCCTTAGTAAATTAGTTCTCAACAATAGTATATTGTCAAAATTTGAAGCACAATATAACTATTTCATATAAACAAGTCTACCAATTCTAATTTATTAAACAAAAATGATCTTAATTAAAATGTTATTTCAATAAAATGTTTAAATTTCACCTAAAAAATCTATTAATTAATCATATTTTATTAAATAGAAATAATCTTCAATGAGTGGAATTAAATATATCAATTCAATAAACTATTAAGTTCCCTGATTAAATATTTTACTATGAATTTGGAACATTATAAACTTATAAATTCATTACTTGAATTTAATAACTTATTATTAATTAATTAATTTAATTTGATAACTTATATTGATTAATTGAACTTGTTAGATTTATGAACATCATAATTAGTCATGTGAAAGAATGTATAGTAAAAATATGCATAAAAATAACTATATATTTTTTTTTTAATTTTGTTGTTTGGATCTTTAATTTTTTTCTGAACATAATTTTTATTTTTTTATTATCAATCATATGCAACATTATATGAAGGTAGTCTACTCAGCATATATCACTTTAGAATTGACTTACTTTTCTACTCTTAGTCCTCTCCAACAAGTTAAATATTTTAATTTTAACAACATTTATAGGTGTTTGGGGTAGGGTCGAGCAAACTCAATAGAAACAGATGGTATAGGTTGAGTTGGCTCAGCCAAGTCGAGTCGACTTGTTCAAATTAGTTAAATAGTAAATTTTAGGGTGCAGTTAGAATTTTTTGTTTTGAGATGCTAAGATTAAAAAAAATTGAGTTGCTAAAACAAAAAATTTGCATTTAAAAAAGGCATAAATTAAATTATTAAGTTTTTCAAGTTTCCATTTAATCAAAGGTTAGAAGGAATAAATTGAAGCTTTTATTTTTAAGAAAGGCTGAATGACAATTTGCCCAAAGCCCTTGCCCCTAGCTATACGCCCCTGGTAAAATCAATTTTAAAATTAGTTATAATAGTTGAAGCGAATTGATTATTGAGTAATGAAATACATAATTCAACAAAATAAACAAGTTGACAAATTTTGACAAAAAAATATTAAAGGTGATAATAATTAAATTGAAAAAATTTAAATTGAAAAAAAATAGGGGATTGAATTTATAACCTTTAAAGTATAAAGAATGAATTTATAACTAACAACATATTTTAACCACATAATAAAAGAAGTTATGGAGAGGATCATGTAAAATACTGATCTGGATAATTTTAAACGTCTAATTATTGAGAAAATGAAATAATAGAAAAGAAAAAGTAGTCATTTACATAATTCCAACTGTGAATAAAATATAAATTTTATGAATGTGGACAAGCCATTTTATTTATAATTTTCTGTGTTTTTCTTCTTTTTCTGACTTTTTTTTAAAGTGATTTTCTTTGTTTCCTAATCACCATGAAATTACTTGTCACAATTCATCTTTTTAAATGAGAAACATTTTCCACAATTTGCCATCACTTTTAACATACACTAAATTTTCTGTGATTAGTCCTTGGTTTGCTTTAGGTGGAATCTTCCAACTAGACTTATCCTTGGTTTTACTTTCCAACAATTAGTGTATCACGAGTTTTGTTTTCTTTAAAAAATATTTTTCTGTATATTAGGAGATCATAACATCCTAATCGTTTGGCACAGATATAGGCCCATAAAATGAATTCTACAGGTCCTGTTCCCCGAAGAACGGTATAACAGATTAGTGAAATCACAAATCCTATACACCTGAAGTTGCACTGGGACGGATTGAAGTTATCGTGACAAATCTTATCTCCCTAAAGTTGCAGTGGAGCAGATTAAAGCCACAAATCTTATCCCTCTGAAGTTGCAATAGAGCAGATTAAAGCTACAAACCTTATCTCCCTGAAGTTGCAGTGAAGCAGGTTAAAAATAACAAATCTTATCTCCCTGAAGTTGCAGTGGAGCAGATTGAATATAGCAAATCTTATCTCTCTCTGAAGTTGTAGTAGAGCAGATTAAAACCATAAATCTTATCTCCCTGAAGTTGCAGTAGAGCAGATTAAAAACACAATCTTATCTCCTGAAGTTACGAATGTCATCTCCCTGAATTTGTAGTGGAGTAGATTGAAGATACGAGTCTCATCACCCTAAAGTTACAGTGGAGCAGATTAAAGCTATAAGTCTAATCTCCTCGAAGTTTTAGTGGAGTAGATTGAAGCAACAAATCTTATACCTCTAAAGTTGCAGTGGATTAGAATGTAGCTATATGTTTTTTTTTTTTAATTTTGTTGTTTGGATCTTTAATTTTTTTTCTGAACATAATTTTTATTTTTTTTATTATCAATCATATGCAACATTATATGAAGGTAGTCTACTCAGCATATATCACTTTAGAATTCACTTACTTTTCTACTCTTAGTCCTTTCCAACAAGTTAAATATTTCAATTTTAACAACATTTATAGGTGTTTGGGGGAGGGTCGAGCAAAACTTAATAGAAACAGATGGTATAGGTTGAGTTGGCTCAGCCAAGTCGAGTCAACTTGTTCAAATTAGTTAAATAGTAAATTTTAGGGTGCAGTTAGAATCTTTTTGTTTTGAGATGCTAAGATTAAAATATTTTAAGTTGCTAAAACAAAAAATTTGCATTTAAAAAAGGCATATATTAAATTATTAAGTTTTTCAAGTTTCCATTTAATCAAAGGTTAGAAGGACTAAATTGAAGCTTTTTATTTTTAAGAAAGGCTGAATGACAATTTGCCCAAAGCCCTTGCCCCTAGCTATACGAACTTGGTAAAATCAATTTTAAAATTAGTTATAATAGTTGAAGTGAATTAATTATTGAGCAATGAAATACATAATTCAACAAAATAAACAAGTTGACAAATTTTGACAAAAAAATATTAAAGGTGATAATAATTAAATTAACAAAATTTAAATTAAAAAATAGGGGATTGAATTTATAACTTTTAAAGTATAAAGAATGAATTTATAACTAACAACATATTTTAACCACATAATAAAAGTAGTTATGGAGAGGATCATGTAAAATAATGATCTGGATAATTTTAAACGTCTAATTATTGTAAAAATGAAATAATAGAAAAGAAAAAGCAGTCATTTTATGAAATTTATAATTCCAACTGTGAATAAAATATAAATTTTATGAATGTGGACAAGCCATTTTATTTATAATTTTCTCTGTTTTTCTTGTTTTTCTTACTTTTTTTTAAATGATTTTCTTTGTTTCCTAATCACCATGAAATTACTTGTGACAATTCATCTTTTTAAATGAGAAACATTTTCCACAATTTGCCATCACTTTTAACATACACTAAATTTTCTATGATTAGTCCTTGGTTTGATTTGGTTGGAATCTTCCAACTAGCCTTATCCTTGGTTTTACTTTTCAAAAATTACTGTATCACGAGTTTTGTTTTCTTTAAAAAATATTTTTGTGTATATTAGGAGGTCATAACATCCTAATCGCTTGGCACAGATATAGGCCCATAAAATGAATTCTATAGGTCATGTTCCCCAAAGAACGGTGTAACAGATTAGTGGGATCACAAATCCTATACCCCTTAAGTTGCAGTGGGACGGATTGAAGTTATTGTGACACATCTTATCTCCTTAAAGTTGCAGTGCAGTAGCTTAAATCCACAAATCTTATCTCTCTAAAGTAGCAGTAGAGCAGATTAAAGCTACAAACCTTATCTCCCTGAAGTTGCAGTGGAGCAGGTTAAAGATAACAAATCTTATCTCCCTAAAGTTGCAGTGGAGTAGATTGAAGATAGCAAATCTTATCTCTCTCTGAAGTTGTAGTAGACCAGATTAAAACCATAAATCTTATCTCCATGAAGTTGCAGTAGAGCAGATTAAAACCACAAATCTTATCTCCTTAAAGTTACAGTGGAGTAGATTGAAGTTACAAATCTGATCTCCCTGAATTTACAGTGGAGTACATTGAAGATATGAGTCTCATCACCCTAAAGTTATAGTGGAGCAGATTAAAGCTACAAGTCTAATCTCCTCGAAGTTGCAGTGGAGTAGATTGAAACAATAAATGGTATACCTCTGAAGTTGCAGTGGATTTGAATGAAGCTATTTGAAAAAGAGGAGCACCAAAGAGGTTGAGATTCTACAAGACCAGGCAAAATTCACCCTTTTTAAAGTCTTTACTTCATTCCCATTGCACGACAATGAGCAAAGAGGGGTAGCTGTAGCAGGCCAATTTAGCCTGGGCTTAAACAAACCAAACCAAAATAAAAAATAATAATAACAACAGTCCAAAGTTGATCAGAACCAATTTTACAAGTACAAAGCCTAAATTAAACAAAAAACCCTAGTGGCCCAACAAGCCTAAAACCTAAACAATTTTTAGCAAAAAAAAGGGAATAAAAACCCAAGCCACCACTCCCCACTTTGCCATGTTAGCGCCACACCCTAGTACCACCGCCACTGTTACTGCCTGTAAGGAAAAAGAGAAGAAAGACAGAGACCAACATGAGCTGTCGAAACAGTAGAAAAATAGATAAGAAATATATTCTAAATCAACTATAAAATCCAAAGAAAAAATTATATTCAGGGGAATTTTTTTAAAAAATGAGGGGAATCGAAGAAAGAAGAAAAGAAATCAAATACAGGAGGTGATTTAATTTTTTGTTTATTTATTTTTTGAAAGCAAAAAGATAAAAAATAAAAACACACACACAACACACACCACACACACACCACACTATATATATATATATATATATAAACGAGGGGAACAGAAAAAAGAAAAAAATCAAAGCTTTTTTTTAATCTTTTTAGGCTCTTAGTCCTCAAATTCGAGCTTTGGAAGTCAAAGGGCTAAAAAAAAGTACTTTTTCCGTTTTTCGGCCACATAATAAAAGTAGTTATGGAGAGGATCATGTAAAATAATGACCTGAATAATTTTAAACGTCTCATTATTGTAAAAAAGAAGTAATAGAAAAGAACAAGTAGCCATTTTATGAAATTATAATTCCAATTTTGAATAAAATATAAATTTTATGAATGTGGACAAGCGATTTTATTTCTAATTTTCTATGTTTTTCTTCTTTTTTTTGACTTTTTTAAAATTCATTTTCTTTGTTTCCTAATCACCATGAAATTACATCACAATTCTTCTTTTTAAATGAGAAACATTTGCCACAATTTGCCATCACTTTTAACATACACTAAATTTTCTATGATTAGTCCTTGGTTTGCTTTGGTTGGAATATTTCAACTAGCCTTATCCTTTGTTTTACTTTCCAACAATTAGTGTATCACGGGTTTTGTTTTCTTTAAAAAATATTTTTGTGTATATTAGGAGATCATAACATCCTAATCACTTGGAACAGATATAGGCCTATAAAATGGATTATATAGGCCTATAGTGAAATCACAAATCCTATAACCTTGAAGTTACAGTGGGACGGATTGAAGTTATCGTGACAAATCTTATCTCCCTAAAGTTGCAGTGGAGCAGATTAAAGCCACAAATCTTATCTCTCTAAAGTAGCAGTAGAGCAGATTAAAGCTACAAACCTTATATCCCTAAAGTTGCAGTGGAGTAGGTTAAAGATAACAAATCCTATCTCCCTGAAGTTGCAGTGGTGCAGATTAAAGCGGGTTGGATTAAATTAGGTTACAAATCTTATCTCCCTAAAGTTGCAGTGGAGCAGATTAAAGCCACAATTCTTATCTCTCTGAATTTGCAGTATAGCAGATTAAAGCTACAAACCTTATCTTCCTGAAGTTGCAGTGGAGCAAGTTAAAGATAACAAATCTTATCTCACTGAAGTTGCAGTGGAGCAGATTGAAGATAGCGAATCTTATCTCTCTCTGAAGTTGTAGTAGAGCAGATTAAAACCATAAATCTTATCTCCCTGAAGTTATAGTAGAGCAGGATTAAAACCACAAATTTTATCTTCTTAAAGCTACAGTGGAGTAGATTGCAGTTACAAATCTCATCTCCGTGAAGTTGCAGTGGAGTAGATTGAAGATACGAGTCTTATCACCCTAAAGTTACAGTGGGGGGCAGATTAAAGCTACAAGTCTAATCTCTTCAAAGTTGCAGTGTAGTAGATTGAAGCAACAAATCTTATACCTCTAAAGTTGCAATGGATTAGAATGAAGCTATTTGAAAAAGAGGATCACCAAAGAGGCCGAGATTCTACAAGACCAGGCAAAATTCACCTTTTTAAAGTCTTTGCTTCATTCCCATTACACGACAATGAGCAATGAGGGGTAGCTATAACAGGCCAATTTAGTCTGGGCTTAAACAAACCAACTAAAATAAAAAATAATAATAACGACAGTCCAAAGTCAATCAGACCCAATTTTACAATTACAATGCCTAAATTAAACAAAAAACCGAGTGGCCCAACAAGCCTAAAAGCTAAACAATATTTAGTGAAAACAAAGGGAACAAAAACCCTAGCCGCCACTCCCCACTTCGCCACATCAGTGTCGCACCCTAGTGCCTACCTCCGCCACTGTTACTGCCTGCAAGGAAAAAGGAAGAAAGACACAAAACCAAACACGAGTAGTTGAAACAGTAGAAAAATAGACAAAAATATATTGTGAATCGGCTATAATAGCCAAAGAAGAAATTATATTCAGGAGAATTTTTTTAAAAAATAAGGGGAACGAAAAAAGGAAATCAAATACAGGAGGTGATTTCATTTTTTGTTTATTTATTTTTAAAAGCAAAAATATAAAATATAAAAAATAAAAACACACACACCACACACACACACACACATATATATATATATAAAAGAGGGGAACAGAAAAAAGAAAAAAAATCAAAGCTTTTTTAAAAAAAACCTTTTTAGGCTCTTAGTCCTCAGATTTGGGCTTTCGATGTCAAAAGGATAAAAGAAAAGTACTTTTTCCATTTTTCGACCACATAATAAAAATAATTATGGAGAGGATCATGTAAAATAATGATCTGAATAATTTTAAATGTCTCATTATTGCAAAAATGAAATAATAGAAAAGAAAAAGTAGTCATTTTATGAAATTTATAATTCCAACTATGAATAAAATATAAATTTTATGTATGTGGACAAACCATTTTATTTATAATTTTCTCTGTTTTTCTTCTTTTTCTGACATTTTTTAAAGTCATTTTCTTTGCTTCCTAATCACCATGAAATTACATCACAATTCATCTTTTTAAATGGGAAACATTTTCCACAATTTGCCATCACTTTTAACATACACTAAATTTTCTATGATTAGTCCTTGGTTTGCTTTGGCTGGAATCTTCCAACTAGCCTTATCCTCGGTTTTACTTTCCAACAATTAGTATATCACGAGTTTTGTTTTCTTTAAAAATATTTTGTGTGTATATTAGGAGATCATCATATCCTGATCGCTTGGCACAGATATAGGCCTATAAAATGGATTCTATAGGTCATGTTCCCCAAAGAATAGTGTAACAGATTAGTGAAATCACAAATCCTATACCCCTGAAGTTGCAGTGGGATAGATTGAAGTTATCGTGACAAACTTATCTCCCTAAAATTGCAGTGGAGCATATTAAAGCCACAAATCTTATCTCTTTTAAGTAGCAGTAGAGCAGATTAAAGCTACAAACCTTATCTCACTAAAGTTGCAGTGGAGTAGGTTAAAGATAACAAATCTTTTCTCCCTGAAGTTTAGTGGTGCAGATTAAAGAGGGTTGGATTAAATTAGGTTACAAACTTATCTCCCTAAAGTTGCAGTGAAGCAGGTTAAAGATAACAAATCTTTTCTCCCTGAAGTTGTAGTGGTGCAGATTAAAGAGGGTTGGATTAAATTAGGTTACAAATCTTATCTCCCTAAAGTTGTAGTGGAGCAGATTAAAGCCACAATTCTTATCTCTCTAAATTTCCAGTAGAGCAGATTAAAGCTACAAACCTTATTTCCCTGAAGTTGCAGTGAAGCAGGTTAAAGATAACAAATCTTATCTCCCTGAAGTTGTAGTAGAGCAGATTGAAGATAGCAAATCTGATATCTCTCTCTGATGTTGTAGTAGAGCAGATTAAAACCATAAATCTTATCTACCTTAAGTTGCAGTAGAGCAGATTAAAACCACAAATCTTATTTCCTTAAAGTTGCAGTGGAATAGATTGAAGTTACAAATCTCATCTCCCTAAAGTTGCAGTGGAGTAGATTGAAGATACGAGTCTCATCACCCTAAAGTTACAGTGGATTAGATTAAAGCTACAAGTTTAATCTCCTCAAAGATGCAATGGAGTAGATTGAAGCAACAAATCTTATATCTTTGAAGTTGCAGTGGATTAGAATGAAGCTATTTGAAAAAGAAGAGCACCAAAGAGGTCGAGATTCTACAAGACCAGGCAAAATTCACCCTTTTCAAAGTTTTGCTTCATTCCCATTACACGACAATGAGCAAAGAGGGGTAGCGGTAGCTAATAGGCCAAATTAGCCTAGGCTTAAAACAAACCAAACCAAAATAAAAAATAATAACAACAACAGTCCAAAGTCGATTAGACCCAATTTTACAATTACAAAGCCTAAATTAAACAAAAAACCCTAGTTGCCCAACAAGACTAAAACCTAAAAAATTTTTGGCAAAAAAAAAGGGAACAAAAACCCTAGCCGCCACTCCCCACTTCGCCACGTCAACGTCGCACCCTAATGCCTACCACCGCCACTGTTACTGCTTGCAAGGAAAAAGGAAGAAAGATATAAACCAAACACGATCAGTTGAAACAGTAGAAAAATAGATAAAAAATATATTGTGAATCGGCTATAAAAGCCAAAGAAAAAATTATATTCAGGGGAATTTTTTAAAAAATAAGGGGAATCGAAAAAAAGAAATCAAATACTAGTAGAGATTTCATTATTTATTTATTATCCTTTGAAAGCAAAAAAATAAAAAATAAAAACACATATATATAAAAAAAGAAGTGAACAGAAAAAAGAAAAAAAATCAAAGCTTTTTTTTTTTTTTTTTTTTTTTTTTTACCTTTTTAGGCTCTTAGTCCTCAGATTGGGCTTTGGAAGTCAAAAGGAAAAAAAAGAGTACTTTATCTGTGTTTTCAACCACATAATAAAAGTAGTTATGGAGAGGATCATGTAAAATAATGACCTAAATATTTTTAAACGTCTCATTATTGCAAAAATGAAATAATAGAAAAGAAAAAGTAGCCATTTTATGAAATTTATAATTCCAACTGTGAATAAAATATAAACTTTATGAATGTGGACAAGCCATTTTATTATAATTTTCTGTTTTTTTCTTCTTTTTCTGAAAAATTTTTAAGTCATTTTCTTTGTTTCCTAATCACCATGAAATTACATCACAATTCATCTTTTAAATGAGAAACATTTTCCACAATTTACCATCACTTTTAACATACTATAAATTTTCTATGATTAGTCATTGGTTTGCTTTGTTTGGAATCTTCCAACTAGCCTTATCCTTGGTTTTACTTTCCAACAATTAGTGTATCACGAGTTTTTTGTTTTTTTTCTTTAAAAAATATTGTTGTGAATATTAGGAGATCATAACATCCTAATCGCTTGGCACAGATATAGCCCTATAAAATGAATTCTATAAGTCATGTTTCCCAAAGAATAGTGTAACAGATTAGTGAAATCACAAATCCTATACCCCTGAAGTTGCAGTGGGACGGATTGAAGTTATTGTGACAAATTTT